>JAAGEH010000286.1:51903238-52092712 GCA_011751065.1 Lasiurus cinereus | reverse complement strand
GACCCTCATGCTGAGGCTCAGCCTGGGGCTGAGGCTGAGACCCTCGTGCTGAGGCTGAGGCTTTGACCCTCGTGCTGAGGCTGAGGCTGAGGCAGGGATCCTCTTGCTGAGGCTGAGTCAGGGACCCTCGTGCTGAGGCTGAAGCGCTGAGACCCTCGTGCTGAGACTGAGGCTGGGACCCTCATGCTGAGGCTGAGGCTGAGACCCTCGTGCTGAGGCTGAGGCTGGGACCCTCGTGCTGAGGCTGAGGCTGGGACCCTCGTGCTGAGGCTGGGGCTGAGGCTGGGACCCTCGTGCTGAGGCTGAGACCCTTGTGCTGTTGCTGAGGCGCTGCGATCCTTGTGCTGAGGCTGAGGCGCTGAGACCCTCGCGCTGAGGCTGAGGTTGAGCGGTGCATCCTTGGCTCTCGAGCCGCCAGGGCACCTGCCCTCTGGGCTTCTGTTGCGGCTCGGGCCTGGCCAGGCCTGCAGGAGCGAGCGCTGGTGCTGGTTCCCTTAACCCCTGCGACCCCCGGCCCCCCCCCCACGTGTGTGTGCTGCCGCTGTGGCAGCAGGAGGAGGTGTGCTCAGTGGGTAGAGCGTCGGTCTGCGGACTGAAAAGTCACTCACGGCAGAGTCCGCGGAGGGCTTGCTGCTCCAGACCCACCCGTGACGGATAATTCTCAGGGGGAAAGGGGTGAGGGGTATACAGGGGGAGACTGGACAAAAATCATACACCTATGGATGACGTCAACAGGAGGGAGGGAAGGGTGGGAGCTGGGTGGAGGTGTGCTATGGAGGGGAAAAAAGAAAAACAAATGTAATAATCTGAATAATAAAGATTTAATTAAAAAAAACCTTTTTATTTTGATGTAGTTCCATTTGTTATTTCTCTTTAATTTCCATTGCTCTAGGAGCTGTATCAGTGAAGATATTGCTTCAGCATATGTCTGAGATTTTGCTGCCTATAGATTCCTCTAAGATTTTTATGGTTTCCTATCTTACATTTAAGTCCTTTATCCATTTTGAGTTTATTTTTTATGTATGGTGTAAGTTGGTGGTCTAGTTTCATGTTTTTGCATGTATCTAACCAAATTTCCCAGCACCATTTATTGAAGAGACTGTCTTGACTGCATTGTATGTTTTTGCCTCATTTGTCAAATATTAATTGAGCATAAGGTTAGATAAATTTCTGGGTTCTCTATTCTATTCCATACGTCTGTTCTTATGCCAGTAAGGCAGTTTTGAGAACAGTGGCTTTGTAGTACAGTGGTACCTTGAGATACTAGTGCCCTAACATACGAGATCTTTGAGATACAAGCCATCGAGTGAGCGATTTTTGCTTTCAAACATGAGCAACATTTGAGATAGGAGTAATCGCGCGGATTGGCCAGCTGCAGACGACCCACCAGTTTATCACCACTCGAGCATCTCATAGTTTCCCACGCATCAAGGTTACGGAACAAATTAAACTCGTATCTCGAGGTACCACTGTATTGTTACAGAGAACTGGAATAAATCAAGCAATGCTCAGAAAGTTTGGAGTTATGTGGTGGGCTTAGAAAAAAATAATTCAAATTCTAAGTAAAGGTACGTGCAGAACTTCCCTTTTATGAAAGAGTCAGCCCTATGTTTGCTTAGTGCTTATCTTGCTGCTGGCCTTGAAAACAACACAATTCTATGCAATTTAAAAACATATGTGGCATGGCATTGAGAGTATGGGCATATCTAATCAAACAGCAAGGTTTTTCATCCTCATTATTCCAGCAGGCTAAGGCAGGCTACAAAGGAAAATTCTTTTTTAGAATAAGAGGCCAGCTAAAAAACAGCAGAGAATTCCAAACAGTAGTTTTAAAAATAGGGGTTAGTTTTCTCAATATAGCTTGATATCTGATATTGAGATCCCTCCTATTTATTCTTCTTTCTCAGGATTGCTGCAGCTATTTGAGGTCTTTTTTTTTTCCAGATGAATTTTTAAGAGTTTGTTCTAGGTATGTGAAATATGTCATTGGTGTTTCAATGGGAGTGCATTGAATCTATAGATTGCCTTGGGTAGTTTGGACATTTTGATGATGTTGATTCTACCAATCCATGAACATATGTTCTTCCATCTGTTTTTGTCTTTCTTTATCTCTTTTCTCACTGCCCTATAGTTTTCTGCATATAGGTCTTTTACCTCCTTAGTTAGCTTTATTCCTATGTACTGTATTAATATTTTTGGTGCAATTGTAAATGGGATTGCTTATTTAGTCTGTCTTTCTGTAAGTTCATTATTGGCATACAGAAATGCCATAGATTTCTTGGTATTTAATTAATTTTGTATCCTGTTATATTGCTGAACTTATTTATTAACTCTAATAATTTTTTGAAGGAGTCTTTAGAATTTTCTATGTACAGTATCATGTCATCTGCGAAGAAGGACAGTTTTACTTATTTTCCAATTCAGATGCCTATTATTTCTTCTTCTTGTCTAATTGCAATGGCTAATACCTCCAGTACTATGTCGAAGAGGAGAGGTGAGAGTGGGCATCCCTGTCTTGTTCCTGTTCTTAGGGGAAATGGTTTTAGTTTTTACTCATTGAGTATGATGTTGGCTGTGGGTTTGTCATATATGGCTTATATTATGTTGAGGTATGATCCTTCTATTCCCACCTTGCTGAGAGTTTTTATCAAGAAAGGGTGTTGGATTTTGTCAAATGCTTTTTCTGCATCAATTAATATGACTATGTGGTTTTTATCTCTCAATTTATTATATGATGTATCACATTTGTTGATTTACAAATATAGTACCATCTTTGCATCCCCAGGATAAATCCTATTTGATCATGGTGCATGATCTTTCTGATGTACTGCTGGATCTGATTTGCTAAAATTTTGTTAAGGATTTTGGCATCTATGTTGATGAGGGATATTGACCTGTAATTCTTTTTCATTGTGTTCTCTTTATCTATTTTTGGTATTGGGGTGATACTGGCTTCATAGAATGAGCTTGGAAGTGTTCCTTCCTCTTGAATTTTTTGGAATAGTCTGAGGAGGATAGGTTTTAGTTCTTCCTTGAATGTTTGGTAAAACTCCCCTGTGAAGCCATCTGGCCCTGGGCTTTTGTTTGCTAGAAGCTTTTTGATGACTGCTTCAATTTTTTTCCATAGTTATTGGCCTATTAAGAGTTTTAGAATCTTCCTAATTGAGTTTTAGAAGGTTGTATTTTTCTAGGAATATGTCCATTTCCTTCAATCTAGTTTGTTGGAATAGAGTTGTTCATAGTATTTTTAAATAATTCTTTGTATTTTGAAGGGGTCTGTTGTTATTTCTCCTCTTTCATTTTTTTTTTGTTTGTTTGTTTATTTGGGTCATCTCTCTTTGCTTCTTAGATTGACTGGATAGAGGTCCATAAATCTTGTTTATCCTTTCAAAGAACCTTCTCTTGGTTTCATTGATCTTTTGTATTTTTTTTTTTTTGGTCTCTATGTCAGTTATTTCTCCTCTGATCTTTATTATGTCCTTCCTTCTACTCACTGTGAGCTTTTCTTGTTGCTCTCTTTCTAAGTCTTTGAGTTGTAGAGTTAGATGACTTATTACCATTCTTTCTTTTTCTTTCTTTTTCTTTTTTTTGGGTGGGAGGGGGGTAAGGGTGGGGGTTTTGCCTGTAGTGCTATAATCTTCCCTCTCAGGACTGCTTTCATTCCGTCCCATAGATTTTGGATTGTGGTTTTTGTTTTGTGTTTTATGTTTTTTTTGTTGTTGTTGTTGTTTTGTTTTCTTTATCACATTTCAAATTTTATTTTATTTTATTTATTTAATAAATGTGTATTGTTCAAATTATTACATTTGTTTCTCTTTTTTTCCCCCATCAACCCCCTCCATCTGGCTCCTACCCCTCCCTCTACCCTTACCTACCCCCGCATTGTCCTAATCCATAGGTGTATGATTTTTGTCCAGTCTCTCCCTGCACCAGCCTCACCCCTTTTCCCATGAGAATTGTCAGTCCACTCCCTTTCTATGCTTCTGATTCTATTATATTCACCAGTTCATTCTGTTCATCACATTTTTAATTCACTTAAATTTTAGATTCACTTGTTGATAGATATGTATTTTTATTTTTACCTTTTTCTTCTTCTTCTTCTTAAAGAGTACCTTTCAGCATTTCATATAATACTGGTTTGGTGCTGATGAACTCCTTTAGCTTTTTCTTATCTGTGAAGCTCTTTATCTGCCCTTCAATTCAGAAGAGCTTTGCTGGGTAGAGTATTCTTAGTGGTAGGCTCTTGCTATTCATCACTTTGAATATTTCTTGCCACTCCCATCTGGCCTGCATACTTTCTATTGAGAAATCAGCTGACAATCGTATGGTGCTCCCTTGTAGGTAATTAACTGTTTTTCTCTGGCTCCTTTTAATATTCTGTCTTTGTCTTTTGCTCTTGGCATTTTAATTATGATGTGTCTTGGTGTGGTCCTCTTTGGATTCCTTTTATTTGGGGTTCTGTGTGCTTCTTGGACTTGTAAGTCTATTTCTTTCACCAGATGGGGGAAATTTTCAGTCATTATTTCTACAAATAGATTTTCAGTATCTTGCTCTCTCTCTTCTTCTGGCACCCCCATAATTCTGATATTGGTACACTTGAAGTTGTCCCAGAGGATCCTTACACTATCTTCACATTTTTGGATTCTTTTTCTCTTGCTTTTCCAGTTGAGTGTTTTCTGCTTGTTTGTATTTCAAATCTTTGACTTGATTCTTGTGTTCTTCTAGTCTGCTGTTAGATCTCTGTATAATATTTTTTATTTCAGTCAGTTTATGTTTAATTTCTAGGTGGTCCATTTTCATCTCCTCTTGGGTCTCACTAAATTTATCCATCTTTTCTTGGAAATTCTTGAAAAACCTTGTAACCATGGTTTTGATCTCTATATCCAGTTGTTTGTTTTCCTCCATTTCTTTTGTTTGTGATCTGTTCCTATGTCTCTGCATTTTCACTATGCCAGAAGAACTACTGTGTTGAAATCAGCCTTATGATACAAGACTTGCAAAACTCCAAAAACCTGTCTGTTGAGCTTGGATAGGTGGAGTCTTGGAGCATCCTGGCTTTCAGTCAGCCCCACCATATATGTCCCCTGAGTCTCAAGTGTCTCTCTGTAATTGCTAGAGCCTTTTTATGCATGCACACATGCAAGTTTCTAGTCCGCGGCCTTTCTGGCTCCCATGTGCTCCAGGATCCGTATGAGTCTGGGTCCCCAGGATCTCATCTGAAACTGGGGTTTAGTGGAGTTAGAAGTGGCACAGTTGAGAGGCTCTGTCTCCTGCCCACTCGAGCCAGCAGCACAATCAGCAGTCCATCATCTGGGCACAATTGCATGCATGCCTTCAGACCTCTGCCCTTTCACGGCTCCCTAAGTTTTTGGGCACTCCTCCCTTTTTACTGTCCAGACTCCCCTTGCATGAGTCTCGCCCAGACCTAGGGTTCAGTGCCATAGGATAAAGGGTTCAGTGCAGTTGGGAGTCTGCGTTTCCCTCTCCCCAGAGGAAGCCAGCCAGGCACACAGCCGCCTGCTCTCTCCAGGCACTCTACTCAGTACCTCAGCTTTTTGCAGCTCCTCTGGGTCTCCTTGAGCCCCACTCTTTCCTTCTAGTTGTAGAATTTCCACTCAGCCAACTTTCCTGTGGTTCTGGATGATGTCCATTCTGTCTTTTAGTTGTAGTTTTAAAATTGTTGTACGAGGCAGCAGTTTAGGTATTCACTATACTGCCATCTTGTTTCATCACCTGGATTGTTTTGCTTTTATTGTCATTAGTTTCCAGGATGTTTTTAATTTCTTTTTTGATCTCTTTTGTAACCCAATCACTGTTTAATAGCATGCCATTTAGCTTCCAAGTGTTTGAATTTTTTGGGCTATTTTTATTGTAGTTTATTTCTAATACTATGGGGTCTGAGAAGATGATTGATATGATTTCAATCCTCTGAATTTGGGGAGACTTTGCTTGTGACCTAATATGTGGTCTATTTTTGAAAATGTCTCATGTGAACTTGAGAAGAATGTATATTCCGTGGCTTTGGGGTGAAATATTCTGAAGATGTTAGTTAAGTCCATTTGATCTAGTGAGTCATTTAGAATTGCTCTTTCTTTGCTAATTTTTTTGTCTAAAGGACTTATCCAGTGATGTCAGGGGTGTATTGAAGTCTCCTACTATGATTATACCCCTACTATGATTATACTGTTGTCAATTTTTCCATTGATATCTTCCAGGAGTTTTTTAAATGTATTTGGGTGCTTCTGCATTGGGTACATATGTATTTATCAGGGTTATATCCTCTTGTTGTATCAATCCCTTTAGTATTATGAAATGGCCTTCTGTATCTCTTGCTATGGTCTTCACTTTGAGATCTACTTTATCAGATATAAGTATTGCTACCCCAGCTTTTTTTTCATTTCCATTTACCTGAATATTTTTTCCATCCCTTCACTTTCAGTCTGTGTTAGTCTCTTGTTCTAAGTTGGGCCTCTTGTAGACAGCATATATATGGGTCATGTGTTTGTTTGTTTTTAATCCATCATTTACTCACTCAATGTCTTTTAATTGGAGCATTTAGTCCATTTACATTTAAAGTTATTATTGAAAGGTAATTATTTGTAACCATTTTTATTTTTTGTGCTTGTGTGTTCTTTCTTACTTTTTTATTTCTTCTTTTTACACCAGTCTCTTTAGCATTTCTTTCATTGCTGGCTTGGTAGTGATAAATTCCAAGCCCTTTTTTTTTTTTTTTTTTTTTAGTGAAGCTTCTTATTTCCTCTTTAATTTTGAATGATAGCCTTGTTGGATAGAGTATTCTTGGATTCAGTCCCTTGATTTGCATCACCATAAATTTCCTTCCATTCTTTTCTGGCCTGATGTGTTTCTGTTGAGAAATCATTTGATAATCTAATGGAAGCTCTCTTGTATGTATGTAACTTTCTGTCTCTCTCTTACAACCCTTAGGATTATCTTTTTGTCCTGAACATTTGCCATTGTGATTATGATGTGTCTTGGTATGGGTCTTTTCTGGTTCATCTTGTTTAGGACTCTGAGCTTTTGTTACTTTTTTCTTCCCACATCAGAGAAGCTTTCTGACCAGTGTAGGGAGCACAGTACTGCCACTCCTTGGACATGGATAGTCTGCTCGTGTGGCTGCTGCTCCTCAGATGGGGGCAGGCCACTCACCCAGCTTCTGCTTGTCAGTTAGGAGCAGGCTGTGTGTGGCTGCTGCTCCTCGGACCAGTGTGGGCTGCGCAGGGCTGCTGCTCTTTGGACATGGACGGGCTGCTTGGGTGGCTGCTGCTCCTCAAATGGGTGCAGGCTGCTCACACCGCTGCTGCTCCTCAGATGGGATCAGGCTACTTGTGTGGCTTCTGTTCCTTAGACAGGGGCAGGTTGTTCACACAACTGCTGCTCCTTGGACAAGTGCAGGGTCCAGGCTGTGTGCATCTGCAGCTTCTCGAGGCTGCACGGGCTGCTGTTCCTCAAATGTGGGTGGGCTGCTCTTGTGGCTGCTGCTTCTTATATGGAGTGGGTTGCTCACACTGCTTCTGCTCCTCTGATGGGGGAGTGCCACTTATACAACTGCTGTTCCTTGAACAGGGGCCGTTCATGTGAGGCTGCTGCTTAGGCCTGGGGAGGGCTGCTCATGGGGCTGCTGCTCATGTGGTTGCAGTGCTCTGGACTAAAGCATTTTGCTGAGCAGAGAGGACCTTGCTTCAGAACTCACAGGAACCTGTGTCCAGAGTAGCTGGATACTCATTGACCATGGTACCACAGCCGAGGTAGCAGGACCCTGGCAGCGGTGGCTGAAGAGTCCCAGGTGTTCTCTGAGGGCACCCTGGGTGGAGGTGAGGCTGGGCTCCCAGTTACAGCAGCTCTCCCCTTCAAAAAGGCTAGACCTTTGAGAACAAGCCAGCCTCCCAATACTGTTTGCAATGGTAGCAGACGCTGCCTAGATAGGCAAGCCCAGTTAGCCTGCCCCAGGAGGTCCTGCTGAATCTAACTATGTCTTACTCACATACACACACACACATCCCACATGACTACACACTCCTCTTTTGCTCCCTCCAGCAAAGAGGGTGGGGACAGAATCTGTAGAGGTTGAGGTTATACACAGAAAATAAGGTTAAGAATTGGATGAATATGGGGATGTCCTCAATGCACTGTAGAGGAAGTAGAAAGGGGATGAGTGGATAAGAAGAAATAGAACAAGAAGAAAATAATAATGACAATAAATTTACAAAACAATTGATTTAAAAATTGGTATAAAAATAGTAAATAAAAATAAAATAGAGTTATGAAAAATAATACAAAAAATAAAGCAAATTAAAACAAAAAAAGAAAAGAAAAACAGGGAAACTTAGAAAAAAGAAGAAGAGATAAAATAATAACAATAAAAAAATAAAAATGAAAAAGTTAAGTGTCGTTCCTTTGGCTGGCTTAAGATCCCAAATCTTCTGTACTGTCTTTAGGCCAGTCCCTTTTGAATCTCAGGGATTATTTGGATTTTTTATTTTTTCTTCTCAAATCCTTTTTGCTATTCAGGTTGGGATCTGGGTGTAGCTGTATTGATTCCCTGGAAACTGGAGGGAGGGGCTATCTCTTCAGGATAAAGTGGCTGCCCAGGTCCTGAGTTCAGGTATGACTACTCAGGTATTAGTGCCAGACACGCTGCCACTTTTCCTGGGCACCCCTCTCTCCCCAGACTCCAAGGGTCTGCACCTTCTCCCTCATTGCAGCCATAGGTAAGTGTCTGTATCTGAAAGGTCCTGTGAACTAGGATCAGTGGAGAAAGGCTCAGGCCACAGAGAGGGGAGAGAATGGGTCTCTGTGCGCTCCTCTCCTGCTGGTGCTACTCGGTCTGGCCAGCCCTTCAGGCTTCACCCTCTGGGTTCAGCCTTTTGTGACTGTGGACCCAGTTCTAGAATCCCCTGGGGTCCAGCAGTCCTGTGTCTCTTCTTTGCACAGTCAGATGCTTGCTTGTCCCCAGGGTCACGGCTTGGTGTTGTTGGGTTCCCTCAGAGGTCTGGCAGACTTGCCAGCCCACCTCCTTGATTTTACCCTTTTCCAGGGGTCCTATGCCCTTCCTGACTGCAAACTGTCTCACCCGCTGAGTCCTTCGCCAATTCAGGTTGGATGTTATTTATTTCAGCACTTCTTTCTGTCTGCTCCAGGACGAGGCTCCAGATACATCTGTCTGTTCCATCTCCATTTTGTCTCTCCTGACATGTCATAATTATGATGGCAAACATTCAGAATCTTAAAGGCTGCAACAGAGAGAGAGAAAGATATGTTCAAGGAATCTTTCATTAGATTATCAAATGATTTCTCAATAGAAGCACATCAGGCCAGAAAAGAATGGAAGCAAATTTACAAAGTGATGTATAGCAAGGGACTGAATCCAAGAATAGTCTATATAGCAAGACTATCATTCAAAATTGAAGGGGAAATAAGGAGCTTCACAAATTAACAACAACAAAAAAAGGCTAAGGGAGTTTATTATCATCAAGACAGCAATACAAGAAATGCTGAAGGGACTGGTATAAAAAGAAGAAATAAAAAGGGAAGAAGGAACACAGGCACAATAAATAGAAATGGCTATAAACAAGTACCTATCAATAATAACTTTATTCTTTTTACTTTTTGCTTTTCCAATTGTTTTCTGCTTCTTTGTATTTCAAATCTTTGACTTGATTCTTGCGTTTCTCTAGTCTGCTGTTAGGTCTCTGTATAATATTTTTTATTTTAGTCAGTGTATGTTTAATTTCTAGTTGGTCCTTTTTTTATCTCTAGTTGGTCCTTTTTCATCTCCTCTTGGGTCTTGCTAAATTTATCCATCTTTCCTAGGAAATTCTTAAAAAACCTTGTAACCGTGGTTTTGAACTCTATATCCAGTCATTTGTTTTCCTCCATTTCTTTCGTTTGTGATCCGTTCTTTTGTCTCTGCATATTTTGCTGCTTCCCTGAGTTGGTAGAGTAGTAGCTTTGTGTGCTAGGTGTCCTATGTGGCCTAGAAGCTCTGCCTCCTGTTACCTGAGGTGGACACTGTTGGTGCACCACTTTGTGAATTGTGTGTACAGTCTTGTTGTAGTTAATTCTTGGTTGTTGTTGGTATCACTGGGGGAAATTTACCTCCAAGCTATTGGTTATGAGGATCAGCCATGTTTGCACATGCACGATTGCCTCCAGACCTCTGCCTTTCCAATTCCTCTGAGTTTCTCTGTGCTCTAGGGACCTGGATGCATTTGGATCCCCAGGGTCTCACTTGAAACTGGGGTTCAGTGCAGTTGGATCTGGATTTCAGTGATGTTGGGAGGTTCTGTTTTCTTCCCACTAGAGAAAACAGCAGCACAATCAGCAGTCAGCACTCTGTGTGCGCACTTTTGCACGCACTTTCGCACCCCCCCAGAACTCTGTCTTTCACGGCTCCCCTAAGTTTCCCTGCACTCCCTTCCTTTTCACAACAGTCCAGACTCGGCCGTATGAGTCTCACCTGGAAATGGGGCTCAGTGTGAAGGGGGTTCAGTGCAGTCAGGATTTTCCATCTCTCTCCCACTAGAGGAAACCAGCCAGACCCTCCTCTGCCTGTCCTCTCCATGCACATGTCTCCATACCTCAGCTTTTTACAGCTCCTCTGAGTGTTCCTAAGTCCCTCTCTTTCCTTCTAGTTATAGAATTTTCACTCAGCCAGCTTTCCTATGGTTCTGGATGGTGTCCGTTCTGTCTTTTAGTTGTAATTTTGAAATTGTTTTGCAAGGCAGCAGCTTAGGTGTTCACCTATGCTGCCATCTTGGTTTCTCCCTCAATAACTTTAAATGTAAATGATTAAATACTTCAATCAAAAGACATTGAGTGGCTGAATGAATAAAAATCTGACCCATGTATATGCTGTCTACAAGAGACCCACCTTAGAACAAGTGACTCATACAAATTGGAAGAGATGTAAAAATATCTTTCATGTAAATGGAAATAATAATAATAATAAAAAAGCTGGGGTAGCAATACTTATAGCTGACAGAATAGACCTCAAAGTGAAGGCCTTAACAAGAGATAAGAAAAGTCACTTCATAATACTAAAGGGATCAATACAACTAGAGGATATAACCCTGGTAAACATACATGCACCCAATGCAGGAGCACCCAACTACATAAAAAACTCCTCAAAGATATCAAGGGAGAGATTGACAACAATACAATAATAGTAGGGGACTTTAATACCCCACTGACATCACTGGATAAATCATGTAGACAAAAAAAAAAAAAAATCAGAAAAGAACAGCAATCCTAAATGCATCACTAGATCAGATGGACTTAATTGTCATCTTCAGAACATTTCACCCCCAAATTCATGTAATATATGTTTTTCTCAAGTGCACTTGAGACATTTTCAAAGATAGACCACATATTGGGTCACAAGCAAGTCTTTCCAAATCAAGAAGCTTGAAATCACATCAAGCATCTTCTCAGACCACAATGGCATAATATTAGAAGTAAACTACAATAAAAACAATCACAAAAATTCCAACATTTAGAAGCTGAATAGCATGCTATTAAACAGTGATTGGATTACCAAAGGGATCAAAGAAGGAATTAAAAACATTCTGGAAATGAATTACAATGAAAACACAACAATGCAAAATCTATGGGACACACTGGAAGCAATCCTGAGAGGGAAGTTTATAGCTCTACAGGCCTTCCTTAATCACTACTTCAAAAATAGTAGCTACTAGACTTGTGTCTAGATCTTATTATTTAATGTCTTAAAGACATATATGTTATTATAAAGTTTTAAAGCCATTTTGCTGATTATATTTCTATATAATTATCTATTTTAATTGTAATCATATGTGTTTTATTTTATGCATTTAAAACATAACTCTGGAGAGGGGTACAGGTATCACTAGGCTATCACAGGGGTCCACAGTACAAATAAAAGATGTAGAAACTTTCTCTAAAGTAACATTCACTGAAAATCTTAAATTATTCCTAAGAAACAAAATTTTCAAAACTTTTTGTTTTTAAGGAAGGAACTAATTTGAGGCAACAATTATTTAATTTCATCATCTCTTCCATCTCTCTAATTGGTCCATTGATCTCCTGACAAACAACTCATTTGCAATAAACATTGATAGAAAATTATACTCTTGTTTCTTCTAGAAAAAAATGAGCAAGATGCTAAAAATATACTGAGTTTGGTTCATGGGACATTTCCTGAAAGAAAGATGGCTTAGGATAGAGAGTTTAATGAAAGATGAAGGAATATCTGCATGGAGAAATTAGTCAAGGACAAGATTTTACCCAGAAGAAGGCATGCTGCATTTTGTCTAAAAACATTTGTCCTATGTGGAAAATCATGTCCATACTAACTTTTCTGTGTCTTAATTCAATTTTCTGTGAATAATTACATTATTCATTACATAATTTAATAATTTTATTTTCAGTTGATAAGCAATAAGTTATATGTTAAATCTATCCATATAAGAAAAGATATTTGTTGCGGTGACATATGCTAATATGTATTATTTGCAGAAAAATACTATATCACAATTCTTAATCTAGGTATAGAAATTAATTAGTCTAAACATTTGACTGATATATTTTCAATTCTTCATATATATTAGGAGGAATTCAGAACCTTCAAATGATTTGTCTTATAAAACTATCACAATAGTAATTTTTACTTTCCTTCTAGAAATTATTTTGCGTGGTGCCGAGAACCAATTCCAGCTTGTAATAATTACAAGAGTTTTACCAAAAGGTTGGTGAAGCTTGGGGGGCTCAACTAGGGTGAGCCACATATGTAGTTTACCTGTTAGAAATGGCTAAAGGGCACTTCCCCAAAACCTGAATGGGATTGTTAACTGCAAGACAGCTCAGGGCATTTTATTGCCTCCTTTTGGCCAAACACCTGAAAGCTGTAGGCTATTCCCCAAACTGATAATGCTTCTGTATAAACCCTTTGATACTTTACCCTTTGAAGTGTGTATTTCAACCTTGCCTTGGGACAAATTGTGTTTAATAAATGCTCCCGGGTCCTGAGGACAAGGAGAGTCTTGCAGCTCCTTCAATGGAAACTCCTCTGACCTTTAATGCTTTTTTTCAAAACTATCTTTCATCCATGGACTGTTTAATAATCTACGCACAGCCCCTTTCTCCAGAATGCTGAACCCTTTGTAAGGCTGGGAAAAGAACCCTGGCATTATGGCACCTGAACAGGAGACACCAATATTAATGGAGCGCTTCTGAAGAAAGAATTGACGTGAGTAGAAAATATCACTAGACCTGGTGGTGGAAGATTCTCCCTTTGCGTAGAACCCATGTCAGCTTCGGAACCCCATGGATCTGAAAGGACAAAGCAGAAATGAACTCTCCTCCATCTTGTCCTATAGGGTTGGGCTCCCTGCCTAAACCCCCTCCCTTTTCTGGGAGTGGCCACAGGTGTGCCAGCAAAGTCCTAACTTCCCCAACCATCACCCGAATGTACCAATGAAGCTCCAGGAACACAGCGACCAATCTCTGTAACCCTTGTCATTTCCCAAAGCCCGCCCAATATCCTAACACCATATAACCGATTGTTCTTCCTGGGCAGACTCTCTCGTCTCGCTGCTGCGCCAGAAATAGGCTGGGAGCCAAACCTGGGTTTGAATAAAGACTCTTTGCTTTTGCATTGGAAAAGGCTCCTTAGTGGTTGATTATTGGGGACCCCGAACTCTGGGCATAACAGGTCCACAAGTGTGTGAGTGATGCTTTGTGTTTAAGTCAGATTATTATGGAGAAAAATTTGATCAAAAGGCAAATTATAAAGAAATTGGAAAATCAAAAGGCACTTTTTCTTTTTAAGTAAGGCTGGAAAAAAATTGTCCTGGTCATCTTTAATGTGTTTTTTTTTCAGATTAAAACTTAATTTGTATTTGGAATCTAAAATCTGTAATAAGAAATGAAACCCTGCTGCCCAAACCACCTCTGGTGCAGAGAAATTCAAAGGTGGCATGAGAGGGCAGAGCGATATGCTCTCATGCAATGAGATTAGTTAAATTTGTTTAAAAATTATAGAAGAACTCGCAGGGAAATGCAAATTTTGGCAAAGATAAGTGTAGGTGCTAGTAATTACTCTGGAAAGTGAAAAAGAAAGAAAAACTTTTAAGATTTGTCTTTATCTAATTAAACATGAAAAGATATGTGGCCAGATCTGTTACTGAAATCTTCCCCCAAAGTAAGCAAGATGTGGGGGAAGGGAGACACTTGGCGATCCAATGCAGAAGGCTACTCTCCCAGTATACTAATTTAACGTCTCCTTTCTCGCCATAAAAATTTAGAAAAATGGAGGATTTGACCAAAAGGAAAGAACACCTTCTAGCAGCAGATTGGCATTTCCATAATAAAGAGTAGTTTTTTAAAATGCTAATGAACCTTGATCAAAGTTTACTTTTAAGGCCTTCAAGAAAATCAGTAAGAAAATGCTTTAAATAATTATAATTGATTCTAGAATCTCAAAAGTTGTTGAAAATATAAGATCTAAGTAACCCAGGTAAAAGCTAGCTATTCCCTTTGTTAATGGAGGAAGAAGGCTGGTCGTCCTTCCCCCAGCAGACAGATAAATCATTTTCAGCCAGCAGCCATATTTAAGGAGGAATGTGGTAATTTACATTTGAATAGACCAAACCTGTTTTGCCATCTTTTAAGAAAGTTAGATTTGGAGGCTTAAAATTTTGGAAGTTTGCTTCCTTATAAAAAAAACCTAGAGGACAGTATTAAATCTATTAATTGATCATGTCTTGTATTTCTGAAACTTATTCTTAAAAATGTAAAGTGTCATTAATCTAAGAACTGCTAAATATTTGACTTGCCAGTTCTAAAAGTTTAAGGTTCAAATCAAATTGGGAGTGTTGTGCCCAGATTTCAAGATCCCCATAAAACCACCAGGGAGCTGAGTCCAATGCAAAAGCATAGAGCTTTTATTTAAGCTCGATCCTGTTCCCTTCGCCTCTACCAATGCAGGGGCAGTATGCGAGAGAGCTTCTAGAGCAGTGGTTCTCAACCTGTGGGTCTCGAACCCTTCGGAGGTCGAATGACCCTTTCACAGGGGTCGCCTAAGACTATTGGAAAACATCTATTTTCCATGGTCTTAGGAACCAACACACCGCTCCTTGGTGTAGCAAAATGTAGCAATGTAGTTTACTGTTGTTATATGAAGACTGTTGCCCATGCTACACCACCATTCAACACAAAATTTCACTTATTTGTAATTAGAAAGAAATATTTCACAATATGTAATTACACATTGTTTTTGTGATTAATCACTATGCTTTAATTATGTTCAATTTGTAACAATGAAAATACATCCTGCATATCAGATATTTACATTACAGTTCATAACAGTAGCAAAATTACAGTTATGAAGTAGCAACGGAAATAATTTTATGGTTGGGGGTCACCACCACATGAGGAGCTGTCTTAAAGGGTCGCGGCATTAGGAAGGTTGAGAACCAGTGTTCTAGAGGAAAAAGATTTTATAGGGCTAATCATATGGATGGGCTTAGGTGGATGAGGTGGGCGACAGTGATTGGTCAGTTGCGGGTCAGAGTTTTATTCCAGAGTTTTACAGCAGGAACTTTCGGCAGGGATTTACAGCACAAAAGGCAGGGAATGATTAACGCATTCTTGGGTCTGAGCTATGCCCCACTACCTTGATTCATCAAGGGTGGCGCACAAGGACCATTCTATGGTGTAGCCTAATTCGGACCTTAGCTGCATTCTTGGGGCTTCATTGGTCTGCTCAGGTGGTGATTGGAGAACTGGAACATTTCTAGCATTCTTGTGGTGTTTCCTGGAAGGGAGTTCAGGTCGGAGACACAGCTTTACAAGATGGAGGAGAGTCAATCCTGCTCGGTCCTTTTGAAAGGAAATGAACTCCCCTCCATCTTGTCGTATAGGGCTGGGACCCCTGCCTAAAACCCCTCCCTTTTCTGGGAGTGGCCACAGGTGTGCCAGCAATGTCTTAACTTCCCCGACCACCACCCAAAAGGACCAATGAAGCTCCAGGGACACAGCTAAGGTCCTAATTAGGCTTAACCACAGAAAGACCCCAATTCAAATGACCAATCTCTGTAGCCTTCATCACTTTCCCAAGCCCCCTAATTATCCTACCCCATAAAACTTATTGTTTCCGCCCGGTCCGCTCTCTCGCCTCGCTGCTGCGTCAGAAAGAGGCTTAGAGCCAAACCCGGGTTTGAATAAAGACTCTTTGCTTTTGCATCGGAAAAGGCTCCTTAGTGGTGGATTATTGGGGACCCCGAACTCTGGGCACAACACTTTCAGGAGAAATTATTTAGTTATGGTAATTAAATGCCTAAAATATAGCAATTTAAACTGTATTTTCTCTGAAATAATTAGGAAGTCAAAATATATTTATTGGTCTAATTAAGAAGGATTAATTCTGTGTTCTCAACTGAAATTTTTAATATAAAGACCATTTAAAATTTAATTGATATTTTAAGATTATTATAAAGAGTATTATAATCTTTGAATCATATATATATATATATATGATGGATTTTTCCACATTAAATTTAAAGGCTGTAAACCGAGAGATAATTTTAAGACATTTTCAAGGGCCCTGAGATGTTTTCAAGAAGTTATTCTCTCTTAAAGGAAATATTTTAAATTAAACCAATCTAATACACTTGAAATCACATTGAAAGCTTTATCAAATAAAAGTTAATAACTATATTTTACTTATGTTATAGAGGTTTTTGCCTCTAAGGAGGTAACAAAATATTTTAAAAATATAACAGCAAAATTTTAAGGTGGAAGTTTAAAATAACAAAAGCCCATAATCGCCTGCATTTTAGGCAAGAGGTGGGGCAGCGTTTGGTGCCTTGTTAATCAGATGTAAACATTTAGTAAATTTGCTTTGCTTTGTTTCTTAAAGATACCTACTTAAATTACCTAATAAATTAGCTTTTTAAATTATAATCAAGGTCTTATATAAATTAAGCTAAATGAAAAGACAATATTTTTATAAATAATTAAATTCTAATAAAGCCACCAGAAACAGCTAGTGAGATTTGTTTGTCTACAATACTTGGCAGCCACCATGATGGCCACATGTCTTGCCACTCCCCTGGTAACCACCATTTTGAAACAGCAAAGCCCCTCCCTTTGAATAAGCCAATGTTTTTGTAAGCAACTTAAGTCTTCTAAGAAGGTTACTGAGACCTCCCATAATCCCTCTGTATATGCAAATTAGACAAAAGGGATACTCTTTAAAAATATAATTATAAATTTAATAAAAAGGATAAAGTTTAAAATTTTGAAATCTCTTCCACTAACATTTACAGGATAAACCATAGATTGTTATTAAAATACTAACAATTGGTACTAATTAGTGGTACTAGTAGTCACTATAACCTTAAGAGAAGTTGTTTCATTTGACAGCCAGGCAATAGCTACTGGTATTAAGCAGTGAACCTGTAGGTTGTTTAGTAAAAAGATGAGTATTCTTAGGTAAAACTAGGTTGAAGGTAATTTTGGAAGGAAGTAAAGGCTTTCTTCAAACGTCTGAAGAAATGTGTATGAAGGTCTATATATTTGGCCTCATAACTGAAGTAAATACTATGAAAATGTTGAAATAAAAATGTGTTCTTTCCCTCCTGACAAAGTTTATGTAAAGTTATTCAAAGACTAGTTGTAAAAATTTAATTAGTGTCATTTATTGTCCATAACCAGGACAAGTAAAGTTAAAATATAAGCTTTGTTTCAAACTAATAAGTAAATTTTCATAAAAATTTAATTGTATTGGACAAAAAACTTTCTGAGGTATTAAATAAAAATTTTTACTGATAGTTCATCTCATAGTAAAATTGCCTAACATGCAATAAATCCAAATCAGTAATTTCTATACAGAAAATTTTAAATTAAAAGTTGTCAAGACTGCATTGTAAGATTTCCAAAAGCCTAATATTTAAATCAGAAGAGAGGGGCGGGGTGTAATGGAAAAATATCTTGTAAGAAATAAAATCTTGTAAGTTAAAACAAGAAAATTTTTTAATTTGAAAATTATTTCATTTGTAATGCTAACTGCAAGACACCCATAAACACACATTGTGTCAAAATAAGCCAAAGGAAAATTATTTAGGCAAAAATGAAAAAGGATCCCAAGTCTAATTTATAGAAAAGATTCCTTTATTAATCTTTGGTTGAGAATATGTTTGTATATTTCCAGAGAAGCCCTTGTGGATTCCTGCAACAATGGATCTCAGAGAGAAGTTGAGAGGACTGCTCCAGCCACAGAGATACAGTGGCCCCCCAAAATAGCAGAGAAATTGTTATACCCAGAGTTCGGGGTCCCCAATAATCCACCACTAAGGAGCCTTTTCCGATGCAAAAGCAGAGTCCTTATTCAAACCCGGGTTTGGCTCTTGGCCTCTTCCTGGCGCAGCAGTGAGGCGAGAGAGTGAGCCGGGCGGGAACAATGAGTTTTATGGGGTAGGATAATTAGGAGTCTTAGGAAAGTGATGAGGGTTACAGAGATTGGTCACTTGAATTGGGGTCTTTCTGTGGTTAAGCCTAATTAGGACCTTAGCTGTGTTCCTGGAGCTTCATTGGTCCATTTGGGTGGGGGGAAGTTAAGACATTGCTGGCACACCTGTGGCCACTCCCAGAAAAGGGAGGGGGTTTAGGCAGGGGTCCCAGCCCTATAGGACAAGATGGAGGGGAATTCATTTCTTTTCAAAATAGTCCAGAAATGAAGATGGGGAAGATGCCTTGCCATGCTAGCAATCAGCAGCTGTGCATCACTACAGGTTGCCTAGTACCAAACCAGAGAAAGTTGGGTCTGCATTGCCACTGTTGGTCCACCATCCAGAACTGAAATATTGCTGACATGTACACATAAAGAACTGTTGAACATTGAAATTGGGACTCAAAGAACTGTTGTCCTAGAAAGACACTGATTGTAGGCTGATTCCTTTAATACCTGACAGCAATTTAAAGGGACTTGATAGAACCCTGTCCTTTCCATTGAATTTAAAAATTTTAAAACATACTTCTTGTTAAATTTAAGAAATCAAAAAGAGTGAGATGCCGAGAACCAATTCCAGCATGTAATAATTGTAAGAGTTTTACCAAAAGGTTGGTGAAGCTTAGGGGGCTCAACAATGGTGAGCCACATATGTAGTTTACCTATTGAAATTGGCTAAAGGGCACTTCCCCAAAACCTGAATGGGATTGTTAACTGCCAGACTGCTGCCTCCTGTTGGCCAAACACCCGAACAGCTGTAGGCTATTCCCCAAACTGATAATGCCTCTGTATTCTACCCTTTGATACCTTACCCTTTGAAGTGTATATTTCCACCTTGCCTTGGGACAAATTGTGTTTACTAAAAGCACAGGGTCCTGAGACAAGGAGAGTCTTGCAGCTCCTTCAGCGGAAATTCCTCTGATCTCTAATGCTTTTTTTCAAAACTATCTTTTGTCCATTGACTCTTTAATAATCTACACACAGCCCCTTTCTCCAAAATGCTGAACTCTTTGTAAAGCTTGGAAAAGAACCCCGGCAGCTTCTTATAAAAGTCAATACTGGGTAAAATCTTTGAGAAATTAGTGATTGTCAAAGGCAGCACGTAGAGCATAATGTTTACAAACTGCAATGGGTGAAAGGAATGTGTGGTTGCTCCCTTCTCAGCTTACCTACTTGCAAAGCCCAAGTCTGGAGTTAGTTCAGCAGACTATTTTTCATGTCTCCAAGCATTTGCCCTGGCTGGTTCATTTCCCTGGAATGTCCTCCCCATGTTCCCGTTTTTTTCTCTACAATCTCAAGATCTGCCCAGTGATTTAAAAAAAAAAACAAAAAACTTAACCTGATTCCTCCTCATTCCATATTGGGTTACTGCCCCTCTGTCTTCCTTCTAGGTTCATGAACTGCTCTCCTCCTCCCCACCCACCCCCAAGCTCTGATCATCATGCTCTAGACCAATGGTCTGCAAACTGCAGCTTGAAAGCAGTGGTTTGCCGCTCTGTTGACTAATGAGTTTGCCGATCACATGGAATAGATTCCAATAATTACAGCCTGTAATTATTGGAATCGAAAGTCTAGGTAGTGGTCGGCAAACTCATTAGTCAACAGAGCGGCAAACCATGGCTCGCAAGCTGCATGTGGCTTGCAAGCCAGTATTTGCCAACCACTGCTCTAGACCAAGGACAGGGAACCTTTTTTCTGCCAAGGGCCATTTGGACTTTTATAACATAATTTTTGGCCTTTATCAACAAAAATTATTCAGCTATAGGATCCTCCCCTCCTGGGCCGCAGAAGGGGCTCATGCAAAAGGCAACAAAACAATGTTTTTCTCACATCAATATTTTCTCTATTTCTCTCTCTTTTTCACTCTCTCTAAAAATCAATGGAGGTGGACAAAATGGCAGCAGACTAGGCAGATGTGTCTTGAGCATTGTCCGGGAGCAGATAGAAGGAGCAATTAAATAACATCTGTCCCAAATTGGCAAAGTGAACACAGCTGGTGAGATAAATTGCAGCCAGGACAGACAATGCGTGGGGAACAGTAAAATCAGGGATCTAGGCTGGAGAGAATTATGAGGCCTCCAAACCCAGAGGGTCAAAAGAAGCTGAATGGCATCAAACCCACATCCCTTGGGACAGCATAACATCTGACTAGAAAGGAAGTCAAGATGCATCAGTCTACATTCCTACCAGTAGGGGATTCTAGGTCCAACCCACAGCCACAAGAGGCTGAGCCCAAAGCCGGCAGCCTGAACAACTGTCCAAGCCATGCCATACTGTGGGGAGACGGGTTTGCAGTGGTGCAGCTCTTTTCCCCTCTTGGGTCTTTGCTTTTATTTGCTAAACCCAGCTCATAGGACCTTTCAAATATAAACACTCACCCATGGATAAGGTGCAGACTTGTGGAATTTGGGGAGAAGCTGGGGAGAAAAGCAGCTTGGAGAGAGATGGCTGGGAGTCTGGCACTGAGACATACCTGACATGTTGGACCTACGCAGCCATTTTCCCCTGAAGAGAGCCTCCAGGCAACAAATAGAGCAACATGCAGACTACACTCTGAGTGCTATAAAGGATACAAAAAAAAAAAAATCCGAATAGTTCCTGAGAGCCTGCAGGGACTGGCTTGAAGATAAGTCATTCAGTCCTATAAAGCCATACAGCAACTTCCCCAACTATAGCTCTGTCAGAAATAGCCACTTGAGACATTAAAATGGAAAGTGGGTACACAGGCTAAGTGGGAAGATTGGTCCCACCTGCTGGCAGTCAAGGCTGTGGAGATAGACACAGAGCAACAGTGGACCACTTGGAACTTCAACAATTTAACAGGGAACTAAGAAGTGGCAGACAGTACAGAATTATGGGATCTTAAACCAGCCGCCATCACTTTTATTATTTTGTTATCACTTTTTTCTGTATTTCCCATATTCATTTGTTTATTTTTATTCTTTCGATTTTTCATTTTATTTTTTATTTTATCTGATCTTATAAATTAACTAGAGACACAGTGCAAAAAATTCATGCACTGGGGTGGGGGTGGGGGGTCCCCTCAGCCCAGACTGCACCCACTCCAATCTGGGATCCCTTGGGGGATGTCTAACTGCTGATCATCACTCACAATCCAGGACTGCTGGCCCCAAAGTGCTCGTCTGCCTCCTGCCTGATTCCCCCTAACTGCTTCTGCCTGCCAGCCTGATCAACACCTAACCGCTCCCCTGACAGCATGATTAACACCTAAATGCTCCCCTGGTGGCCCAATTGTCCCCAACTGCCCTCTCATGATATCTTGGTCACCCCCAATTGCCTTCCCCTGCAAGCCTGGTCCCCACCAACTGCCCTCCCCTGCTGGCCTGGTTGCCCCTAACTGCCTCTGCCTGCCTTATTACCCCTAACTGCCATCCTCTGCTGGTCTGATCTCACCCCCAACTGTCCTCTGCCAGTCAGCATCAAAAGCTCCAGCTCTTAGACAGCTATTGGCTCCTCACAGTTGGCCTAGATTTGGTTCTGATTGGTTTAGTTCCTATGCCAGTCAGAGTCTTGGCCCATCAATGGGGCCTGATCAGAAATGCAGTGTGGAACAGCAGCTCAAGTGGAGACCTGGAGAGAAATGGAGGTGCAGCTGCTGGCTAGGCCTGGAGTTAAAGAAACAAGTGTTGATCAACAGCTGCCACAGAGGCTATGGATCAAACCTGCTTTTCCCTTCAGGCCTCTCTCCAGGCCTGATTCACAGCCCCCTCAGTAGTCAGTGCTGGGTTGTTAAGGGAACCCCGGGCTGATTGCAGGACTGACTTCCGGTTGGTCAAACCTCTGATTGTTGTGGATGTGATAGACCTAGAATCCATATTAGGATTCTTAAAAATTTGTTTTCTTTCTTTTCCACTCATCCTCTTTCTACATCCTCTATACTGAACTGAAGTCCTCCCCATTTTCATCCAATTCCTTAACCTTTCTGTATATAAGCTTGGCCTCTACAGATTCTGCCCCCATGCTCTTTTCTGGGTATTTGGTATTTGTATTTTTTGGTTTAACCATTTGTTCTGTGGTGTTTTCACGCTATATACTTATGTATTTTTCCTCGTTCTTCCTTTTGCTTTTTTCTCTTACCATTTTTTGTCTCCTTGGCGTCATTTGGGCTTTCTTTTCTCTCCCCTAATTCTCTTTTTTCTGGTGGTCACTTATATTGCAGTTATCAGTGTCATGAATACATTCATGTTTTATTCCCTTTGTGTCATATGTTGTCAAGTTGCATTTTGTCCTGTTTTATCAATGTGGTAGAAAGTAAGCCACATAACCAGACACCTGGAGAGAAGACTCCATCCACAAATGGGTCAATAACACTCCAGACCCACGACAGAGAAAGGAAGATGATGGCAGTAAGGGAGAAAGCTTGGGTGAGTGAGGAAGGGAAAGGGAAGTATGTGGACATGTGGGGTGTGTGCATGTGTATGTGAGTGAGGGACAGTTAGATCCTGCAGAACCTTCTGGGCAGCTTCTGCTACAATTGGAAAAAGTCCTGGGGAAGCCAGCTCTATCAAAAAGACCATGCCTTCTTGAAGGAGAGAGCTTCTGTGACTGGAAACCCAGCCTCACCAAAACCCAAGGTTCCCATAGACACCACCTGGGACTCCACAGGCACCCTCACCAGGGAACTGCTGCCTCAGCTGCAGTTCCACAGTCACTGAGACTCCAGCCACCCCAGCCACAGACTTTGGTGAATTCTGAAGCTCACTCTCCTCTGGCAGGCCTGATGCTTAGCCCAGGGTGCCTGCGACCATGCCAGCAGCAGCAGTGCAAGCAGCCTGTCCCTGTCCAAAAAGCAGCAGCCACGTAAGCAGCCCACCCTCGTTCAAGGAGCAGCAGCCTCCCTCATGTGGCCTGACTTCATCTGAACAGCAGCAGCCACATGAGCAGCTTTTCCCCATTTAAGCAGCAGTAGCCCCACAAGCAGTCCACACCTGTCCAAGGTGCAGCAGCCATGCACAACTACCCACCCCCCATCTGAGGAACTGCAGCCTCATGAGTAGCCTGCTCCCACCAGCCAGAGAAGCCAGCACTTTTGTGAGCAGTCACATGAGCATTGCCCACCAGAGGAGCTGCCACAAACTAAGGAGCAGCCACTACCATGACAGACCGAGGAGCAACTACTGCCTTAGGAGCCACAGCCGCCCAAGAAGCTGCCACTGCATTACTCAACACCTGGATCTTTCAGTGAGAGCAAAAATAGGGAGACAAAAACCCCCCAAAGGAAAGGAATAGCCATAAAGAGAGCTAAGTGAAATAGAAGTACAGTTACGCAATTTGTCAGAAAAAGAATTTAGAATAAGAATCATACAGCTCATAAACCAGATGGATGAAAAACAACTTATGTAAGCACAACAAGAAGAAAGAAAGAGTGATATAACTGCAATAAAAAGCACTATGAAAAGTTTCAACATTAGACTAGGAGAAGCTGAGGACCGAATTAGTGAATTAGAAGACAGGAAAGCAAAACACACCCAAACTGAACTGCATTTGTAGAAACAAATTAAGAGAAAGCAAGAGAGCCTAAGGAAACTGGGACAACATGAAATGAAACAACATACGAATAATAGGAATGCCAGAATGACAGAAAGAAGAAGAAGGGCTAGAAAACTTATCTGAAGAAATAATGTCAGAAAACTTCCCTGATGTGAGGAAGTAAAAAATTCACACAAGCACAGAGAATACCAAACAAGATGAACCCTAAAAGACACATACTAATACATGTCATAATTATTTTTTTCCTTGTTGTTTTATTTTTTCTTTTGTTTTTTATTCTTTATTGACTATGGTGATACATATTTGTCTTTATTTCCCTAATACCCTACACCCCATACTCCCCTCATCCCCCTGTTGTCTGTGTCCATTGGCTAGGCTTGTATGCATGCATACAAGTCCTTTAGTTGGTCCCTCCCCCTTACTTCCACCCTCCCCTACCTTCCCTCTGAGTTTAATGGACTGATTGATATATCTCTGTCTCTGGATCTATTTTTGTTCATAAGTTGATGTTGCTCATTATATTCCATAAATGAGTGAGGATCATGTGATAAAGTATATATCTTTCTCTGCCTGGCTTATTTCGCTTAGCATAATTCTCTCCAGTTCAATCAATGCTGTAGCAAATGGTAAGAACTCCTTTTTTTACTGCAGCGTAGTATTCCATTGTGTAAATGTACCACAGTTTTTTTTAATCTACTCATCTGCTCATGGGCACTTGGGCTATGTCCAAATCTTAGCTATTGTAAAAGGTGCTGCTATGAACATAGGGGTGCATATGTCCTTTCTAGTTGGTATTTCTAATTTCTTGGGATATATTCCTAGAAGTGAGATCATTGGTTCAAATGGGAGTTCCATTGTTATTTTTTTAAATTAAATCTTTATTATTCAAATTATTACATTTGTTTCTCTTTTTTCCCCTCTATAGCTCCCCTCCACCCAACTTTCATCCTTCCCTCTGCCCTTACCTCCCTCCCGTTGATGTCATCTATAGGTGTATGATTTTTGTCCAGTCTCTCCCTGTACACCCCTCACTCTTTTCCCCTTGAGAATTATCAGTCCACTTCCTTTCTGTGCTCCTGATTCTATTAGATTCACCAGTTTATTCTGTTGATCAAATTTTTAATTCACTTAATTTTTAGATTCACTTGTTGATAGATATGTATTTGTTGTTCATAATTTTTTGTCTTTTACCTTTTTCTTCTTCCTCTTCTAAAAGAGTACCTTTCAGCATTTCATATAATACTGGTTGTTTGGAGTTGATGAACTCCTTTAGCTTTTTCTTATCTGTGAAGCTCTTTATCTGCCCTTCAATTATGAATAATAGCTTTGCTGGATAGATTGTTCTTGGTTGTAGGTTCTTGCTATTCATCACGTTGAATATTTTTTGCCACTCCCGTCTGGCCTGCATCGTTTCTGTTGAGAAATCAGCTGACAGGCCTATGGGTGCTCCCTTGTAGGTATGAACTGTTTTTCTCTTGCTGCTTTCAATATTCTCTCTTTGTCTTTTTGCTCTTGGTATTTTAATTATGATGTGTCTTGGTGTGGTCCTCTTTGGATTCCTTTTATATGGGGTTCTGTGTGCTTCCTGGACTTGTAGGTCTATTTCTTTTACCGGTTTTGGAAGTTTTCAGTCATTATTTCCTTAAATAGGTTTTCAGTATCTTGCTCTCTTTCTTCTTCTGGCACCCCCACAATTCTGATGTTGGTATGCTTGAAGCTGTTCCAGAGGCTCCTTACATTATCTTCACATTTTTGGATTCTTTTCTCTTCTTGCTTTTCCAGTTGAGAGTTTTCTGATTCTTTATATTTCAAATTTTTGACTTGATTCTTGTCTTCCTCTAGTCTGCTGTTAGGTCTCTGTACAATATTTTTTAATTCAGTCAGTGTATGTTTAAATTTTAGTTGGTTCTTTTCTATCTCTAGTTGGGTCTTTTTCATCTCCTCTTGGGTCTTGCTAAATTTATCCATCTTTTCTAGCATATTCTGGAAAAACCTTATAAGCATGGTTTTGACCTCTATATCCAGTCATTTGTTTTCCTCCATTTCCTTTGTTTGTGATCCCTTACCTTGACTCGGCATTTTCACTATGCAGGGAGAACTTCTGTGTTGGATTCAGCCTTATGATACCAGACTTGCAAAACCGCAGAAGCCTCTCTATTGAGCTTGTGATGGGTGGAGTCTCAGGGCTTAAGGGAGCACCTTGCCTTCCAGTTAGCTCCGCCCTCCACGGCCCCCGAGTATCACGTGACTGGGTAATCGCTGGAGCGGTCCTTGTGTACGCGCAGGCTGCAGTGCCTCTAGACCACTGCCTTTCTGGCTCCCCTACGCTCCGGGACCACAAGATTCTGGGTCCCCAGGGCTTCAACCAAAACTGGGGCTTAGTGGGATCAGAAGTGGCAAAGTTGGGAGGGTCTGTCTCTCGCCCACTCGTGAAAGTCACTGGCACAATCAGCAGTCTGTCTCTGCGCGCAGTGCTGTGTGCGCCACCAGACCTCTGATCTTTTGCGGCTCCCCTAAATTTCTGTGCACCTCTCCCTTTTCACAGTCCAAACACCCCCCAGTATGAATTTCAACTGGATCTGGGGTTTAGTGTCCTAGGATAAGGGGTTCAATGCCTTTGAGAGTCTCCCCTCCTGCCAGAGAAAACTAGCCAGGTACTCGGACACCCGCTCTCTCCACGTGCGCGTCTCCATACTGCAGCTTTTGGCAGCTCCTCTGGGTCTCCGTGAGCCCCTCTCTTTCCCTCTAGTTGTAGAATTTCCACTCATCCAGCTTTCCTGTGGTTCTTGATGATGTCCATTCTGTCTTTTAGTTGTAGTTTTGAAATTGTTATGCGAGGCAGCAGTGTAGGTGTTTACCTATGCTGCCGTCTTAGATTCTCTCCTCTAGCCTGGTTGTTGTTAACTGCTCCTCTGCCAGCCTGATTACCCCCAACTGCCCTCTTCTACTTATATGATTGCCCTAAGGCTTTTATGTATAGATATGACCCTTCACAGAAAATTTCATTAACACTGCTTTACAATAAGCACTTGACAATTGAATCGTTTGGGGCCAGATACCAAGATTTCTTTCTTTGAATAATGGAGGGAATACTTATCTTGTCTTTAAGTTGCCCTGAACATCAAATGAGATAATGACTTAGAAAAGTATAAAAACACCATATAAAGACAACTGTCTTTTTCATGTACTGAAAAGACAATAAAGTGGTAAAATGAAAATCATTTTTTTTATTCTCCTCCCTTCATTTACAGTTTTTATTTAAGCTTTGAAATTTATAAAAATTTCACTCCTATTTTCATTTCTTTACATTCAATATTATTTTGTATTAGTTTCAGATTTTATATTAGTTACAGAATAGTGGTTAGAAAATCATATACTTTACAAAGTGTTCCCGGATATTTCTAGTACCCACCTGGTATCATACCATCATTACAACACTGTTGACTATATTCCCTATTTAAGTTACAATGGGTTTACAGGTTCCTTCCAATCTTTTTTTTGTGTGGCTCGCCCTTCCTTTCTTTATTACTTCTTCCCTCATTTTCTTTATATTGTATTTCAATTGTCCCTCAAAGCTTAGCAAAGGCACTGGGACACACTTAATTCATTTTACAGACCAGAAAATAGAGACCAATTCCAGTTGGCTGCAGAGCTAGACTCAGCTTACAGAGAGCCCTCACAGCTGTGCTCTTCACCCTTCCAAGGGACAACCATGGGGCAAGCAGAATAACCCTCCCATGAGGCTTTCAAGCTTCATTCTCAAGTCCCTCTTCATCATGGATGCTCCACATTCTTTCCTCTCCCCCATCCCCTGACCCAATCTTTACTGCCCTCCCTTCTGGGGAGCAGGTGGTAGGCTTCGCACTCACTGTGCAGTCATGTGCTGCTGTGGGGTGCGGTGGGACAGGAACTGGGGGAGGGGCGGGCACAAGTTTGCTTTTGGATTACAGCAGGAGAAGGAGTTGCCACCTGGTTAGCGCCAGGAGGTTCACCAAAACTGCCACAGTGGGGTACCTGGCAGTGTGGCACCCCTTGACTGAGGTGGTACCACCCCACAAACCCTGTCTCAGGACTGCAATTCTGCACTCCTTCACCTGGGCATCCTTCCACACCGGTAGTCATCGCCTCTTGTTTCCCACTGGGCCAACCCATGCAGAACCTCACTCTCTGTGGGCAAGGCAAATCCCCGCCTGTTGGCCCTCTGCTCCAGCCTGAGCCTCCTCTGGTGCACCCTGTCTCAGCACTGCTCTGTGTTTCTTAGGCTGCCCACCTTCTGACCGGCAGCTTTGCTGAAGCTGCAGTGCTCACCCAGGAGTCACCCCTCAGGTGGATCAAGAAGGACAAAGTCCAAAAGAAGTGAGTCTTGAACCCCCACATCTCATTCTCTGAATTTCCTTCTGTACTTCCTCTCTGCTTCATGTCTTGAATGGGCACAGGGTTTGGGCACCCTGCAGCCCAGCCACATGGCCTCCAGGTGGACTGGTAGAGTCAGTCTCTGGGTACCTGTAAATCTGTAGCCAGAGGCCCAACCTGGGTCTCAGCAGCCCCATGCCTGCTGGAGAGGGCTGTTGGATGAGGACCAGAGCCCATCCATCATTAACTCCCCAACTCCCAAGGAGGCACCACAAGCTTACGTACCCTGGCTGCTGTGGTCCATGAACCTGAGCCTGCTGTGTATGCAGCTTGCTAAACAGTCATTATGTTACAGAGGAATGGAGAATTTGCATATCCCTCTATTATTATTATTATTATTATTATTATTATTATTTTAAATATACTTTATTGATTTTTTTACAAAGAGGAAGGGGGAGGGATAAAGACTTAGAAACATCAGATGAGAGAGAAACATCAGTCAGCTGTCTCCTGCACACCCACTACTGGGGATGTGCCTGCAATCAAGGTCATTGCCCTTGACTGGAATCGAACCTGGGACCCTTCAGTCCATAGGCCAATGCTCTATCCACTAAGCAAAACTGGTTAGGACAATATTCCTCTATTATTGCAAGATTCTTTATGCCTTTGTATATGTTTGATTTTTTTTCATCAGAAAAATAATTAGAAGCCTACTTGTCCAAAGGTGGTGCAGTCTTTTTGCAGCAAGGTTCAGGAATCTGGAGAAGGGCTGCACATAAAAGAATAGAGACTAGACAAGAAATATAAATTTAGAAGGCATGTTGGGGGAACGAGGTGGAGGCTGCATCTTCTAGTGAATTGGGCTCCACAAATCTCCAGACCCACAGCTTTTTAGTAACATATTTTGAACTTTAGCAAAGCAGATATACACATCATAGGTAAGGTTTAGTAAACAATAAAGGATTATCAGATTGGGTGATTTGCCCTCAGCTGTTTGGCAGCAGGTAATAATATGCAGATCTTCAGCCCTGCTGAAAACATCCATTAGCCTTCTGATGAACTTGTCGCATTTATTACGCTAACTACTGTCCTTATGCTCCAGCATATCCCTCTTTTTTATTTAATAATTTTAACAAGACTGTATGTCATTTGCAGACCTCAGGTCCTTTTAAAATTTTTAAATTCAATGGAAAGGATTGAGTTATTTTATGTCCTTTTAAATTGCTGCCAGGCATCAAAGGAATTAGTCTGCAGTAAGTTCCTTTCTGGGCCAACAGTTCTTTGAGTCCTCTTCCCAATCACCATCCAACCATTTTTTATGGGTTCCCTTCTCAATTACTGTCCAACAGGTTTTTTTATGGGTCCCTTCTCAATCACTGTTCCCCGTGAGATGATACTCTAGTTCTGGATGGTGGACAAATGGTGAGCAGTAGCAATGCAAGTCCGACCTTGTTTGGCTTGGTCCTGGGCAACCTGCAGCAATGCACAGCTAATGACTGCTAGCATGGCAAGGCATCTTCATCATCCACTGTCTCTGAACTTTTTCTTCTGTCTCGTCAGTATGTTTCTTGGGGCCACTGCTATCTGTGTTTGGAGTAGTCTGATCAGTTCCTCTCTTAGATCCATTGTTGCAGGAATCCACACAGGCTTGGAGAAGTTTTCTGGAAATATATAAGCATATCCTCAACCAAAGGGACATTTCTATAAACTAGACTCATAATGTTTTTATTCTGCCAAACCATTTTCATTTGGCTTATTCTGACACCATGTGTTTTTGCTATTAACATTACAAATGAAAAAATTTCAAAGTAAATTAAGTTTTCTTAGTAATTAAGACTTAATGTAATTTACTTACAGGACATTACTCCACTATCCTCCCTTTTTTTTTTTTAAATTGCAAGGAGGATATTTTTGTTTGCTGCACAATATTTGGCTTTTGAAAATCTAGTAATTCAGCCTTGATAGCTTTTAATTCCATTCTTAGTACAGAAATCTGTCTGCTCTGAATTCATTGCATGATAAGCAGCTTTACTATGAGATGAATTATCGGTAAAACAATTAGTTAATGCTCCAGGAATAGATTCCTGCCAAATATAATTGAGTTCCCCTGAATATTCACTTATTTCAATTTGCCAATTTAATTTAGTCAGAAATAAGGCTTATTTTCTAAATTTACTTGGCCTTGGATGTGGAACAGTAAATGACATTAATTAAATTTCTGCTTTCAGTCTTTGAGTGTATCTGCATAAGCTTTTGTTTAGAGAGGCAAAAATGTAAATGATTTACTTTTAACTACAGTTCTCCAGTACTTAAAGGAAATACCCCCTCATTTCCTCCCAGAGTAACTTCTAGGACATATTTAAGGAGTTCTTTTTAAAAAAAACCTTTATTCTTTCTTTTAAAATAAGCAACAACCATGATTTATTTTCAGATATTGCTAATACTGTCATGCCTATATTTCAAATGACTCTCATTTTACTTATGGTGACTTTATTAATAATCAGGTTAAATGCTTGAATGATATCCTCCAGTTTATCCTGTAAATAGTAGCAAAAGAGATTTTAAAATTTCTCCTATTATTAGGCTTAAAATTTACTTTTTTGGATAATGTTCATTTGTATACACAGAGGGATTATAGGAGGGAGGTCTCAGCAACTATTTCAGAGGACCGCTGGAATGAAACTTTTACCTTGGCCTTTGTTAAAGCCAATCGCTTATAAAAAATATTGGATTCTCATTTAACTTAATTTATATTAGACCTTGGTTATATTGTAAAAAGCTAATTTATTAAGCAATTAAAGTAGGCATCTGTATTGAAAAAGCAAAGTAAGCAAACATATATTTGACCTATGAAGTATAGATGCCATCCTACCCCCTACCCTATTTGAAAAGCAGGCTGCCTGGGGCTTTTGTTTTTAAAATACAGCTGCTGAAAAATCTGGTTCTGCTTAAGAAATATTCAGCAAGTTTGCCTTGCTCTCCCTTAGAGGTTAAAACCTTTATAACATTTAAAATATATGTATATAAATAAAATATATTTATTAATTTTTTACTTGATAAAGCTTTCCACGTGATTTCAAGTATATTAGATTGGCCTATTTCAAATTTTTTTTTTTTAAGAAGAGAGAATAAATCCTTGAATCATTCCAGGGCCATTGGATGTCCCAAGGTTATCTTTCTGTTAAAGTCTTGAAATTTAACTTGGAAAGACTATCATAAATATATATATATATATATATATACAGAGAGAGAGAGAGATAGATATAGATATAGATCCCAACGATTATATTATATACTTTTTATAATCATTCTAAAAGGTATAAATTAAATTTAAACTGTTTTTTTACATTAAAAATTTGGTTGAGGCAACAGAATTAATTCTCCTCATTTATTAGACCATATACAATATTATACTTGAGGTTGAAATTTTACCACATATAAAGACCACAATATATTTTAAACTACTAATTTCTCCAGAGAAAATAAAGCATTACTTTGTCAAAAATAAATTTCTATACTTTATACATTTTGTTACCACAACTATATAATTTCTCCCAACTTAATTTCAACTTTAAACTCTTAAAAGCCTTACATTTTGGCTGGCAAGTTAAATACTTAGCATTTCTTAGATTAGTAATAACTTCATATTTTTAAGAATATATTTCAAATAAAATATAAGACTTATTTACTTAATAGATTCAATTCTGTCCTCTAGGTTTTTTATGCAAGGCAAACTCAGATTAATATTTCAGTATTTTGTCATTTTAAAATACCTAGATACAGTGGTATCTCCAGATCCGAGTTTAATTCCTTCCATAACCTTGCAACCTTGCTCGTATATCAAGTTGCTGGTATCTCAAAGCAAATTTCCTAATTGAAATTAATTGAAATGCCATTATTCCGTTCCAGCCCCCAAAATGCCACCCCAGTTGTTCTTGTTATGTGCTTTTGAATAAGAAAAATGTATTTATAAATGACAAATATTGTATAAAAACATAATAAAAGAGAATGTAAAGGAATAAACTGGTTTTATAAAGTGTATTTACCTATTCGTTACACTCTTAATGCTACACTTTTTCCCTAAACTGAATGTAACTTAACCAATCTTCACTGACCTTAATTGCTACTGGTCTTTGCATTTTTGGCCGATTTCAAAAAAAACGTGTCCAACGAGGTTTGCTTCTTTCTCCCTTTCAGAATGTTTCTGAAATGGGTGAGGCAAGTTTCATTGAACAGCTCCGATGCACGACCAGTAGCAACTTTTTCGGGGTCTTTCTTTTCCACGAAGTGTGACACCCTCTCCCACACTCCTAAGATCTCCTTTATCTCACTTGTAGAGATCTCCTCCACCTCTGGCTCCTCCTCAGAACCAATTTCTTGGAGAACCTCCGCATGTTGCTGAGACTGCAACTTTTGTAACTCCTCCGTGTTGAGTTCCAGAGAGTGCTCCTCGACGAGCTCATTCACGTCTCTCTCATCCACCTCCAGGCCCATGGATTTTTCCCAGAGACACTATCTCCTCCTCCACTGGTACCTCGGGTTTGAATCCTTCGAAGGTCCTTTCAGCTACAGCCTCAGGCCACAGTTCTTCCATGCAGAGGTCGAAGTCCTCCTTGTAACACCCAGCCAGGCCTGATCAATAATTCTGAGGCATATCACGATGTTAAAGTGGTTCTTCCAGAACTCTGGAAGGGTGAGGTTTGTGTTCTCCGTCACCTCAAAGCAGCGCCGGAACAGGTGCTTGATGTACAGCTTTTTAAAATTAGAAATCACCTCCTGATCCATGGCTGCAGGATAGGAGTGGTGTTGGGAGGTAGGTAGACAACCTTTATAAACTTGAACTCTTCGAGGAGTTCATCTTCGAGGTTCGGTGGGTGAGCAGGAGCATTGTCGAGGACGAGGAGGGCTTGCATGGTTAGGTTGTTTACCTGTAGATATTTCTTAACAGAAGGGCCGAAAACCAGGTTTACCCACTCCACAAAGAACTGCCTGTGACCCATGCCTTTGGGTTTGCCCTCCACATAAGTTGCAGTTTATCTTTTAAAATCTTATGTGACTTAAAGACTCTGGGGTTTTCCGAATGGTATACGAGCAGAGGCTTGATCTTGCAGTCACCACTCGCATTGGCGCACAGTGTGAGAGTTAGCCTATCCTTCATGGGTTTGTGGCCTGGCATCGCCTTCTCCTCTGCCGTTATATAAGTCCTATTCGTCATTTTCTTCTTGTCACAGTTGAAGACTTGCTGGGGGATATATCCTTTGGCTTCTATCAGTTTGGAAAAAGTTTTGAGGTAATCCTCAGTTGCCTTCACATCCGAACTTGCTGCCTCACCATGCCTGACGATGGAGTGAATGCCGGACCTTTTCCTGAAGTTATCAAATCAGCCTCTACTGGCTTTAAATGAGTCTTTCGATGCTTCGTCCTTGGAAGTGCTTGGGGTCTGCTCCAGCAAATCACCGTAAATCGCTCACGCCTTCTCGCATATGATGCCCTGTGTTAATGTATCTCCTTTAAGCTGCTTCTCCATCACCCACACCATCAGTAGATTCTCCATCTTTTCATGGAGAGAGCTACAGAGCTTAGAAATTATTGTAACACCCTTAGCTGGCGTTATACCCTTTATCGACTCCTTCTATTTAAGCACAGTGCATATCATTGAAGTACTACGCCCGTATTGCCTCGCACACCTTGCTCATATTTTTCTATGATTTCATGCTTTAATTCAATAGACATCATCCTCTTCTGAGCACTGACCTTCCCACTCGCTTTCTTCGGACCCATGGTTATAAAAAGAAATCTGATAAAGTATGTAAGTGCACAAAGGATGCTTCGACAACGAGGTAAACAAGCACATTGACTGAGGCATGGGAAACTATGAGACGCTCGAGTAGCGGTAAACTGGTGGGTCGTGTGCACCTGGCCGATCTGCGCAATTACTTGTATCTCAAATGTTGCTCGTATTTCAAAGCAAAAATCGCTCGCTCGACAGCTCATATCTCAAAAATCTCGTATGTTAGGGCATTTGTATCTCAAGATACCACTCTATTAATTGAGTATAATGGCTCGGTTTGATTTCTGAGTTCTCTGGTTGGTTCCATTGGTCTATATGTTTTTGCTTGTGCAATATCAGATAGTTTTGAGAACAGTGGCTTGATATCTGGTATAGCTTGATATCTGGTATTATTATCCCTCCAGCTTTGTTCTTTCTCAGAATAGCTGTGGCTATTCGTTTTTTTTTTTTTTGTTGTTGTTGTTGTTTGTTTTTTATTCCAGATGAATTTTTGAGAGTATGTTCTAGGTTTGGGAAATATTCATTTGGTATCTTAATGGGAATTGTATTAACTCTATAGATTGCTTTGGGTAGTATGGACATTTTAATGATGTTGATTTTAATTTGTTTTTTATTGTTATTGTTGCAATGATAAATTGGATTTGTTTTTTAATTTCTCTTTCTGTGAGTTCAATAAAAGAGTAATATGCAAATTAACCATCACTCTGCTACACCTACAAGCCATGTCCACCAGCCAGTCAGGAGCAAATTAACCCAACCAAGATGGCTATGGTCACAGAAAGAGCAGGAGGCTTGGGTTTTCCCTGCAATGGAGGAAGCGAAGCTTTCTGCTTGCTCTGGCCTGCTTTGGTCTCCACTCAAGGCTGCAAAGTTTTAATTATAGAAGATAAATAAATCCCAAAAGAAATGACTGTGGCCACGGAGCAAGCAGGAGGCTTGGTTCCACTCAAGGCTATGAAGTTTCAATTATAGAAAATAAATAAATCCCAGTTACCAGGGCCTTCGCTTGGGTCACCAGTTGGCATGGCTGGCCTGCAAACCACCACAGGCCCCTCACACAGGCCACCCTATACCCCAAGGGAACCCCCACACTGATCCAGGACATGCTTTGGGGCAAACCAGATGGCTCCCACCTGTGCAGCAGGCCTCTATCCTATCTAATAAAAGAGTAATATGCAAACTGACCATCACTCCAACACACAAGATGGCTGCCCCCATATGGTCAAAGATGGTTGCCCCCATGTGGACATAAGATGGTCACCACAAGATGGCCAATAGGGAAGGGTAGTTGGGAGGGATCAGGCCTGCAAGGGTGGGCAGTTGGGGGTGATCAAGCCTGCAGTGGGAGGGGAGTTAGAGGTGACCAGACCAGCAGAGGAGGGAAGTTGGGGTGACCAGGCCTGCAGGAAGGGCAGTGGGGGGCAAACAGGCTGGGAGGGGAGCAGTTAGGCATCAATCAGGCTGGAAGGAGAGTAGTTAGGGGGTGGTCAGACTAGCAGGCAGAAGCAGTTAGAGGCAATCAGGAAGGCAGGTAGGTGAGCAATTGGGAGCCAGCAGCCCTAGATTGTGAGAGGGATGTCCGACTGCCCATTTAGGTCCAATTTTACCAGAAGAGCAGTTGGACATCCCTCGAGGGTTCCCAGATAGGAGGGGGTGCAGGCTGGGCTGAGGGAAATCCCCCCATGCATGAATTTTGTACACTGGGCCTCTAGTTGGTGTATAAAAAAAGCCATAGATTTCTGGGTGTTAATTTTGTATCCTGCTACTTTGTCAAATTCATTTATTAGGTCTAGCAATTTTTTTGATGGAATCTTTGGGGTTTTCTATGTACAATAGCATGTCGCCTGTGAATAATGACAGTTTTACTTCTTCTTTTCCAATATGTATACCTCTTAGTCTTCTTCTTATCTAATCACTATGGCTAGCACTACCTAGTATGTTGAACAGGAGTGGTGAAAGTAGACATCTCTGTATTGTTCTTGTTCTTAAGGGAAATGGTTTTAGTTTTTGCCCATTGAGTATAATATTGGCTGTATATTTGTCATAGATGGCCTTTGTCATGTTGAGATTTGCTTCCTCTATTCCAACTTTGCTGAGAGTTTTTATCAAAAATGGGTGTTGGGTTTTGTTGATGCTTTTTCTGCATCTATTGATGTGATCATGTGATTTCAATTTGATTATATGATGTATCACATTTATTGATTTGCAAAAATGGTACCATCTTTGCATTCATGGAATAAATCCCACATGATCATGGTGTATGATCTTTTTCATATATTGATGAATGTGATTTGCTAATATATTGTTGAGGATTTTAGTATCTATGTTCATCAGGGGTATTAGCTTGTAATTCTCTTTCTTTGTAGTGTGTTTATCTGGTTTTGGAATTAGAATAATGCTGACCTCATAAAAAGAGTTTCGAAGTAGTCCTTCCTCTTAAATTTTCTGCAATAGTTTGAGGGGTATAGGTATCAGTTCTTCTTTGAATGTTTGGAGAAACTCCCCTATGAAGCTTTTGTTTGGTGGAAGTTTTTCTTTTTTATTATTACTGCTTTTATTTCATCAATTGTTATTGGCCTATTCAGATTTGCTGATTCTTCCTGATTCAGTTTTGTGACATTGTATTTTTCTAGGAATTTTTCCATTTCATCTACATTGCCCAGCTTGTTGGCATATAGTTGTTCGTAGTATTTTCTTACAATGCTTTGTATTTCTGTGGTGTCCATGGATACTTCTCCACTTCTGTTTCTGATTTTATTTACTTGGGTCCTCTCTGTTTCTTATGCGTCTAATGCATTGCATCAGATCATGATCTTTTCCAGTTGGCTAAGCTGGCTATCTCACCTTGCAACTCTTTCATTTCCATGTGAGTGAGTCACTTTGTTTATCCTTTAAAGATACAGCTCTTGATTTCATTGACTTTTTTTTTTTTTTGGCTCTAGGTTATTTATTTCTGCTCTAATCTTTATTATTTCCTTCCTTCTATTTACTATGTTATCTTTTATTTTGCATTTTAATTTCTTTATTGATTTAAGATATTACATATTTTTCCTCATCCCTCCATTACCTTCCCCATCCCTCCCCCCATTCATGCTGTCACCACCCTGGTATCTGTGTCCATTAGTGAGCCTTATATGCATGCATATAAGTCCTTTTGTTGATCTCTCTTCCTTACTCCCACCCTTTCCTATGTTCCTTCTGGGGTTTGACAATCTGATAGATATTTCCCTGTCTCTGGATCTGTTTTTGTTCATCATTATGTTGTTCATTATTTCCCATAGATGAGTGAGATCATTTGATATTTATCTTTCTCTGACTGACTTATTTCACTTAGCATAATGCTCTCCAGCTCCATCCATGTTGTTGCAAGTGGTAGGAGTTCCTTCTTTTTTAGCACAGCATAGTACGTATTCCATTGTGTAGATGTACCACAGTTTTTTAATCCACTCATTTGCTGATGGGCATGTAAGCTGTTTCCAAATCTTATTTATGGTAAATTGTGCTTCTATGAACATAGGGGTGCATATATCCATTCTGATAGATGTTTCTAGCTTCTTGGGATATATTTCTAGAAGTGGGATCACTGGGTCAAATGGGAGTTACATTTTTAATTTTATGAGGAAACTCCATACTGTTCTCCACAGTGGCTGCATCAATCTGCATTCCCACCAGCAGTGCATAAGGGTTCCTTTTTCTCTGCATCCTCGCCAACACTTGTCATTTATTGATTTGTTGATATAGCCATTCTGACAGGTGTGAGATGGTATCACCTTGCCATTTTGATTTGCATCTCTCAGATAATAAGTGATTTTGAGCATGTTTTCATATGTTTCTTGGCCTTTCTTCTGTCTTCTTTGAAAAGTTTCTACTTAAGTCTGTTGCCCATTTTTTTTATTGTACTGTTTATCTTCCTTTTGTTAAGTTGTATGAGTTCCCTGCAAATGTTGGCAATTAAACCCTTATCGGTGATAACATTGGCAAATGTGTTCTCCCATCTAGTGGGCTTTCTTGTTGATGGTTTCCTTTTCTGTGCAAAAGCTTTTTATTTTGATGTAGTCCCATTTGTTTATTTTCTCTTTAGTTTCCATTGCCCTAGGAGCAATATCAATGAAGAAGTTCCTTCAGCATATATCTGAGATTTCTCTGCCTGTGGATTCCTCTAGTATTTTTATGGTTTCCCATCTAATGTTTAAGTCCTTTATCCATTTTAAATTTATTTTTGTTTATGGTGTAAGTTAGTGGTCTAGTTTCATTTTTTGCATGTTTATGTTCAATTTTCCCAACATCATTTGTTGAAAAGACTGCCTTGACTCCATTGTATATTCATGCCTCCTTTGTCGAATATTAATTGGGCATAGTGTGGTTTGGGTCAATTTATGGGTTCTCTATTCTATTCAATTGGTCTATATATCTATTCTTGTGCATGTACCAGGCTGTTTTGAGAAAAGTGGCTTTGAAATATAGCTTAATATCTGGTATTGAGATCCCATCTACTTTATTCCTCTTTCTCAGGATTGCAGTGGCTATTTGGGGTCTTTTTTATTCCAGATGAATTTTTGTAGAGTTCTTTCTAGGTCTGTGAAATATGCCATTGGTATTCTAATAGGGTTACTCTGCTATCTTAATTTTTTTTGGTGCAATGATAAATGGAATAGCCATTTGTTCTTTTCTTTTTTTTTTTTTTGCTTTTTTTTAAGCTTTTTTTAAATTAAATTTTTATTATTATTCAGATTATTACATTTGTTTCTCTTTTTTCCCCTCCATAACACCCCTCCACCCAGCTCCCACCCTTCCCTCTGCCCTTACCTCCCTCCCATTGATCTCATCCATAGGTGTATGATTTTTGTTCAGTCTCTCCCTGTACACCCCTGACCCTTTTCCCCCTGAGAATTATCAGTCCACTCCCTGTCTGTGCTCCTGATTCTATTATATTCACCAGTTTATTCTGTTGATCAAATTTTTAATTCACTTAATTTTTAGATTCACTTGTTGATAGATATGTATTTGTTGTTCATAATTTTTTGGCTTTTACCTTTTTCTTCTTCCTCTTCTAAAAGAGTACCTTTCAGCATTTCATATAATACTGGTTTGGAGTTGATGAACTCCTTTAGCTTTTTCTTCTCTGTGAAGCTCTTTATCTGCCCTTCAATTCTGAATGATAGCTTTGCTGGATAGATTATTCTTGGTTGTAGGTTCTTGCTATTCATCACGTTGAATATTTCTTTCCACTCCCATCTGGCCTGCATCGTTTTTGTTGAGAAATCAGCTGACAGTCGTATGGGTGCTCCCTTGTAGGTAATGAACTGTTTTTCTCTTGCTGCTTTTAATATTCTCTCTTTGTCTTTTGCTCTTGGTATTATGATGTGTCTTGGTGTGGTCCTCTTTGGATTCCTTTTATATGGGGTTCTGTGTGCGTCCTGGACTTGTAAGTCTATTTCTTTCACCAGATGTGGGAAGTTTTCAGTCATTATTTCTTTAAATAGGTTTTCAGTATCTTACTCTCTCTCTTCTTCTGGCACCCCCACAATTCTGATGTTGGTATGCTTGAAGCTGTCCCAGAGGCTCCTTACATTATCTTCACATTTTTGGATTCTTTTCTCTTCTTGCTTTTCCAGTTGAGAATTTTCTGATTCTTTATATTTCAAATTTTTGACTTGATTCTTGCCTTCCTCTAGTCTGCTGTTAGGACTCTGTATAATATTTTTTTTTTTTATTTCAGTCAGTGTCTCTAGTTGGTCCTTTTTCATCTCCTCTTGGGTCTTGCTAAATTTATCCATCTTTTCTAGCATATTCTGGAAAAACCTTATAAGTATGGTTTTGAACGCTATATCCTGTCGTTTTTTTCCCCTCCATTTCTTTTGTTTGTGATCCCTTCCCTTGTTTCGGCATTTTCACTATGCCGGGGGAACTTCTGTGTTGGATTCAGCCTTATGATACCAGACTTGCAAAACCGAAGAAGCCTCTGTTGATTTTGGGATGGGTGGAGTCTCAGGGCTTAAGGGACCGCCTTGCCTTCCAGTCGGCCCCACCCTCCACGGCCCCTGAGTCTCACGTGACTGGGTAATCGCTGGAGCGGTCCTTGTGCGCGCGCGCCCACAGTGCCTCTGGACTGCTGCCTTTCTGGCTCCCCTGCTCTCCAGGACCACATGAGTCTAGGTCCCCAGGGGTTTTGCCCGAAACAGGGGTTTAGTGGAGTCAGAAGTGGCACAGTTGGGAGGGTCTGTCTCCCACCCACTTGTGAAAGCCAGCAGCACAATCAGCAATCTGTCCTCTGCGCAGTGCCGTGTGCACCAGCAGACCTCCGATCTTTTGCGACTCCCCTAAATTTCCGTGCACCTCTCCCTTTTCACAGTCCAAACTCCCCCCGTATGAGTTTCAGCTGGATCTGGGGTTTAGTGTTGTAAGATAAGGGGTTCAATGCCGTTGGGCGCCTCCGTTTCCCTCCTGCCAGAGAAAGCCAGCCAGGTACTCTGGCGCTTGCTCCCTCAGCGTGCGCATCTCTGTACCTCAGCTTTTTGCAGCTCCTCTGGGTTTCTGTGAGCCCCTCTCTTTCCTTCTAGCTGTAGAACTTCCACTCAGCCAGCTGTCCTGTGGTTCTGGATGATATCCATTCTGTCTTTTAGTTGTAGTTTTGAAATTGTTTTGTGAGGCAGCTGTGTAGGTGTTTTCTATGCCGCCATCTTGGATTCTCCTCTTTTCTTGTTATTCTCTTTCCAGTCCTTAAAGTTGTAGTGTTAAATATTTTATTGTTGCTGATTTGTCATGTTTTTTGAGGTATGTCTGTAGTGTTATGAACTTCCTCTCAGGACTGCTTTTGCTGTGTCCCAGAGATTTTTGGTTTTTGTGTGTTTACTTTCATTTGCTTCCAGGAAGTTTTTTTTTTATTTCTTTCTTGATCTCATTGGTAGCCCATGCATTGTTTAATAACATGCTATTTAGCCTCCATGTGTTTGAATGTTTTGGGGTGTTTTTTATTGTAATTTATTTCAAATTTCATTTCACTGTGATATGAGAAGATGCTTGATATGGTTTTAATCTTCTTGAACTTGTACAGACTTGTTTTGTGTCCTAACTTGCAGTCTATCTTTGTGAATGATCCATGTGCCCTTGAGAAGAATGTATATTCTTCTGCATTAGGGTGAAATGTTCTATTGATGTCAATTCAATCCATCTGATCCAGTGTGTCCTTTATAGTTTCTGTTTCTTTGTTAAGTTATTGTCTGGGAGATCTTTCCAGGGTAGTCAGAGAAGTGTTCAAGTCCCATACTATGACTGTACTGTTGTCAACCTTTCTGTTAAAGTCCTCTAGAAGTTTTATATACATTTAGGTGAACCTATATTGAGTGCATATATGTTTACCAGGGTTATATCCTCTTGTTGGATCAATCTCTTTAGTATTATGCAGTGGCCTTTGTTGTCTCCTATGATAGTCTTCATTTTAAAGTCTATTTTGTCAGATATGAGTATTGCTACTCCAGCTTTTTCTTATTTTCTAATTGCATTGGAAAATTTTTTTCATCTCTTCACTTTTATCCTGTGTGTGCCTTTTGTTTTGAGGTGAGTCTCTTGTAGACATCATATAGTTGAGTCATGTTTTTATATCCATTCAGCTACCCTATGCATTTTATTGGAGCATTTAATCCATTTACACTTAGGGGTTATTATCAAGAAATACTTATTTGTAGCCATTTTAATTCTGTATGGCTAGGTTTCACTCTCTATTTCTTCTTCTCAGCAATTTAGTCTTCTGAGTTCTTACAACTAAAAATGATTCCACAATAAAGAGAATATTCGGTGAATGCATCAGATCATGACCTTTTCCTGTTGACTAAGCTGACTTTCTTACCTTCCAACTCTTTTTATTCCCATGTGAGCGTGTCACTTGGCATTATTCTGTCTTCAAAGTAAAAAACAAGGCTTCTGATCAGTCAGACCAACAGTCTGCTTTTACTTCCATCTCCTGCTACTGTCGTATGTTCTATTTTCCTAGTAATCATGACTTCCAATGAGTTCTAATTAATTTTTTTCCAACTAAAATAAGTCACATGCTTTAATAGTTCCCTATCCTTCAAAGCACTTAACATAATTTTTAACTTTATATTTATGAGGTTGTTGGGTTAATTTTTATCCTTCTTGCTCTATATAGTCAGCATCTTTTATCTAGAGAATAGTTCTATACCCAATATATACTAGTTGCTCAATAGGATTCTTTGAGTAAATTAATACTTTTTTTTTTCTTTCCAAAGATACTTAGGCTGAAAGAAGGTCAACCCCATTAAAATGAAAAGAAATTTTAGAAATATATTTTTCAAAAAATTGTGTTTGATTTTTGTCAGTGCTTAGAAATCTTGACATCCAACTTAAGAAAAGTGAAATTATTGGATTCTGTGACTCAAACAGTACAACAAAGTAATCTTTAAGAACCGCTCCCTAGAAGAAGATATAATCTTAGTCATGCATACAGGGCTCTACAAAAGAAATATTTCTAGATTTCAACTTCTATTTAACATTCCAGACCCTCTTGCTGGGTTTCTGAATTTAAAATTCCTTATCAGTTGACTCATACCTGGTTAACCCCCAATTCTATCTGATGGATGTTAAAGTCCATTTGGATTAAATTTTTCTGAACTCCCTGCCCTCTTGGACACATCTTTCAAAGGTTTGTCCGCCCTACCTCCACACCTGCACAAACCTCTGGAATCCTACTTAATTCCAGCACCCTGATTGCCAACATATTTAGACACAGCCTCATTCAGATTTAGGACTCCCCAAACTGGGAACACAGATAAGCAATTTGAATCCAGAATTTTTTTTATTCCTGCTTTTTGTTATGAAACATTTGAAAAGTAAATAAAATACAATAATCTTTGATACAGTCATAATCCAGCTTTATTATCAACTCATGACCAATCTTTTCCCACCCATACCCTCACCAACTTCCCCTCTCTTCTGAATGGATTTCATTATCTCTCTCCAAATGATAAATACTTTAAACAAACACAACTAAAATACATTATCATGATTAAAAATACTCCGGGAACTCAACTACTAATTTTCAGTTTGAAAGATACTGACCATAAAGCATCATAAGTTAGTCCTTTTCTACTACTGTCCTTCCCAGTGCACAAATGAACAACCATGTGCACTCTCTAAAGTATAGAATGATACATTTCTGATGGCATCCTTTATTGCCCATGTAAGACATAGTACTAAGACAATTATTGGTTTTAGTTTTATTTGATATTTTAAAAATATATTTCTTATTGATTTCAGAGAGAAAAGGAGAGAGAGATTGAAACATCATTGATGATGATGATCTCTCCCACATGCCCTCTACTGGGGATTGAGTGCGCAAACTCAGGTATGTGCCCTTGACTGGAATCAAACCAGGGACCCTTCAGTCTGCAGGGTGATGCCCTGTCCACTGAACCAAACAAGCTATGGCTGGCTTTGATTTTATTAATGCTCTTCAGACAAAGATCACCACAAATACCTGTACTTGAATAAGTTTGGGTTTTTAAAGTACTTAATGAGGGGGAGCCTACTCTATGAGAGAACCATAGTATCTCAGTAAAATAGTGTCAGGAAGAAGCTGATAAAGAACTTGGATTTTATCTGGGTAATTTGGGAGAAAGTAGATTAGAAATTCCAATAAATCTTTTCTTTAGGGGGCATAGAGTAGAGGGAGGTTAAAGCTGTCATTGGTGAAGAAGTCACAGTCACCCATTCAGTGAAGAAGGGGAGTGTTTGATATTTTGTTTTGCACAGTGACTTTGTTTTTGACTAACTTAATACAGGTATTATATAATATTATCTGTACAAAATGACACTGTGAGCATCAGACCAACTTGTAATAATATTGATGTCTAACTCTATATATCAATCCCTTCTGGATGTCAGGGGTTTCTTTTCACTTTCTTATTATCTTCCCATTTTTTAGGGTATACAATTTTATTGAATACTGCTATATTTGATCCTGGCTTATTTTACTTTCTAAATGTACTTCTCCTTCTAGATCAGTGGTTCTCAACCTTCCTAATGCCACGTCCCTTTAATGCAGTTCCTACTAGTAGCAACAAAAATAATTTTATGGTTGGGGGTCACCACAACATGAGGAACTGCATTAAAGGTAGGTGGCATTAGGAAGGTTGAGAACCACTGTTCTAGATCATTTTTATTACTCATTACTTACGTGTATGTGTTTTCTATTACATTATTTTCAACTGCTTAAAAACTTCCTTAAATCTTTTTTCTGGAGAAAGAAAAATAAATTTATTTTCAAATGAATGTTTGAAAATATAAAACTAGTCTTGCTATTTATTTAACTCCAAAATCAAACTCATTTTAGGTAGACATTCAACAACATTATATTTGCATAGGGTAGTAACCAGGCCTGTATTGCAATCCATTCAGTTAACTAGGGAAGTTTTCTCAAACTTTTTCTCCCTCCTTGGTATTCTTAATAAGAATTGTGTTGTATTCAGTCAAAAGTGCACCACAAAATACACAACACACATACACCCTACTAAACGCAAAATTCTATAAAACAATACTTATTCTTAGTAAATGTGATAATTTATTTCATTAAAAATTAAATATTGTCTTTCTAAATTGATTTCATGACCTCCTAATAGAGTTCAATTTGCAGCAGAAAAACTGATTTGAAACTAGAAGTTACTTTGCACAAAATAAAATATCTATGAATACATCATTGAATTGTTATTGATGTTGCTGTTGTTTTTAAAAAACTATGGTAGGTGTTTTGTAGCAATCATTTAAAAATCTTTGCTGCCTAAAGTGATGGAAATCGTGTTGAATGGCATAGAACATAATAAAAAAAATTGTGGAGAGAAATGATGGCCCTGCCTCTTACTACCTTTTTTACTATTCTCATGCAGAGATATCTTGTATTGGGAGTATGTCTCCATTCTGAATCAGAACTCTCATAATTGGATTTTAAATCAAGTCCAATCCTTAATTATCAACACAGAAGAACTGCATTCCAGTGTTCATCAAAAAGAATTATCTCTTTTCCACTTTATCAAAAGTTCAGCTGGCAGAAGATAACATTTGGAGATACATATCAAACCTGAATCTTTTCTGGGTGACTTCCCATTTCTACCATCATCACTGCCAACATCATATTTTATTGATTCCTGGTTCTTTCATTTGCCATAAATATGAAAGTATACAAATTTGCCTAGATGAAGTAAATGAGATTCTGAATAGATATTTTAAACTCACCATCAAAAGCAGCAATATCCGGTGTGGCTCAATGGTTGAGCATTGATCTATGAACCAGAAGGTCGAGTTTCAATTCCAGGTCAGGGCACATGCCTGAGGTTTTGGGCTCGATCCCCAGTAGAGGGTGTGAAGGAGGCAGACAATGAATTATTCTTTCTCTTCATTGATGTTTCTATCTCTCTTTCCCTCTTCCTTTATCTCTGAAATCAATAAAAATATATTTAAAATAAAAAAATTTTAAAGCAGCCATGAAATTTACTTTGACTATCAAGAGCTGGAGAGATCAGGTCAATGTGGGGGAAGGCGACATACTTAATATTGTAAACAATAAATAATTTAATTTTTTAAAAAAGGAGTCAAAGGATCAAGACATTTATTTATCAACAATAGATTAGAGACTAAAAAAGAACAGAATAACAAGACAAGGCTGAACACTTCAGGATGGATGGTCTGGAGTTGGGGTAAGGGTGAGGGTATAAATATTAACAAAAGAGCAGCTATTACTACATTGGAGGCTAGTGGAAACCTGCTTGGAGTTGTGGTGGGGAAGCGGAACAGAGAGAACACCTTGGCAAGCATGGAGCAAGCATCAAGATAGCAGTCCTTCACAGGGGCAGATTTCTGAGTTGGTACCCTCAACTGCACATTGCCATTTACTTGAGAAAAGCAGTTCAATTTTAACTAGACATTTTTAATAAGCTCAATTGATTTAGCTACTATAAAAATCAAGGGCACCTTTTAAAGGAAAGAAATTGGCAGCCATACACAGCTGGCCCCTGTTCCAGGAACTGACCCCACCAGAGGAGCAGCTGCTGAGTGAGCAGCCCACCCCCATATGAAGAGCAGAAGCCCTGGGAGCAACCTGCCCCTGTCTAAGGAGCAGTAGCCACATGCAGCCCTACCCATCCAAGGAGCAGAAGCCCCATGAGCAGCCCTCCCACATTTGAGGATCAGCACCCCTGTGAGTAGCCTGACCCCATTCCAGGAGCAGCAGCCACATAAGCAGCTTTCCCCCATCCAAGGACCAGCAGCTTCACAATCAGTCTGCCCCCACCAGCCAAAGGAGCCACCACTGCTGCGAACAGCACCCACCAGAGGAGCCACTGCCAACTGAGGAGTAGCTACTGCCACAGCTGCCAGAGGAGCGGCTACCACCTGAGGAGCCATTGCCACTCAAGAAGCAGCACCTGCATGACTTGACACATATATCTTTAAATGAGACTAAAAATGTGTAGACAAAGGAAAGAAAAGGAGAAAGCTCCAGAAAAGCAGCTAAGTGAAATGGATGCATACAATATATCAGAAAAAGAATTCAGAATAAGGGTCATACAGTTCATAAACCAGATGGAGGAAAAAAGCAACAACTTATGTAAGAATCAAGAAAAAATAAAGAGTGATATAGCTGCAATAAAAAATACCATGGAAAGTTTCAACAGTAGATTAGGAGAAATGGAGGAACTAATTAGCAAATTAGAAAGCAGGGAAGCAAAACACACCCAAATTGAACTGCAATTGGAGAGAAAAAAAAAATTAAAAGACAGGAGGAGAGCCTAACAGAGCTTTGGGACAACATGAAATTAAGCAACACATGAAAAATAAAGGTGCCAGAAGGACAGAAAGAGGACTAAGAGTTAGAAAATGTATTTGAAGAAATAATGTCAGAAAACTTCCCTGATGTGGGAAAGCAAAAAGTCACACAAGCACAGAGTCCCAAACAAGATGAACTCAAATAGACCCACATTGACACATGTCATAATTATGATGGCAAACATACAAGACCAAGAGTGACTATTAAAGACAAGAGAGAGACAGAAAGTCACATACAAGGGATATCCCATTAGATTATCAAATGATTTCTTAAGAGAAACACATCAGGCCAGAAAAGAATGGAAGAAAATTTACAAAGTGATGCAAAATAAGAGACTGAATGCAAGTGTACTCTATCCAGCAAGGCTATAATTAAAAATGAAGGGGAAATAAGGAGCTTCATACACAAAAAAAGGCTAAGGGTTTATCATTCCCAAGTCAACAATACAAGAAATGCTAAAGGGGCTGGTGTAAAAATAAAAAATAAAAGAAGGAACACAGGAATAAAAAAAAATGGCTACAAACAAGAACTTATCAATAATTACTTTAAACATAAATAGATCAAATATTCCAATCAAAGAACACTGAGTGGCTGAACGGATAAAAAATCATGACCTATATATATATGCTATAAGAGAACCACCTCAGATCAAGGATCTCACATAGACTGAGAGCTAAGGGATGAAAAAATATATATCAGGCAAATGGAAGTGAAAAAAAAAAAAAGCTGGGGTAGCAATACTTAAATTGACAAAATAGACCTCAAAATGAAGGCTATAACAAAAGATAAGGAAGGCCCCTTCATAATACTAAAGGAATCGATACAACAAGAGGATATAACCTTGATAAACATATATGCACTCAATGCAGGAGCCCAAATACATAAAAAAAAAACACAACAAACACAACTCCTTGAAGGTATCAAGGGAGAGATCAACAACAATGTAATCATGGTAGGGGACTTTAATACACACTGACAACACTGGATAAATACTCTAGAAAAAAAATTATCAGCAAAGAAACAGCAATCTTAAATGACTCACTAGATCAGATGGACTTAATTGACATCTTCGGAATATTTCACCCCAAAGCTTCAGAATATACATTATTTTTAAGTGCACATGGAACATTTTCAAAGATAGGTCACATACTGGGTCACAGGCAAAGTCTTTCCAAAGTTAAGAAGAATGAAATCATAGCAAGCATCATCTCAGATCACAATAGCATAATATTAGAAATAAACTACATAGATGTAAACTATGTCCCATGTCCACTTGAGAAGAATGTATATTCTGTAGCTTTGGAGTGAAATATTCTGAAGATGTCAATTAAGTCCATCTGATCTAGTGAGTCATTTAGGATTGCTGTTTCTTTGCTGATTTTTTTGTCTAGAAAGATTTATCCAGTGATGTCAGTCATGTATTAAAGTCCCCTACCATGATTGTATTGTTATCGATCTCTCCCTTGATATCTTCAAGGAATTTTAGAAATACACTACAATAAAAACAAAAAAATCCAAACATTTGGAAGAAAAATAGCATGCTATTAAACAATGACTGGGTTACCAAAGAGATCAAAGAAGAAATTAAAAACATCCTGGAAATGAGTGACAATGAAAACACTACAATCCAAAATCTATGGGACACAAAGAAACACTCCTGAGAAGAAATTTTATAGCTATACAGGCCTACCTCAAAAAAACAAGAAAAAATGGTAAATCATCTAACTCTACAATTTAAAGATTTAGAAAGAGAGCAACAAGAAAAGCAGAAGTAAGGAAATAATAAAGATCAGAACAGAAACAAATGACATAAAGACAAAAAATACAAAAGAACAATAAAACTAAGACCTGGCTCTTTGAAAGGATAAACAAAATGTATGAACATCTAGTCATGATCACCAAGATGCAAAGGGAGAGGACCCAAATAAACAAAATCAGAAATGAAAAAGGTGAAATAACCTCATACCCCACAGAAATACAAAAGGGGGGATTTAAAATTTTTAACAATTGTTCATTGTTAAAAAATACTATGAACAAGAGGAAACCAAGATATCGGCATAGGTGAACACCTAAACTGCTGCCTCGCACAACAATTTCAAAACTACAACTAAAAGACAGAACAGACATCATCCAGAACCACAGGAAAGTTGGCTGAGTGTAAATTATACAACTAGAAGAAAAGAGAGGAGCTCACGAAGACTCAGAGAAGCTGCAAAAAACTGAGGTACAGAGACACGTGTGTGGAGAGAGTGGGTGCCCGAATGCCTGGCTGGATTCCTCTAGTGGAAGGGAAACGGAAACTCCCAACTGCACTGATACCCTTATCCTAAAGCACTGAACGCCAGTTCTGGGTGAGACTCATACAGGGGGAGTCTGGACTGTGAAAGGAAATTTAGGGGAGCAGTGAAAGTGCAGAGGTTTGGAGGCGTGTACACCACTGCACACAGAAGATGGACTGTTGATTGTGCTGCTGGCTTTCTCTAGTGGGCAGGAGATAGAGCCTACCAACTGCACCACTTCTAACAGCACTGAGCCCCAGTTTCAGGCGAGATCCTAGGAACCAAGACTCATACAGGTCCTGGAGCGCAGAGGAGCTGGAAAGGCAGTGGTCTAGAGGCACACACACACATGCACACACAGACAGCTCCAGCGATTACCAAGAGACACTTAAGACCCAGGGGCCACGTAGGGTGGGGCTGACTGGAAGCCAAGGCACTCTGAGACACCACCCCATCCAAGCTCAACAAGGAGCCTTTTGCAGTTTTGCAAGTCTTGTATCATAAGGCTGATTCCAACACGGAAGTTCTCCTGGCATAGTGAAAATGCCGAGTCAAGGGAAGGGATCACAAACAAAAGACATGGAGGAAAACAAATGACTGGATATAGAGTTCAAAACCATGCTTATAAGGTTTTTCAAGAATATGCTAGAAAAGATGGATAAATTTAGTGAGACCCAAGAGGAGATGAAAAAGACCCAACTAGAGATGGAAAAGGACCAACTAGAAATTAAACATGCACTGACTGAAATAAAAAATATTATACAGGGACCTAACAACAGACTAGAGGAAGGCAAGAATCATGTCAAAAACTTGAAATACAAAGAAGCAGAAAACACACAACTGGAAAAGCAAAAAGCAAAAAGAATCCAAAAAATCTGAAGATAGTGTAAGGAGCCTCTGGGACAACTTCAGGCATACCAACATCAAAATTGTGGGGGTATCAGAAAAAGAGAGAGCAAGATACTGAAAATCTATTTGAGGAAATAATGACTGAAAAATTCTCCCACCCGGTAAAAGAAATAGGCTTAAGTCCAGGAAGTGCACACAACCCCAATCAAAAGGAATCCAAAGAGGACCACACCAAGACACATCATAATTAAAATACCAAGAGCAAAAGACAAAAAGAGAATATTAAAAGCAGCAAGAGAAAAACAGTTAATTACCTATAAGGGACCACCCACACGATCGTCAGCTGATTTCTCAACAGAAACTATGCAGGCCAAATGGGAGTGGCAAGAAATATTCAAAGTGATGAATAGCAAGAACCTACAACCAAGAATACTCTACCCAGCAAAGCTGTCATTCAGAATTGAAGGGCAGATAAAGAGCTTCACAGATAAGAAAAAGCTAAAGGAGTTCACCAACACCAAACCAGTATTATATGAAATGCTGAAAGGTACTCTTTAAGAAGAGGAAGAAGAAAAAGGTAAAGATAAAAATTAGGAACAACAAATACATTATCTATCAACAAGTGAATCTAAAAATTAAGTGAATTAAAAATTTGATCAACAGAATAAACTGGTGAATATAATAGAATCAGGAGCACAGACAGGGAGTGGACTGATAATTCTCAGTGGGGAAGGGGTGAGGGGTGTACAGGGAGAGACTGGACAAAAATCATACACCTATGGATGAGATCAATGGGAGGGAGCTAAGGGCAGAGGGAGGGGTGGGAGCTGGGTGGAGGGATGCTATGGAGGGGAAAAAAGAGAAACAAATGTAATAATCTGAATAATAAAGATTTAATTTAAAAAATCTGATGAAAAGAATAAACTAGTGAATATAATAGAACTAGGAACATAGAAAGGGAGTGGACTGGCAATTCTCAGGGGGAAAGGGGTGACGGGGGTACAGAGAGAGACTAGAGAAAAATTATACACTTATGGATGAGGACAATGAAGGGGGAAGTAAGGGTAGAGGGAGGGGTGGGAGCCTGGTGGAGGGGAGCTATGGAGGGGAGAAAAGAGGAACAATTGTAATAACCTGAACAATAAAGATTTATTAAATTAAAAAAATACTATGAACAACTCTCTTCCAGCAAATTAGAAACCCTGGAGTAAATGGATATATTCCTAGAAAAATACAACTTTCCAAAACTCAATCAGGAAGATTCTAAAAATCTCAATACTCTGATAAGTATGGAAGTAAATGAAGCAGTCATCAAAAAACTTCCAGCAAACAAAAGCCTGGACCAGATGGCTTCACTGTAGAGCTTTACCAAACATTAGAAGAACTAAAGTCTTTCCTCCTGAGACTATTCCAAAAAATTCAAGAGGAAGATACATTTCCAAGCTCATTCTATGAAGCGAACATTGTGCTAATATAAAAAACAGACAAAGACAACACAATGAAATAGAATTACAGGCCAATATCCCATATGAACATAGACACCAAAATCCTCAACAAAATTCCAGCAAATAGAATCCAGCATTATATCAGAAAGATCATACACCATGATGAAGTAGGATTTATCCCGGGATTGCAAGGATGGTAACAATATTCGCATATCAATAAACATGATACTTTACATAAACAAATTGAGAGATAAAAGTCACATATTCATATCAATTGATGCCGAAAAAGCATTTGACAAAATCCAACACCCTTTCTTGATAAAAACTCTCAACAAACGGGAATAGAAGGATCATACCTCAACATAATAAAAGCCTTATATGACAGACCTACAGCCAACATCCTACTCAATAGGCAAAAACTAAAACCATTTCACCTAAGAACAGAAAGGAGACAGGGATTCCCACTTTCACCACTCCAGTTTTGGAAGTGCTAGCCATAACAATTAGATAAGAAGAAGTAAGAAAAGCTATCCAAATTATAAAAGAAGACGTAAAACTGTCATTTGCAGATGACATAATACTGTACATAGAAAACCTTAAAGATTCCATCAAAAATTATAAGACTTAATAAATGAATTTGGCAATGTAGCAGGATACAAAATTAATGCCAAGAAATCTATGGCATTTCCATACACTTATGGTGAACTTACAGAAAGTGAGGCTTAAAAAAATTAATTTACCATTACATCAAAAATATTAAGATACCTATGAATACACTTGAGTAAGGAGGTAAAAGACCTGTACTCAGAAAACTACAAGACACTGGAAAAAAATGAGATAGAGGAAGGCATAAACAAATGGAAAAATATGCTGTGTTCATGGGTTGGTAGAATCAGTAGCATTAAAAAGTCCGTACTACCCCAAACAATCTTTTGGCCCAGAACAAATTCTCTAAAAATTCATCTGGAATAAAAAAAAAAAGATCCTGAATAACTGCAGCAATCCTGAGAATGAACAAAGTAGGAGAGATCTCAATACCAGATTTCAAGCTGTATTACAAAGCCACTGTCTCAAAACTGCCTGGTACTGGCACAATACAGACATATGGATCAATGGAATAGAATAGAGAACCCAGAAATGGACTCAAACCACTATGCTGAATTAATATTTGACAAAGGAAGCAAGGACATATAATGGAGTCAAGACAATCTCTTCAATAAATAGTGTTGAGAAAATTGGACAGATACAATGAAAAAAAAAATGAAACTAGACACAAACCTACACCATACACAAAAATAAATTCAAAATGAATAAAGGAATTAAACGTAAGATGGGAAACCACAGAAATACTAGAGGAATCCACAGGCAGAAAAATCTCAGAGATTTGCCAAAGTAATTTATTCACTGATACAGCCCCTAAGGCAATAGAAACTAAAGAGAAAATAAATAAATGGGACTACATCAAAATAAAAAACGTTTGCACGGAAATAGAAATCATCAATAAAACAACAAGAAAACCCATTATATGGGAGAATATATTTGCCAGTGTCATCACTGATAAGGTTTTAATCTCCAACTCTTACAGGGAACTCATACAACTTAACAAAAGGAAGATAAACAACCCAATCAAAAAATGGGCAACAGACCTAAATAGACACTTTTTGAAAGAGGACATACATAAAGCCAAGAGACATATGAAAACATGCTCAAAGTCACTAATCATCTGAGAGATGCAAGTCAAAACAACAATGAGGTATCATTTCATTCCTCTCAGAATGGCTATCATCAGCAAATCAACAAACACAAAGTGCTGGCGAGGATGCAGAGAAAAAGGAAACCATGTGCACTGCTGGTGGGAATGCAACCACTATGAAGAACAGTATGGAGTTTCCTCAAAAAAATTAAAAGTGGAATTCCCATTTGACTCAGTGATCTGATTCTAGGAATATATTCAAAGAAATCAAAATACCAATCAGAAAGGAAATATGCACCCCTATGTTCTTAGCAACACAATTTACTATAGCTAAGATTTGGAAACAGCCTAAGTGCCCATCAGCAGATAAGTGGATTAAAAACTGTGGAATATATAGATATACAATGGTATGCTACACTGCTGTAAAAAGGAAGGTATTTTTACCATTTGCAACATCATGATTTGAACTGGAGAGCATTATGCTAAGCGAAGTAAGCCAGTCAAAGAAAGATAAATATCAGATGATCTCAACATAAATTGATGAACAAAAACCTCAGAGGGAAGTTAGGAGAAGGTGGGGGTAAAGGAGAGAGATCAATCAAAGAGATCAATGCATATAAGCCTAACCAATGGACACAGACACCAGGGTTGTGAGGATATGAGTGTTGGGGAGGGGGAGCAATGAGGCAATAAGGACACATATGTAATACTTTAATCAATAAAAAAATTAAATTAAAGGAAAGGATAGAAATTCTGACACATGCTTCAATTAACATTGAAGACATGATAACTGAAATTAGCCTGATAGAAATGGACAAATATTATCTGAGTAGTCAAATGCATAGAGACAGAAAGTAGAATAGTGGTTAATGGGATCAGGAAGAAGTTGGGAATTGGGAGTTAGTGTTTAATGGGTACAAAGTTTCAGCTGGAAAAGATTAAAAAAGTCTGAGATTATTGTGGTGATGGTTGTACAGCAATATGAATAATTTAATGCCTTTGAACTGTACATTTAAAAATGGCCAAAATGGGAATGATTTTGCTCAAGGTGGTGGCATTGTAACACTGGGCTTGCCTCCTTTTATGACAACATCAAAATTACAACTGAACTGCAGAACAACCATCATGCAGATTGCTTTGTAAATCATGCCAAGTAGCCTGGGAAAGCCTAGTTGAACAGAAGTCTATACCTAAGGATATAAAGAAAAAGCCACACTGAGACTGATAGGAGTGGTGGAGACTCAGAATAGAATAGTTCCAAACCCAGAGGTGGTGGTTAAAAATCAAGAGGTATAACTTAACTGCAGAGGTCCCTCTGAGGAGTGAGAGGTCCCAACCCCAAACTAGGCCCCCCAAGTGCAGGGTTCCAGTGCCAAGAAGAGAAGTCCCCATAACTTCTGGCTATGAAAACCAGCAGAGATTGTGGCTGAGATAGAGTGCTGCTGGAGTCCCAGGTTTTTCCTGTTAAAGGGCCCATGCATGGACTTACTACTCAGATTCACTCACTCTGAGTTCCAGCATTGGGGCAGGAACTCAAAAAGTTCCAGGGACATACAGGGAGGAGCTGGATTTTCTGACTTCAGGCCCAAAGCTAGAGGGGCAGCTTTCTCCCAGACAAAAGTGCTGGCAAAAGCCATATCCCTTTGATGAGCTCTCCCCCTGCAGGCACCATATCGGAGTCCATCAAACTGGCTAACACTGTTCACCCTGCCCTGGTGATTTTCTGAGACCCCACCCAACCCAAATTATCAGCCCACCCAAGCCCCTTCCAATGGCTTTTCCATACAAATGGCCTGTCTTGTTTTGTGCTTTGAAGTTTTCTAATATCACTCAAAGGTTCACAATCCACAAATAGGCATCATCTTGCCTCAAGAGTGCCCTGTATCTCTTGCTAAACAACTCCAAACCAACAACTATAGGCAACTGGCCTCAGTTCACAGGTTAGCCCCTCCCTGCCACCTGCAAACCCAGCACAAGCAGCAACCATCTGCAGATTGCTTTGTAGTTCATGCCAAGTAGCCTGGGGAAAAGCACAAGCAACAGCTTGTTTTGGCCTACCCCAGAACTCTTTCCAAGAGGCTCTAAAACTAACATATCTAGTAGCCAGCTTCAGACCACACCAGAGCAATACCCAACCACTTCCACAATTGATACACCCAAATAGAAGATTTGGCAGACCTCAGAGTCCTACTGAAGTGAATCATATTCCACAGGATCAGCTCCTGCACAACAGATTCTCACTATAGTCACAACCAATTAGCCTGAGGATCCATCCCTCCCATTGATGTGCCAACAGCAATCAAGTTTCAACTACAACAGGAGGGCACACATCACCCACATAAGGGACACAACTAGAGCACTCAGTTCTGGTGACCAGAAAGACTGCACCACTGGATTTCGTAGGACAAGTACTACATTAGGCCACTCTACCAAGATCAGGAGACATAACAGCTCTTACTAATACATAGAAACAACACAGGGAAGTAGTCAAAATGACCAGACAAAAAAACATGTAATGAATGAAAAAAAAAAAGGATATATCTCCACAAAATAAATGGATACAAGCAATCTACCAGATACAGAGATCAAAATACTATTTATGAGTTTGCTCAATTATCTCAGTATGAACTTCAACAAAGGGAATAGAACGGAGATTAAAAAAATAACACACATATGAAAAAGAACCAGTCAGAAATGAAGAATGCAATAATAGAAATGGAAACAAATATATTATAGAAAAGCAATCATAAAGTAGATGATGATCAAAACAGCAATTTGGAAAATAAGGAAGCAGAACAGCAAAAATTAAAGAGCCCAAAAAATGAGGATAGTTTAAGGGGCCTCTGGTACAGTATCAGATATACCAACATTCCTATCATAGTGATACCAGAAGTAAAAGAGAAAGAGCAAGAAATTAAAACATTATTTGAAGAAATAATGAAAAACTTCCCTAACCTGGCAAAAGGAATATACATACAAGCCTAAGAAGCACAGAAAGTCCCAAACAAGATGAACCCAAACAGGCCCACACCAAGACAAATCATAATTAAAATGCAAAGGGTCATTCTCTCCAGGGGTTAGTGCTGAAAGTTTGGAGTGTATGCTCTGGGCTCGAAACACACATTTATTATTTAAAAATTAAAAAAAAAACGTTAAAAAAAACCCCCAAATTTACAAAAAGTCTGCATCTCCCTCACAGGAGACTTTCATTTTTTTTCTTCCTTTATAAAATAAGCTGGTGAAGCAGCTGAGATCGACCCACCCACTCCCCTGCAGCAGCTCCAAGAAGGAACCCAGAGAACAAGGCCTTCTTGCTACCCGACCTGACACCACACCTCACTCCCAGCTGGCAGCCAGGAGCCAGCAGCCAGCAGCAGTGGATCGACCTGTCCTGCAGTTGTTGAGTAGCACTTGATTCTGCTTGAGTTTTGTTCCTCTGTGCTCACCCCTGTTCTCCTCCCCCAGCCTAGCACTTGCTCCCATCCTCTCATGGAAAGGTCACTGCCTATGGCCCTGCAGGCAGCCGTGCCGAGATGAATAACAGAATTGATAACTGAACAAGGAAACATAATTTGGATTATAAATTCTTACTTTAATAAAAATTCCTTAAACAGTAAAAATTAAATAAATAAATAAACAAAACAAAACAAAATAAAATGCCAAAGAGTCAGAGAAAGATAGAATCTTAAAAGCAGCAAGAGAAAAGCAATTAGTTATTGCAAGGGAGTTCCCATAAATCTGTCAGCTGATTTCACAACAGAAACTTTGGAGGTCAGAAGGAATTGGCATGAAATATCAAAGTGATAAAAAGCAAAGACTTACAACCAGAATTACCCTACCAGAAAACCTATCATTTGGAATTGAAGGAGAGATAAGGAGCTTCTCAAGCCAGAGAAACTAAAGGAGTTCATCATCACCAAACCAGTATTATAAAAAATGTTAGATAATTGAAGAAGACAAAAGAAGAAGGAGGAGGAAGAGGAGAAGAAGAAGAAGAAAGGTAAAAATATGAATAATAAAATGACAATAACTTCAAACCTATCAACAATCACTTTACATGTAAATAGAGCAAATTCATTAATCAAATAGCATAGAGTGGCTGAATGGATAAGAAAACAAGACTCTTTCTTATACTATCTACTAGAGGCCCACCACATGAAATCTGTGCATGGGTACAGTCCCTAGTCTGGCCTGCAATCAGGGCCATCTTCCCCAGCTGCCCCACAGCCGGCCCCATCCCCTGCCACCATCCACCCCCTGTTGTTTTTCCCCATCTGGTGATTGGTGCCTGACAGCTGGGGGAAGGGACCAAGAGGTTGGCTGTTCCCATCCACTTGCTGGCCCCGCCCCCACCACAGGTGGCCATCAAGAGATCAGAGCCTGCTGGCTGGGAAAGGGACCAAGAGGTGGTCAGTTCAACTCATAGTGTCTGGTCCAGTGGTCATTCTACCCTTAAGGTAAATTTGCATATTATCCTTTTATTACATACTAGAGGCCCAGTGCACAAAATTTGTGAATGCAGTGAGGAAGTCCCTCAGCCTGGCTTGCACCCTCTACAATCTGGGACCCCTCAGGGGGTGTCTGACTGCTGATTTAAGCCCAATCCCTGCCTGCCTGCCTGATTGCCCCTAACCATTCTGCCTGCAAGCCTGATCACCGCTAACTGCCTCTGCCTACCTGCCTGCCTGATCACCCCTAACTGCCTTCTCCTGCCAGCTTGTATGCCCCTAACTGCCTCTGCCTTGGCCCTGCCACCATGGCTTTGTCTGGAAGGACATCCAGAAGGATGTCTGGAAGATGTCCAGTATAATTAGCATATTACCCTTTTGTTAATATAGACTAGTAGCATAAAGGCCTGGTACACAGGTCAGGGCCAGCTGGTTTGGCCTGAAGGGAGCCACGGACAGGGATGTGGGGGGTGTCCCTGCTCAGGGGTGGGGCCTACCTGGGTGAGGGGTTGCTGGGGTTTGCAGGCCAGCCATGCCTCCATTGGGGTGGGGGTCTCCACTGGGGGGTGAGGCTAGCTTGGGTGAGGGGATATAAGCAGTTTGCAGGCCAGCCCCGCCCCCAGCTTTGTCAGGAAAGACATCCAGAATGACATCTGGAAGACATCCAGTCTATCCATTCTAAGTAGCATGTTACCCTTTTATTAATATAGATAAGGGACTCCCTTAAGATCAAAAGACACATATAAACTGAAAGTAAAGGGATGGAAAACACATTTCATGAAAATGAAAACAAACAAAAAGGCTGGGATAGCAATACTTATATCAGGCAAAACAGATGTTAAAACAAAGGCTAAAACAAAAGACAAAGAAGTAACCAGCTGTTCCACTTCTGGACATTTATCTGAAGAAACCCAGAATACTAATTTGAAAATACATATGCATTCACATGATCATTGCAGCATTATTTATAATGGCAAAGATATATGGAAGCAAACTAAATGTCCATCAATAGACAAATGGACAAAGGAGAAGTGGTACATACTAGTGTTTACAATAGAATATTACTTGACCATAAAAAAGCATGAAATCTTACCATTTGTGGAAGCAGGATAGACCTAGAGGGTATTATGGTAAGTGAAATAAGTCAGACAGAGAAAGGCAAATACCATATGATTTTACTTATAAGAGAAATCTAAAAATCAAAATAAGCAAACAAAACAGAAACAAACTCATCAATACACAAAACATTTTTCTGGTTGCCAGATTGAGGAAGGGATTGGAGGGATGGGTGAAAAGAGGCAAAGGATTAAGAAGTACAAATTGATAGCTACAAATTAGTCATGGGGATGTACAGTATACCATAGGGGGGTATGTATATATTGAACATAAATGGTGTCAGATGGGTACAAGATTATTGGGATGATCATTAAGTAAATTATATAAATGTCTAGTTACTATGCTGTACACCTGAAAATAAAATAATATTGTATGTCAGCTGTAATTGAAAAATAAATTATTAGATTGTGATAAAATTAATGGTGTTATATATTTTTAAATAAAATCAAATTACTAAAATAGAAATTTTATGTTGTGTATATTTTACTACAAATTTTTAGAAGGCATGGGCCCTCAATATGTAAATATAATATAAAATAACCAATAATATTTAAAACTTTTTTTCTTTTCAAATCCTATGTTCAAGGGAAATCTCCCATGTGTTCCTCCCTACTTGGATTCTGCTTGTTCCCACATGCAGTTAGCAAACCTTATTCAATACCTTCCTGTGTGGCATGTACCAAGCTTCATTCTCAGAGTAAAGTGATGGGGGATTCGAGTCTAGGCCTCCAAGATGCTCAGTTTCCTAAGGAAGTGTCTGCTCCTAGACCATCCATTGCCTATACTTCATCCTCTGTGGGTGGGAGTAGGGGAAAAAGAAAACTTTTTCTTCCCTGAGTTATCTCCATGTATAGAGTTACCATAGACACCATTGCGCCAGCCTAAAACCTGGAAAATGTTCTTGGCTTTCTCTTTTTCTGTGTCCTTTCACTTTGTCATGTTTATCTCCAAATCATATATCAAAACTGCCACTTCTCTGCCACTACCAACTTAACATAACTCACTTGGGCCACTACTGTGGCCCTCTATCTGGTCTCCTGACTTTTATCTTTGTCTTGCTATAATCCATTCCCACACAGGAAACTAAGGGATCTGAACTAAAAGAAAAATACAAAAAGAATGTGTCACTCTTTAACTTGGAAACCTTTTGGTGGCCTCACACTGAACTTGCACTAAACCCCCAGCTTCTAACCATGCCTACAAGATCCCACCTGATCTGGCACTTGCCCTCTCTCTATCTGCAATGCCAGTTTTTCCTTGGCTCATTGCCCTCCAGTCACTCTGAGACAAGGCTTCCCCATCCCCATGGTCTCTGGATATTCCATTCCTTCTGCCTGGAATGACTTTTCCCTGTCACCTTCAGATCTCATTATAAATTGTTCTTAATATCCCACACCATACACAAAAATAAACTCAAAATGGATAAAGGGCTTAAACGTAAAACAAGAAACCATAAAAATCTTAGAAGAAGTTATAGGCAGCAAAATCAAGACAATTGTCATAGCGATATCTTAGCACTATCTTTATCGACACAATTCTTAGGGCAATAGAAACTAAGAAGAAAATAAACAAATAGTCTACATAAAAATAAAAAGCATCTGCACAGCAAAAGAAGCCATCAACAAAACAAGAAAGTTCACTGCAGGGGAGAATATATTTGCCAATGTTCTCTCCAATAAGGGAGTTATCTCAGAAATTTATAATGAACTCATACAACTCAACAGAAGGAAGATAAACAATCCAATAAAAAATTTTGGCAAAGGACCTAAATAGACATTTTTTTGAAAGAGGACATATATATGGAAACATGTTCAAAGTCACTAATTATCCAAGAGATGCAAATCAAAATAACAATGAAGTACCATCTCACAACTGTCAGATTGGCTATCATCAACAAATCAAAAAATGACAAGTGCTGGAGAGAATGCAGAGAAAAAGGAATCCTTGTGCACTGCCGCTGGGAATGCAGACTGATACAGCCACTGTGGAAAACAGTATGGTGTTTCGTCAAAAATTTAAAAATAGAACTTTCATTTGATCTAGTAATCCCACTTCTAGAAATATATCTCAAAAAAAAAGAAACACCAATCAGAAGGGATATATGCACCCCTATGTTCATAGCAGCACAATTTACAAAAGCTAAGATTTGGAAACAGCATAAATGCCCATCAGCAAATAAGTGGATTAAAAAACTGTAGTACATCTACACAATGGAATACTACACAGCCATAAAAAAGATGGAATTCTTACCATTTGCAACAACTAGATAGCATTATCTTAAAGCAAAATAAGCCAGTCAGAGAAAGATAAATATCACATGATCTTATTCATTTATGAAATATAATGAACATCATAAACTGATGAACAAAAATAAATACAGACACAAAGAAGTATCAAAAAGATTGTCAAACTACAGTGGGAAGGCATGGGAGAATTTAGGGGTAGGTAAGTAATCAACCAAAGGATTTGTATGCATGAATATAAAGATAACCAATGAATACAGACACAGGGGTAGGGGAAAGGTGAAGGCATGTACCAGGGAATAAGGAAGGCCAGGGGAGTTCAATGGAGAGGAAAGGAGACATATGTAGTAAAGCCAAAGGGTCTACTCTAATCCTATAATTTATTTGATGCTTTCTAATTTTATTTTTTTTAATTCATGCTAAAAAAATAATAATTAAAAAAAAATCTATTTGAAAAAAGGACAGAATGTTTCCCTTACTTGGTCAAGGCAGAAGATATATAAGTCCTGGAAGCACAGAGAGCCCAGCCAAGATGAACACAAAGAGGCCTACACCAAGACACATTATAATTAAAATAACAAAGGTTAAAGACAAAGAGAGAATCTTAAAAGCAACAAGAGAAAGGCAATTAGCTTCCTGCAAGACTGTCAGCTGATTTCTCAACAGAAACTTTGCAGGCCAGAAGGGAATGGCAAGAAATATTAAGAATGATGAAAAGCAAGGTCCTACAACCAATTTTATTACACCCTGCAAAGCTATCATTTGGAATTGAAAGACCAATAAAGAGCTTCCCAACTAAGCAAATCTAAGGAGTTAACCACCATAACCCAGTATTATATGAAATGTTGAAGAGTCTTACTTAAGAAGAAAAAAAGATAAAAAATATGAACAATAATATGGCAATAAGTACATATCTTTCAACAATTGAATCAATAAATAATAAGTAAGCAGAATAGGTACAGAGAAGTTTTTGTTGGTTGCTAGATAGGAAGGGGTTGGGGAAAAAGCAAAAAAAAGTGTGAAGAAATTAAGAAGTACAATTAGTTGCCTCAGAATAGTCATGGGGATGTAAAGTACAGCATAGGGAATATAGTCATTAGTATACTAATAACTAGGTGTGGTGCTGGATGGATGCAGGATTTATTGGGATGATCATGTACTAAGATATATAATATCTGGTCACTGGGGTGGGTACACTTGAAACTACTATAATGATGTATATCAACTGTAATTGAAAATAAAAAATAGGCCCAGCTGGCATAGCTCAGTGGTTGAGTGTTAACCTATGAAACAGAAAGTAACTGTTCCATTCCTGGTCAGGGTACTTGCCCAGGTTACAGGCTCGATCAGTGGAGCACATGCAGGAGGCAGCTGATCAATAATTCTCTCTCATTATTGAGATTTATTTCTCCCTCTCTCTCTCCCATCCTCTCTGAAATCAATATAAATATATATATTTTAAAAGAACAGAAAAGAAAAAAACACAATGGTGGTGGGATAGATGAACATGTCCCTAGCCTTATCCTGGAGGAGACAGAGGGAACAGATATGGGTTGCACCGGGAGTGTTTGTTGGTGAGTTGAGGGGCAGCTATACTCTAGGAGAATGTAGGGGACTGTTGGACGGGGCTCTCCTGACCAGGCAGTCCCTAATGCTGCTAAGTTCCCTCCCAGAGCCACTGGCTTGGACACAGAGACCGCACCATCTTGAAAGGGAGGGTGGATATTATTGGAAGCCTGAGAATCTATAACTGTGGAACCCACTAAGCAGAACACTGGTCCCCAATTGGCACAAACAAGTGGATTCAGAGGAGCTCTACACTCCATCACAGAAAGGTCAGATTTCACCTGGGATGAGGTGAGATCTCTGGTCCCACAGGACAGAGAAGCACATGTACTGCGGGAGCTGGAAGACTGGGGGAAGCCTGTGCCTGGAGAGATCTGTGGCTATTGGGGCTGGCATGATCTGTGAATGTGGAAGGAGTTCCTCAGAGCTGCTAACAGAGAGGATCTCTAGAAAGCAACCCACTTTGATCTGACGCAGAGGGACAGCCTGAGAGTTTTAAAAGTGGAGTTGGGAAGTGGGGTGGGGAGGAGAGTTCATGCACTTGTGCTCTTTCTCTTCAGATCCTTGCTTCTGATTGTTAAGCCCAATACATAGGATCATCCAATTGCAGACACCCTAGGAGAATGCAGGGTAAAGTTGTTTTTCTGGAACCTGGGGATCAGAGCAGGGAATGACTATTGGAGAACCAGCTCTGCAGCAGCCCACTTCCACAAACCGGTATTGAGTGCCACAGGGGAAGCAGGATCTAAGCACAGGCAAAGAGGACCTATAGACCCAAAGGTCAATTCAGAAACACTGCCACCCAAGGGCTGAATAACAAATTGACTCTTGTGTAATCACAAATAAAGGAATAAAGAAATTAAGACACACCGCCTCCTTAAAATTCAGGACTGGCTTACAACACTAAGAAGCAGTGGAATGCAGGGAACTGCAATACTGTCTTGACACCAAACAGAACAATAGAGGATGTGAATGACATTCACTACTACACATTCTATTTTTTTTATTTTTTATGTAAATTTTTCATCTTTTACTTAAGAAATTTTTTTTTCTTTTTTCCTCACTTGATTTTACCTTTATAATTATTACATTTTTATATTCAATCAGTATTATTACTACTAATATTTTACCTTTTTGTTAAAAAAACTCATTTTATTTCCTATTTTACTTTGGAATTAGTATTCTACATTCTATTTTAATCTTTCCTTTAGCATCATTTTACTATATCTCAACTCTACCTTTATGCCATTACTCTCTCCCTTTTGTTGCCCTGTATCTCTTACCCTTTTCCTACTTTAGATTTTCCCTATTCTTCCTTTTTACTTCTTGTTAAAATTTCACCCTACTTATATATCTAATTTTTAATTCCCTGATCCAAGTCCATACACACCTTACTCTTCTCTGTCTTCACTATCCAAAAATTGTTTTTCTCTCTGTCCTTTTGTTATTATTTGCTTGAATGTTGATTATATCAATTTTTTATGCTTTTGTTGAGATTGTTTTGCTTATTCTATTTTTGTTTTGGCTTTTTTGTTTGCTTTGTTTTTGTTTGTTTATTGCATCTGTTTTCCCTCGCCTTGCTTGATATTAGTGGTTATTTGTAATTTGTATTAATCTCCAGGTACTTTTTGCTGCCAATTGTTGGGATTAGTGGCTGTTCTATTGAAGTTTTCTCCCCATATATATAGTTTGTTCACCTTTTCTTTCTTATTCTCTTTCTTTTCTCTCTTACTTTTTTTCCTACCAATTTCATTTTGGCACTCCTTTCTTTCTCTCTCTATTTTTTTTCCATTTTCTTTTCTCTCTTCTTCTTTCTCACCTAATCCCTAATTTGCCTTTTTCTGGTGGTCACCTTTATTTGTGGTTATTAATATCATGAAAACATTTCTGTTCAGTGGCTTGTGTGCTGTACCTGGTTGTGTTATATTTTGCACTTTTAAATCAATGCAGGAGAGAGAGAACTACATAACCAGACATCCAGAGAAGAGAGACCACAAGGAGACAAAGAACAGCTTACATATGAAAGAAAAACAGGCATCACCAGAAAAGGAAGTAAATAAAATGGAGGCAAGCAACCTTCCAGAGAAAGAATTCAGAGAAATTGTCATAAGGTGAATGAAAAGAATAGAAGACAAATTCAACAATATGGGTAAGAACCAAGTGGAAATGAAGAAGAAACAAGAAAAAATGAAAAATGACATCGCTGCAGTAAAGAACTCAATAGAAAGCATCAAGAGTAGGCTAGAAGAAGCAGAGGATGGCATCAGTAAGCTATAAGACAAGGTAGGATAAAATACCCAAGTAGAGCAGCTTCTAGAAAAAAAATATTAAAAAGCTGGAGGAGAGCCTAAGGGAACTTTGGGACAACATAAAACAAAACAACATCTGCATAATAAAGGTACCAGAAGCAGAAGAAACTGAGCAAGGAATAGAAAACCTGTTTGAACAAATAATGACAGAAAACTTCCCTGATATAGGGAAGAAAAAAACCACACACAAATCCAAGAAGCTCAGAGGGTCCCAAACAAAATGAATCCATAAAGACCAATGCCAAGGCACATTATAATAAAATTGGCAAACACCAATGACAAAGTAAGAATCTTAAAAGAGGCCATAGAGAGACAGAAAGTTACTTACAAAGGAACCCTCATCAGACTAGTGACTGATTTCTCTACAGAAACTCATCAGGCCAGAAAGGAATGAAATTAAACATACAAAATCATCAAAGAAAGGATCTGAATCCAAGAATACTGTACCCAGCAAGGCTATCAATGGAAATTGAAGGTGAAATCAGGAGCTTCACAGACAAAAAAGGGCTAAAGAAATCTATTACCACCAAACCAGCAATGCAAGAAATCCTAAAGGGTCTGCTGTAAAATAAAAAAGAAATAGGAAGTGAAGAAGGAATACAGGGGTAAAGAATAAAAGTAGCAACAAAAAAGTACCTATCAATAATAACTTTAAATGTAAGTGGATTAAATTTCCCCATCAGAAGACATAGGTAACGGATTGGATAAGAAAACAAGACCCATATATCTGCTGTCTACAAGAAACCCACCTCAGACAAAAAGATACACACAGAGTGAAGGTGAAGGTAAGGAAAACTGTTTATTAGGTGAATGAAAATGAAAAAAAAAAGCTGGGGTTGAAATACTTATATCTGACAAATTAGATCTCAAAGGAAAGGATATAACAAGAGATAAGGAAGCCCACTTCATAATACTAAAGGGAACAATCCAATAAGAAGAAATAACTCTGGTAAACATATATGCACCCAATATAAGAGCACTAAAATACATTTAAAAAATTCCTGGAGGATATCAAGGGAGAGACTGACAGCAATATAATCATAGTAGGAGACTTTAATACCCCACTATCAACATTGAAAAAAATCATCTAAACAAAGAAACAGCAAAGAAACATCAATTCTAAATGACTCACTAGACCAGAGGGAATTAGTTGACATCTTCAGAACATTTTGAGGAATCACCAGAAAGGGAGTTAAATAAAATTTAGGATAGCCACTTATCAGAGAAAGAATTCAGAGTAATGGTTTTAAGGATGCATAAAGGGCTGGATGATAAATACATGCAACTCAATAACAAATACACACAACTTGATGAGAACTATAAGGAGTTGAGTGAGAATGTCACCAACATGAAAAGAAACCAAGAGGAGATGAAGAACAAAATAGCTGCAATAAGAAACACAATGGAAGGCCTAAACAGTAGACTAGTAGAGGCTGAGGACTGCATCAGCAAATTAGAAGACAAGGTAGGAAAAAAACATACGAACACAGCAGCAACTGGAAAGAAAACTTAAGCAAGAAGAGAGCCTAAGGAAGCTTTGGGACAACAAAAAACAAAACAATATTCACTTAATAGGGATACCAGAAGGACAGGAAGAGAAGCAAGGAATAGAAAACCTATTTGAAGAAATAATGACAGAAAATTCCCTAATATTGGCAAATAAAATAAAATAAAATATGCAAGTCCAAGAAGAGTCCCAAACAAGTTGAACCCAAAAAAGACCGACACCAAGACACATCATAACTAATTGGCCAACACTAATGACAAAATAAGAATCTTAAAGAGAGAATCCAAGATGGCGGCATAGGTAAACACCTACACTGTTGCCTCGCACAACAATTCCAAAACTACATCATCCAGAACCACAGGAAAGCTGGCTGAGTGGAAGTCTACAACTAGAGGGAAAGAGAGGGGCTCATAGAACCCCAGAGGAGCTTCAAAAAGCTGAGGTACAGAGACGCGCGCACTGAGAGAGCAGGTGCCGTGGTACCTGGCTGGTTTTCTCTGGCGGGAGGGAAACGGAGACTCTCAAAGGCATTGAACCCCTTATCTTACAACACTAAACCCCAGATCCAGCCGAAACTCATACTGGGGGAGTTTGGACTGTGAAAAGGGAGAAGTGCGCGGAAATTTAGGGGAGTCGCAAAAGATCAAAGCCCTGGTGGCGCGCACGGCACTGTGCACAGGACAGACTGCTGATTGTGCCTCTGGCTTTCGTGAGTGGGTGGGAGACAGACCCTCCCAACTGTGCCACTTCTAACTCCACTAAGCCCCTGTTTCGGGTAACCCTGGGGACCTAGTCTTGTGTGGTCCTGGTGCACAGGGGAGCCGGAGGGGCAGCCGGTCTAGAGGCACTGCGGGCACTCAGGCACAAGTACGGCTCCAGCGATTACCCAGTCACGTGAGACTCAGGGGCCGTGGAGGGTGGGGCCGACTGGAAGGCAAGGCGGTCCCTTAAGCCCTGAGACTCCACCCATCCCAAGCTCAACAGAGGCTTCTTCAGTTTTGCAAGTCTGGTATCATAAAAATGAATTCAACACAGAAGTTTCTCCGACATACTGAAAATGCCGAGACAAGGGAAGGGATCACAAACAAAAGAAATGGAGGCATAAAAGCGACTGGATATAGAGTTCAAAACCACGCTTATAAGGTTTTTCAAGAATATGCTAGAAAAGTTGGATAAATTTAGTGAGACCCAAGAGGAGATGAAAAAGGATATACTAGAGACGCTGACTGAAATAAAAAATATTATACAGAGTCCTAACAGCAGACTAGAGGAAGGCAAGAATCAAGTCAAAAATTTGAAATATAAAGAAGCAGAAAACATTCAACTGGAAAAGCAAGAAGAGAAAAGAATCCAAAAATGTAAAGATAATGTAAGGAGCCTCTGGGACAGCTTCAAGCATACCAACATCAGAATTGTGGGGGTGCCAGAAGAAGAGAGAGAGCAAGATACTGAAAACCTATTTAAAGAAATAATGACTGAAAATTTCCCACATCTGGTAAAAGAAATAGACTTACAAGTCCAGGAAGCACACAGAACCCCAAATAAAAGGAATCCAAAGAGGACCACACCAAGACACATCATAATTAAAATACCAAGAGCAAAAGACAAAGAGAGAATATTAAAAGCCGCAAGAGAAAAACAGTTCATTACCTAAAAGGGAGCACTCATAACTCTGTCAGCTGATTTCTCAACAGAAATGATCCAGGCCAGATGGGAGTGGCAAGAAATATTCAATGTGATGAATAGCAAGAATCTACAACCAAGAATAATCTATCCAGCAAAGCTATCATTCAGAATTGAAGGGCAGATAAAGACCTTCACAGAGAAGAAAAAGCTAAAGGAGTTCATCAACTACAAACCAGTATTATATGAAATGCTGAAAGGTACTCTTTTAGAAGAGGAAGTAGAAAAAGGTAAAAGCCAAAAAATTATGAACAACAAATACATATCTATCAACAAGTGAATCTAAAAATTAAGTGAACTAAAAATTTGATCAACAGAATAAACTGGTGAATATAATAGAATCAGGAGCACAGAAAGGGAGTAGACTGATAATTCTCAGGGGGACAAAAATCATAAAGCATCAAACAGACTGTGAAATCACAGCAGTAAGATTAAAGTTAGGTGAGGTAGATAAGTGATCAATCAAAGGACTTATATGCATGCATATAAGCATAACCAATGATCACAGACACTGGGGTGTTGGGGTATGTCAAAGGACTTATATGCATGCATATAAGCATAACCAATGATCACAGACACTGGGGTGTTGGGGTATAAAAATCAATAAAAATTAATAAAAAGAAAAATAAATAAATAAAAACAAACAAAAAAGAATCTTAAAGACTGCCAGAGAGAGACAGATAGTTACCTACAAGGGATCTCCTATTAGAATATCAACTGATTTCTCAATAGAAACACATAAGGCCAGAAGGGAATGAAATGAAATATACAAAGTGATGCAAATGAAGGGACTGAACCAAAGAATATTATACCTAGCAAGATTATTATTCAAAAAAGAAGGTAGAATCAGGAGATTTACAGACAAAAAAGGGCTAAGAGAGTTTATCACTACCAAGCCAACAATGCAAGAAATTCTAAAGGAACTGCTGTAAAACAAAGAAAGAGAAAGGCAAGAAGAAACACAAACACTAAGGAAAAATATGACAACAAATATATACTTGTCAATAATAACATTATATGTAAATTGATTAAATGCACCAATTAAAAGATATAGGATAGGTGAATGGATAAAAAAATATGACTCATATATTTTCTGTCTAAAAGAGACCCACCTCAAAGCAAAGAATTCACACAGACTGAGACTGATGGGATGGGAAAACATTTTTCAGGCAAGTGGAAATGAGAAAAAAGCTGGGGTGGTGATACTTATATCTTATAAAATAGACCTCAAAGTAAAGGGCATAACAAGAGATAAGGAAGGCCACAACATAATATTAAAGGGAGCAATTCAACAAGAATATATAACTCTGGTAAACATATATGCATTTGCACCCAATGCAGGAGCATATATATATATATATATGAATCCTGGCAGATATCAAGGGAAAGATTGACAACAATACAATAATAGTAGGGGACTTTAATATACCATTGACATCACTGGATAAATCCTCTAGACCAGTGGTTCTCAACCTATGGGTTGCGACCCCTTTGGGGGTCCATCGACCCCATCACAGGGGTAGCCTAAGACCATCAGAAAACACAGATATTTACAGTACGATTCACAACAGTAGCAAAATTACTGTTAGGAAGTAGCAAAGAAAATAATTTTATGGTTGGGGGTCACCACAACATGAGGAACTGTATTAAAGGGTCCCGGCATTAGGAAGGTTGAGAACCACTACTCTAGACAAAAAAAAAAAAAACAGCAAAAAACAAAACAAACAAACAAAAAAAACCCAGCACGTCTAAATAACTCACTAGATCAGATGGACCTAATTGATATCTTCAGAACATTTCACCCCAAAGCTGCAGAATATACATTCTTCTCAAGTGCACATGGAACATTTAAAAAAATGGAACACATATTGGGTCACAAGCAAAGTCACCCCAAATTCAAAAGATTGAAATCATATCAAACATTTTCTCGGACCACAACGGCATATGAGAAATAAACTACAACAAAAACATTCCAAAAAATTCAAACACTTGGAAACTGAATAGCATGCTACTAAACAATGATTGGATTATCAATGAGATCAAAGAATAAATTAAAAACATTGTGGAGACAAATGACAATAAAAACACAACAATGCAAATGCTATGAGACACAATGAAACCAGTCCTGAGAAGGAAGTTTATAGCTCTACAGGCTTACCTCAAAAAACAAGAAAAAATGGTAACGAATCATCTAAATCAACAACTCAAAAAAATTAGAAAAAGAACAACAAAAAAGCCCACAGTGAGCAGAAGGAAGGAAATAATAAAGATCAGAACAGAAAGGAGTAACATAGAGACAAAAAAAAAAAACACAATACAAAAGATCAACAAAACCAAGAGGTTGTTCTTCCAAAAGATGATTTGGGTTGACAAACCTCTAACCACGCTCACCAAGAAGCAAAGAGAGAGGACCCAAATAAACAAAATCAGAAATGAAAGAAGTGAAATAACAACAGACCAAACGAAATATGAAGGATTGTTTAAAAAATACTATGAACAACTCTATTCTAACAAATTACACAACCTAGGAGAAATGGACACATCCCTTGAAAAAACACAACCTTCCAAGACTCATTTAGGAAGATTCTAAAAATCTCATTATGCTGATAACTATGGAAGAAATTGAAGCAGTCATCAAAAAGCTTCCAGCAAACAAAAGCCTGGGGCCAGACAGCTTTACAGGGGAATTTTACCAAACATTGAAGGAAGTACTAAAACCTATCTTCCTCAGATTATTCCAGAAAATTCAAGAGGAAGAAATTTTTCCAAACTCTTTCTGTGAAGCCAGAATCACCCTAATACCAAAACCAGATAAAGATAACACAATTAAAGAGAATTACAGGCCAACATTCCTCATGAACATAGATGCCAAAATCCTCAACAAAGTTCTAGCAAATCTGATCCAGTAGTACATCAGAAAGATTATACACCATGATCAATAGTATTTATCCCAGGGATGCAAGGATGGTACAATATTTGCATATCAATAAACATGATACTTTACATAAACAAATTGAGAGATAAAAATCACATAGTCATATCAATTGATGCAGAAAAAGCATTTGACAAAATTCAACAACCTTTTTTGATAAAAACTCTCAGCAAGGTGTAAATAGAAGGATCATACCTCAACGTAATAAAATTCATATATGACAAACCCACAGCCAACATCATTCTCAATGGGCAAAAACTAAAACCATTTCCCCTAAGAACAAGAACAAAACAGGGATGCATACTCTATCACTCCTATGCAACATAGTGCTGGAAGTACTAGCCATTGTGATCAGACAAGAAGAAGAAATAAAAGGCATCCAAATTGGAAAAGAAGAAGTAAAACTGTCCTTATTTGCAGATGACATGATACTGTACATAGAAAACCCTAAAGATTCCATCAAAAAATTATTAGTGCTGAAACCAGTTTGGCTCAGTGAATAGAACGTCGGCCTGCAGACTGAAAGGTCCTGGGTTCGATTCCGGTCAAGGGCATGTATCCTGGTACTGGCACAAGAACAGACATAAAGATCAATGGAATAGAATCGGGAAACCCAAAATTGACTCAAACCACTATACCCAATTAATATTTGACAAAGGAGACATGAACATACAATGCAGTCAACACAGTCTCTTCAACAAATGGTGTTGGGAAAGTTGGACAGATACATGCAAAAAAATGAAACTAGACCACCAATTTACACCATACACAAAAATAAACTCAAAATGGATAAAGAACTTAAACATAAGACGGGGAACCATAAAAATACTAGAGGAATCCACAGGCAGCAAAATCTTAGACATATGCCAAAGGAACTTCTTCACTGATACTGCTCCTAAGACAATGGAAGCTAAAGAGAAAATAAGCAAATGGCACTACATCAAAATAAAAAGCTTTTTCACAGCAAAGGAAACCAACAATAAAACAACAAGAAAGCCCACTGCATGGGAGAACATATTTGCCAATGATATCAACGATAAGGGTTTAATCTCCAACAATTACAGAGAGCTTATACAAGTTAACAAAAAGAAGATAAATAACCCAATCAAAAAAATGGGCAACTGATCTATATAAACACTTTTCAAAAGAAGACAGAAGGAAGGCCAAGAAACATGAAAACCTGCTCAAAGTCACTAATCATCAGAGAGATGCAAATCAAAACCACAATGTGGTACCATCTCACACCTGACAGAATGGCTATTATCAACAAATCAACAAATGACAAGTGTTGATGAGGATGCGGAGATAAAAGAACCCTTGTGCACTACTGGTGGGAATGCAGACTGGTGCAGCCACTGTGGAGGACAATATGGAGTTTTCTCAAAAAATGAGAAATGGAACTCTCATTGACCTAGTGATCCCTCTTCTAAGAATATATCTCAATAAAGTAGAAACATGGATCAGAAAGGATTTATGCACCCCTATGTCCACAGCAGCACAATTCACCATAGCTAAGATTTGGAAACAGCCCAAGTGCCCATTAACAGATGATTGGATTAAAAAACGGTGGTACATCTACACAATGGAATACTATGCTGCAGTAAAAAAGAAGGAGCTCCTATCATTTGCAACAACATGGATGGAGATGAAAAGCATTATGCTTAGTGAAATAAGTCAGTCAGAGAAAGATAAATATCACATGATCTCACTCATTTGTGGAATATAATGAATGGCATAGACTGAAGAACAAGAACTGATCCAGAGACTGAGAAATGTCGATCAGAACTTCAAACCTCAGGGAAGGTGGGGGTTGGTTGGAGTAAGGGGGAGAGATCAACAGAGGGACTTGTGTGCATGCATTTGAGCCTAATCAATGGACACAGACAATAGGGGGGTGGGGCATGAGTGGAGAGTGGGGAATAAAGACACATGTAAAAAATAAAAATTAAAAAAAATTATAAGGAAAAAAAAATTAAATCTAATCTATACTAGTGGTCACCATAACCTTACGAGAAATTATTTCATGTGACAAAGATTTTTAAATGTAAATCTCTGTAGCCTGGAAATTATTTTGGAAGGAAATAAAGAGAAGTTTCCTTCAAATGTCATAAAGATTGTAATTGAAAGTCAATATTTTTGGCCTCTTGAACTAAAGTATGTAATTTGTGTTTTTGCCTCCTTGACAGAGTTTGTATAAAGTTACAAAAAGAAATTGACAGCCATTTTGAAATTGATTTGCCATGGCCTAGAGCAAAGAATATCCTTACATGATATTCTATAATGTCATTATAATTTTTGATATTTCACAATGACAAATTGGGTACAATTATCCCAAACGAACTTATAAACTAATTCTTTGAATGTTTGGCAGCAATTTAAAAAAGGACATAAAAGGATTTAATCCCTTTCAGAAGGAATTAAGGCACTGGGAAGGCACTTTGAGCATTCTATACTGGCCCCTCTTACTCTTTTTGCCAAGAGGGACTCTCTTCTCACAATCCAATTGCCCTCAGCTGTTGCCTGAGTTTTCTATTCATGCTGAGTTTGAAGCCTCAAGGTGGCTGGTATAACGGATCTGTCTCTCACCCAATGGTGTGAGCTGAGCCCTCTCTGGAGAAGGAACCTGAGTTCCCCGAGATATGTGATCAGTGCTGGGGCCCCTCCAGCAGGTGAGGCGATCCCATGTCAGGTGCTGGGTGTGGAGGCCACAGGGCTATAGGCTACCAAGGAGACAGAACTGAACCTCATATCACCCTGCTTGGCCCTGGAGAATGACTGGTTAGCCAGAGACAGGTAAGATTTCTCAAGGAAAGAACCTAAGACAGGCACAGTCGCAGAGGGGCCATCAGGAGAGAACTTGGGGGGTCAACAGAGGTGGGGCACAGATCCTCACCCCCCAACCTTTCAGGGGCCTGAATCCTCACCCCTTCTGAGGGAGGTCTCCTGCACCCATGGCTGCTTTGCTTCCCACGCCCAGCCCAGATGGGGACCCAGGTAACAAACAGAGACTTGGCCCAGGTCAAATCGGTCCCAGGTGACAGACAGAGACTTGGCCGACAGCAGCTGCCCTATATCTAGATCCAGCCTAGCACCAGGAATGTTCAGGACCTACTCAAGAATGCAAATAATCCTTTCCACTAATATTTACAGGGTAAACTAAGATTGTTGGTAGAGTATTAAATTTGACAGTAAAATAGCAATCAAGTTTTCAGATTAATTTAAATTGGCTAATTAAAATAAGTCAATATTCAAGAAAATTTAATTGTACTGGACAAAAAGCTGTTCCTAAGGTATTAACTAAAATTTCTATTGGTAGTTCATCTCATAGTAAAATTGCTTAACATGCAATGAACCTAAAGCAGTCATATTTTTGTGCAAAAAAATAAAATTTAAAGTTATCAAGATTGCATTAAAAAATTTACAAAAGCCTCCATTAACCAACAAAAGGGGGATAGTAGGATAATATCTTGTAAGGAAAAATATCCTGTAAGTAAATTACATCTAGAAAATTGTTACTTTAGAAAATTAATTTTCATTTGTAATGCTAATAGCAAAACACTCATGAAAAACACACATGGTATCAAAATAAGCAAAAGGAAAATCTTGGGGCAAAAATAAAAAGGACCCCAAGTCAGTTTTATAGAAAAAACTCCTTTATTAACTTTTGGTTGAGAATATGTTTATATACTTTCAGAAAACAACTCCAAGACCATGTGGACTCCTGCAACAGAGAGGAATTGACAGGCCTGCTCCAACCATGAAGACAAGAGGAGAAACAGTCCAGAGATGGAAGATGCTGACGACGCCTTGCCATGCTAGCAATCAGCAGCTATGCAAAGCTACAGGTTGCCTAGGACCAAACCAGAGAAGGTCGGACCTGCATTGCCACTATTTGTCTACCATCCAGATACCATAGCTGAAGTGTACAAATAAGGAACTGTTTAACATTGAATATGGGACTCAAACATTTTTTGTTCTTTTAGGTTTATTTCTAGTCTGCAGAGGCAAGATATTTTTAAAGAAAAGAATGGGGGGGGGGGAGCCGGGGAATATATACAGAGGCAAAGGAGCATTGGACAGACAGTCAAACTACAGCGGGGAGGCAGGGGAGGTTGGGGAGGAGGGGCTGTAAGAGATCAACCGAAGGACTTGTATGTATGTATATAAGCATAATCAATGAATACAAGACACTGGGAGAGGAGGGGACAGGTGAGGGCATGTACTGAGGCGGAGGGGAGGCCGGGAGGAGGGCAATGGAAGAAAATAAAGGAGACATATATACTACTATTTGTAATAATTTAAACAATGAAAACTAACTAACTAAATAAAATAAAACAATGAAAAAAATGTCTGGTAAAACTTAAGAAATTCAGAAATCAGTGTTTGGTCTATATGATGCCAACTATATGGGCTTTGTTTTATAAAATAAAGCAAAAGTTTTATTCTGATTATACAGCAATGCATGCTTTATTTCTTGCCCCTCCCTCAGCTGCCCCACCACCAACCACAGATATATGTATTCTGCAGACCCTCCTTAGCTGCCCATGTTCATCTCCCCTGCCAGTCCTATTGCCCATTGAGGAGCCAGTGTTCTAATGACCTTGGATCTACCCTCTGATGGATCTTTTGGAAGATGACACCTAATGTGGGACAGGATCCTCAGCCTGGTGGTTGGATACAAGCTCCATGAGGCTTTACCCTGCCTCATGGCTTTCCTAGTCCCTTCTTTCTGCCAGGAGAATAAGGATAGTAAGTCAATGAACAGGATTTTTTTCTACTCCTCTGGATAAAAGTCATTACTCACATTTTCTCTGTCAAACAGAGGCAGACCTAGGGTTGGCTGGAACATCACAGACTTCAATATTGTATACCCGACAGAATTATACATGTTCTTATTTTTAATAAGAAAAAGGAAAGAAAAAGCAGGGAAAGAAACTGATGTCACTAGATATCACTAGACTGCAATCTCCCTGGCAGCTAGAACAGCACCTGACTGCAGTATCTACACATGGACTAATGAATAAGCATCCTCTCTGCCCTGTGTCTTTTGCCTATATCTTTTTCTTTAACTCTTGATAAATAATTATCTCACTTCATAGATGAAGTGACTAAATCTCTGTGAGGTTAAGTAATTTCTCAAGGGCCATAATTATCAAATGGTAGAGCCAGAATTTATTCTTGGGAACTCTTTTCATTATATCCTAGTGTCAGAGACAGATAGAAGACTGCATAAGCACTGCTGCTGAGTCACTCTGAGTCTATATATTCTTCTGAATCCTCCTCAACTATGCCAAATACCAGGGCAGTTTCCTTCTTGAATCCTACCCACTGTACTAACTGTTGGGTTTGAGCCCCTCTGCCTAAGGTTGGACCTTCTTGGATACTGGGTCTTACACAGAGAAGCCATGAGAAGTTGTGGGTATATAAGAATGAGTCTTCATTGCAGAAGCCAGTGGCCATGTAGTCATCAGAAAAAAACAGTCCTTCATAGCAATCCCACACAGGCAGCCACACACCTGCTGATCTCCCACACAGTAGTAGCAGTCCCTGTACCCGCAGTTATTATCTGAGCACCTACATGCTGTCCCCTAGACTCACCACCTCACGTAATAGTGCACCTAAGAGCTCTGTCTCAGCAGCCTCTCCAATGTCTCTGGCTCATCAGCTTCTTCTTCTCCCAGAACACTGTCTGGAATCTGTAGCCTCAAATAGTAACTACCTTTGAGCTATTCTCCTAGCACACTGGCTGGTTAAGATGGTAGCTATATCTGAGCTTTCTATGAGCTCTTAGCCTCATATCATAGCAGTGCTTCTCTCAGCTCCATGTGAGCTCTCTAGCCTTGTAATAAACTTTTAATACTACTTAAACAAAGGAGCCTAGTTGTTAACGATGACATCAATTATTTGACTATAGAAGGGCACAGCATACCATGAGATCGCTGTGGCCTTACAGCTGTGTAGTCCTTAGATGTTTTTTATTAAGATTCTCATATTCAAAGTGGCCTTGGCCATCCAGAATACTATCAATAAGGCCTCCAGTATCCAGAGCCTTGAGTATCCAGAGACTCTGGTGTGGTCCTCACAACTAGCCAAGTTTCTCAAAAGAACTGAGGGCAGGCTGGCTTCAAAGTCACACACACCTCAGTAAGTTTGAGAAGGCAGTTTTATGTGGGATAATGCCCAGGCATCTTCACAAACACAAAGCATAAAACTCAGAGCACAGATCAATTTGGATTTTGTTTTGGTTTGGTTTTGCTTGCTCTGCAGGTGGTGGATGAATCATTAGGCTTGTAGACAGCTTTTGAAGATACCAGGAGCTGAGTTCATAGGAATAAAACAATAGAGGAACTTCAATCTAGGCAGAAGGAGGCCCTTCAGATCATGGTAGCTATGAGACTGCAGCCCATGTGGGACTCCTAGCGAGCATGTGCATACCGGAGAAAGGGACGTGGCTGATGTTTCCTGAGTGCCACACCTCTTCTAAAACTAAAACATAACTGTCTAAACTGTTTACCAGAATATGTCCAATATGATGTCATTTTCAGGTATTTATTTTGTATTTGGGGGGAGAAAATATTATGCTTAACCTCTCCTCTCCACTCTGCTTTCCCCCTAAGCAACACCACTGACCCCATCCTGCCAGTTATACTTGTTCACTTGAGTATATCTCAATTAAATTGTGAACTGGTGATGAATGTATATTCTTAAGTGTTAAGTTTAATTTTGAAATGCATTCAAAATTATGTAGGAAGCATAAAGCCATGAAGATTCCAGCCTCAGAAGCTTAGGTAGCAATTAGTTGTATGACTAATTCAAAAGAAGATCAAAACTATGGGTTCAAGTAGATAAATGCTCCTATCTTGTGTTTGTCACAATCTGGCTTTGTAGTTCTATGGGGTGGCAAAGATCATCATCATTATCACCATTATTAGCTAATATTTTATAGTGCCTCAATTAAGTGAAGGCTCTGTGCTAGGTACCATGGAGGACTTGATGTTTCTAGATGATAGTGACTGTTCACTATCTTTAAGGAGTGTCTCATCTTCATATATTGGGCAGAGGTAAGATGGAAAATTTCCATATGGTGATAAGTTTGGAAGATAGATATAGCCCTGAAAGTTTCAGGGAGGGAGCAAGCTGCAGCATCGATTGCCAAAGTCCTTCCACTGATAAACAGTGTGACTTCAACTGCTAAGTGGGAATCGCCTGAGGAAAAGGGAAAAGCTGCAGAGAAGTTGGAGGAGAATAAGGCCTGAGGAATGGGCCCAGATTAAGTCCTGTAAAATGTCTTTGATGAACTTTCTGGATGTGGCTGGAGCAGGAACAAGGAAGCCAAAAAGGAGGGTACAACTGAGGAAAAGCATGGCTGAGGGAAGATGCTTCTAACTAGAAAATCTCAATAATAACTGAAGTTAGTTGATAAGCAAATGGGAGTTCACTATATAATTCTTTCTAGTTGGCAAATGTCTTTTTAACTTTCTAAATAAATATTTGGAAAAGAAAGGTGAGAACTCGGCATCTGCAAAGAGAAAAGAGTGGAAAAGGAGAGAATATGAAATGTACAAGAGAATAACAGTAACTGGTGGTACAATCTCAGAGGTGTGTTAAAATAGAAATAAGATCATAGATAAGGGAACTAATCTTCTGACAATAAAGTAATAAAAGCAGGTGAAAACAAGGGTAACATTTGAATTGAAAATGAAGTGTTGGTATAAAACTTTTATGAAGTTAAAAGGAAGATGGATGGAGAAACTTGAGTCTCCATTTCCACAAAGTAGGAGGAAAGATTATAAGATACAGAAGAATGGGAAAAGAAGAGAAAGCCTGAAGAATGTGGACAAGGCTGGAATAATAGCTGTGAAATGCAATAGAGAATGAGGCATAAGATACTGCTGAGTACTGGGACCCTTCTGGAGGGTGTCAGCATGAATTTTTAATGGGCTCACACTTGGAGAACTACTGCCTGGTTCCCATACCTAGCAAGCCAGAACAGCAAGCCAGAATGATGAGAATTCTCTGCCAATATCACAACCTTCTAAAATCCCCAAGTTGGCTGTGACTGTCTCAAAAACAGAAGTTTACTAGAGCAAGTAGCAACTGTCTGACCACATAAAGGGAAGATCCAGTGGAAAGTCTAAGGGTGGGCATCTATTTGGCCCAAAATAAATCCTATATAATAAAGAACTAATATGCTAATTAGACCAAATAGCAGAATGACTCTCTGGACGACCTTCTGGATGAAGCTGGGGATGTGAGGGCCAGCTGAGGCAGCCAGGGCTCTGAGGGCTGAGCCCCTTGCACAGATTTCATGCATAGGGCCTCTAGTATATTAATAAATTTGTACACCTTACTGTATGATCCTAGGCCCATGTGTATGTCCTATGATATGACTGCCAACATTACCTGGGAGCTTTTTAGAATTGCAAAAATTCAAACTCCAACCAAAACCTTCCAATCAAAATCTTCATTTTAACAAGATCGCGGATGATTCATTTGCACGTGAAAGTTTGAAAATCCATGGTCTGCAACTTTGCAACTTTGCCAGAAGCTTTTCTATATATATATATATATATATATATATATATATATATATATATATATGTATGTAATCACAATAATGCAAATCTCAATAAAAAATATTGAGTTCTACAATGGGCCCCATGAAGACCACTAAGGACCTCTAGGAGATATTCTGTACTTTCCAGATGCATAACCACAGTTGCTGCTGGAAAAACTGTTTTTATACAATTTTAGTTCAGTCTCTAGTCTATAAAAGATAAACAGTTTAACTTTCTGTGATTTGGAGCTAGTCATTTAATTCCAAGCCTATGATAGTCATCATTCAATGTGGGCTTCTAGACTCCCTACCACTGGCCATGGAAGGGCCACCCAAATCAGATGCAGCATAGGCACATATCATACCATCTGCCTACATCAAGTTCTGCCATTATTGGTTTTAATGTTTTTCTTGGCTCCAGAATGTGGACTCAATTGCTTCCTTTGCTCAATCCTTTTGTAACATGAAATCAGTCCTTAAAGTCTGTGTGAGTGTCTTTGGGCAGTGGGTTGGCATGAGCCCTCTTATCTCCCCTAACACTGCCTTTGCCTTTTATTCAGACAAGCAGTATATGGGCTTGGATTCAAATTATGCCTTGACACTTTATAGCTGCATTGTCTTGGTCAAGCTCCTTACCCTTCTGTGCCTTGGCATCTTCCCATACAGAAAAGAAGGAGTTACTGTCCCCACCTCAGAGGGTCACGGTTAAGTTAAAATAAGTTAATAATGAAAAGAAGTAAAGTCATGCCTAGCATATAACTAGATTACAATAAGTATTAACTATATAATCTAATTTCATTAAAACATATTCTTGAAAATGAACAAAGTTTCAAAGGAGCATCCCTTCTCAGAGGAGTCATCCCTATATGCATTTTAATTCCCCACTACCATGTACACCTTCATGGCTCTCTTCATGGTACAGTCATAGTTTGTTATTCTATGAGACCATCTAATTAGCAAGAGGTAATATATCAGAGGGGTTAAGAGCACAGGCCTTTTCCTTTTTTAGAAACAGGCAATGTGGGATTAAATCTCAGCTCATGCTACTAATTGTGATATCTCAAGCAATTAACCTCTCTGTGCCTCATTTTTTCTCACCAATAAAATGCAGATTAATAATAAAACATACTCATATAGTTGATTTGAGTATTAAAAATATTACTTCACATTTAATAAATACTAGATGTGTTTTCTATGATTAATATTTATATTCCTTTATTATAAGTTCTATTCATTTAACATATCTCTAGTTGCTAGCCCAGTGCCTGATATATAATAGCTCAATAAATGTGCTAAAAGAATTAATGTCTGAAAACTAAAATTGACCCCACAAAGGTTAATTTACATAATAAGTGCTTTAAGATAGTTGTTATTATTATTATTTTTCAAAATTTTGCTTGTTTTGTTTTTATTATTGTTTTCTAATATGTTTATGAGTTTTGAATAGAAAAACCTGACTGAGAAAAATAATTTTTAAACATAATTGGGAAAATACCTATGTATTATTCTTTTGTATGGAACAAAAGAATAATACATCATTCCATAAAGTCAGATTTGTAAACATTAAAAAAAATAACTGTTGTTAAATTTATCTGCCTTTTAAACCCATAACATGAATTTCTAAACTTAGTCTACTTTAGAACCCTGAGCATAGTTAATTTTAAAAAGAGGATAATGACATAAAAAAGAAGGAAATCTTACCTTTTGTGACAGCATTGATGGACCTGAAGAGCATTATACTTAGTGAATTAGCTAGTCAGAGAAAGACAAGTACCATACGATCTTACTTATCTGTGGAATCTAATGAAGAAAACAAACAAACAAAATAGAAACAGACTCATAGATACAGAGAACATACTGAAGACTATAAAAGGGAAGAGGGTTTCAGGGCTGGGTGAAAAAAGGTGAAGGGATTAAGCAAAAAAAAAACAACAACAAAAACTTGGAGAGTTCCCAAAATGGCAGCCAGCAGGGTGGCAATGAGAAGAAAGTGTGAGTGAGTAAAAGAATGAGAGGGGATTGTGTGGACATGAGTGATGTGTGTGTGGAAGCGGGGGAGGGGGGGCAGTGAGTGAGGGACAGTTTGATCTTGCAGGACTCTCAGGAGCTGGTGGAACAGGCTCTTCTGGAGAGGGAGCCCCTGCCACAGGCACTCCCATGATAGGCGCAGTTCTAGGGAAGAGACCATGCCATCTTGAAAAGAGGAGCAGTGGAGGTTAGGAGTTCAGCCACACCAAGACACAGACTGCTCTCAGACACCATCTCAAACCAACACAGTGAGTTGTTTACCAGCCATAACTCACAAGGGATCCCCACAGTGTCCCACAGTGAGTGGTGTGCTACCTCCCTGCAGGCTCCCAGATACTTGCAGTGAGTGCACACTAAAAAGACCTCTCATGCCACCCTACGGGCCCTAGGACTACATGCAGAGATTGCACTCCAGAGGAACCCTATGAACCCCCCCTCACAGGTTCCAGGACAGGGTGCTATGAGTATATACCACCAGGACCTCACATGCACCATCCCGCTGAGGGTGCCTGGGCTACACAGTGAACTTCATGCCAGAGGGATCTGGGACCTCACAGGGATTCACACATCAGAGAAACTGCATACACGCCCCCACCAACCCTGAACATCTATAGAGGACACCTGAGAGAGGAAGGGAGTACAACTCAGAGCAAAAACAATAAAGGCTAGAGACTCAAGGCAGACCCAGACTCTGGGCTAAGTAGTCCCTGACCACTATATGGCTAGGGGATTCAAACTCTTGGATCTCAATCAGATTGCCCATGTCCAGAAAGAGACAGCAACTTACATTACATAGAACAAACACAAAGGGACAGACAAATGGAGAGACAATGAAACAATCCCAAAAGGAAAGACAAGGAAGTATGCATAGAAAAGGAACTAAATGAAATTGAAGCAAGTAATTTGTCAGATAAAGAATTCAGAGTAATGGTTACAAAGATGCTCAAACATCTGACTGAGAATTACAAGTAGTTAATAAGAATTATAAGGAATTGAATGAGAATTTACCAATATGGATAAGAATCAAGAGGAAATGAAGAATGACATGGTTGCAAGAAGGAACACCCTGGAAGGTTTCAATAGTAGACTAGAAGAGGCTAAGGACTGAATTAGTGAGTTAGAACACAGGGTAGAAAAAACACTCAATGTGAACATTAATTGGAAAAAAAATATTTAAAGCTGGAGAAGAGTTTAAGGGTACTTTGGGACAACATTAAATGAAGCAACATCCTCATAATAAGGGTTCCAGCAGAATAAGAATATGAGCAAGAAATAGAAAACCTGTTTGAAGAAATAATGACAGAAAACTTGCCTGACTTGGGAAGAAAAAAGTCACACAAGTCCGAGAAGTGTAGAGTATCCCAAAAAAGATAAACTCCAAAAGACCCACACTAAGACACATCATCATGAAAATGGCAAACATTAATGATAAGCAAAGAATCTTAAGGGCTGAAAGAGACAGAAAGTTACCTACAAGGAATCTCCCATTAGAATCTCAACTAATTTCTCAACAGAAACATGTCAGGCCAGAAAAGAATGGGGTATACAAAGTAATGAAAAGCAGGGACTGAATCCAAGAATACAATACCAAAAATTTAAGGGGAAATCAGGAGCATTGCAGAAAAAAAAAAAAAAAAGAGAGAGAGAGAGAGACTAATGGGATGTATTACCACCAAACCAATAATGCAAGAAATGCTAAAGGAACTGCTATAAAAAGAAGAAATAGAAAGGGAAGAAGGAACACAAACATAAAGAATAAAGATGGCAACAAACAAGTACCTATCAATAAAAACCTTAAATGTAAATGGATTAAATGCTCCAATAAAAAATACATAAGGTAGCTGAGTGGATAAGAAAACATGACCCATTATATATGTTGTCTACAAGAGACCCATCTTAGAACAACCTACTCAGACAAACTGAAAGTGAATGAATAGAGAAAAAAATTATAGGCAGCTGGAAATTACATAAAAAGAAAAAAAACAAAAACAAACCTGGGTTAGCAATACTTATATCTGACAAAATAGACCTCAAAGTGAAGGCCATAACAAGAGATAAGGAAGACCACTTTATAATACTAAAGGTATCCTATATAATAAAGAGGTAATATGCAAATTGATCCTGATACCCTCGCATCACAGGATGGCCGCCCCACAATGTCACAAGATGGCCACCCCATGTCATCACAAAATGGCCACCTCCACATCATCACAAGATGGCTGCCCACATAGTCACAAGATGGACACCACAAGAAGGCCCCCCACATCATCACAAGATGGCCACCCCCACATAGTCACAAGATGGCCGGCAGTGGAGGGCAATTGACTGGCAAGGGAGCAGTTAGGTGTCAATAAGTAGGGGAGCAGTTAGAGGGTGATCAGGCTGACAGGCAAAATCAGTTAGGGGCAATCAGGCAGGCAGGAAGGCAAGTGGTTAGCAGCCAGCAGTCCTAGATTGTGAGAGGGATGTCCGATAGTCGGGCATCCCCCGAGAGGTCCCAGATTGGAGAGGGTGCAGGCTGGGCTGAAGGATACCCCCAGTGCACGAATTTTGTGCACCAGGTATCTAGTAGATACAATAAGAGGCTATAACTGTGGTAAACACATATGCACCCAATATAACAGCATCTACTAGTAAATACATTTTTTAAACTTCTGGAAGATATCAAAGAAAAGATCAACAGATATCCTAATATATAAAAATCCAGGTGCCATCACTACTGAAATGACCAGATAGATGACCAAACAGAAAGCTAGGGAGCTGAGGGTGTGGGAGCTATGGGCCCCAGGGCACCCTTGGCGCAGTGTCAGGAGGAGGGAGCTGTGGGCCAAAACAACCAAAGGACTAGTCTAGCTCTCAGGGCATGGTGTTGAGGGACCACAGATGCTGGAGAGCCTCCCTGGGGGGGGGGGTCGTGAGCATGGAGCTTCGTGGGGTGGCTGAGGCAGAGCAGCATTGGAGTGGCTGAAGCTGAGGACCCTCGCGGGATGGGGGCTGTTAGCGTAGAGCTTCCCAGGGTGGCTGGGGTGGAAGAACATCACAGGATGAGGCCAGCAAGTGTGAAGTATCATGGGATAGCAGAAGCAAGGCAGAGGAGCAGGGTGGGGGCTGTAAGCATGAAGCTTTGCTAGATGGCTGAGGCAGAGGAACATCATGATGGCAGCAGTTGAGGCCAAGGGTCTCATGGGGCAGGAGCTGTTAGCATGAAAATTCATGGGGTGGCTGGGGTGAAGGAGCATCTTGACGCATAGGTGGTTGAGGCCAAGAAGCCTCATGGAGCAGGGGCTTTTATTGTGGAGCTCTATGGGGTAGGAGCCACGGAGGTGGAGGAGCGATGCTGGGTGGCAGACATGGCTCTGATTACAGCTAGGCCTAAGGGCCTAACCATGCACCATTTAATCATGTGCTGAGCCTCTAGTACAATCATAATAGGACACTTTAATACCCCACTGACATCACTAGATAACTTTTAGACAAAAAAAAAAAAAAATAGAACAAGGACACAGTAATCCTAAGTGACACTCTAGAACAGATGGAATAAATTGACATCTTTAGAATATTCCACCCCAAAACCACAGAATATACATTCTTCTCAATTACACATGGGACATTTTCAAAGATAGGCATATGTGATGATACAAATTAAGTCTTTACAAATTCAAGAAGATAGAAGTCATGTCAAGCATGTTCTCAGACCACACTAGTATGAAATTAGAAATCAGTTACAATAAAAACATTGAAAAACAATCAAATACATAAGGCTAAATAACATGCTATTAAACAATGAGTGGATTACCAAAGAGATCAAAGAAGAAATAAAAACATCCTGGAAACAAATTAAAAGGAACACAAAAGAACCCAAAATCTATGAGACACAGTGAAAGCAGTCCTGAGAGAAAAATGTATAGCACTACAGGCCTATCTCAAAAAACAAGAAAACAGGTAATAAATTACCTAACAGTACAACTAAAAGAATTAGAAAAAGGACAACCAGAAAATTCCAGAACAAGTAAAAGGAAAAAAATATTAAATATCAGAGTGGAAATAAATGACATAAAGACAACAACAACAAAAATTACAAAAGATCAATGATACCACAAGCTGGTTCGTTGAAAGGATAGATAAGATTGATGAAACTCTAGCCAGGCACACCAAGAAATAAGGAGAAAGGACAGAAGTAAACAAAATCAGAAATGAAAGAGATACAGTAACAACTGAACCCACAGAAATAAAAGGATCATTAAAAAAAAATACTAGGAATCACTCTCTTTCAACAAACTAGACAACCTAGGTGAAATATACATATTCCTAGAAAAATGAATATTTTTCCAACTTTGAGCTTGGGATGGATGGAGTCTCAGGGCTTAAGGGACCACCTTGCCTTCCAACTGGCTCTGCCCTCCATGGGCCCTGAGTCTCACGTGACTGGGTAATCGCTGGAGCACTCCCTGTGCACATATGTGCTCTCTCACAGTGCCTCTAGACTGCTGTCCCTCCGGCTCCCCTGCACTCTGGGACCACACGAATCTAGGTCCCCAGGGTTTTGCCCGAAACTCTATCAGGAAGAATCAGAAAACCGGAATATACCAATAACTCCTAATGAAATTGAAGCAGTAATAAAAAAATTTCAAGCAAACAAAAGCCCTGGGCCAGATGGCTTCACAGGGGAGTTTTACCAAACATTCATAGAAGAACTAACACATGCCCTCTTTAAACTATTCCAAAAAACTAAGAGCAAGGAACACTGCCAAACTCTTACTATGAGGCCAGCATTACCCTCATTCCAAAACCAGATGAAGACATGCCAAAGAAAGAGTACTACAGGACAATATCCCTGGTGAACTTAGATGCTAAAATCCTCAACAAAATTTTAGCAAATTGGATTCAGGAATACATTAAAAAGATCATACATCATGACCAAGTGGAATTTATTCCAGGGATGCAAGGCTGGGACAATATTCGAAAATCAATAAATGTGACACAGCACATATACAGATTGCAAGACAAAAATCACATGATTATATCAATCCATGGGTTTGACAAAATCTAGCACCTTTTTTTGATTAAAAAAAAAACTATCATAGAGAATCTAAAATGGCGGCATAGGTAAACACTTACACTGCTGCCTCGCACAACAATTTCAAAATTACAACTAAAAGATAGAACGGACATCATCCAGAACCACAGGAAAGCTGGCTGAGTGGAAATTCTATAACTAGAAGGAAAGAGAGGGGCTCACAGAGACCCAGAGAAGCTGGGAAAAGCTGAGGTTTGGAGATGCAAGCATGGAGAGAGCGGGTACCAGAGAACCTGGCTGGCTTTCTCTGGTGGGAGGAAGACAGAGACTCTCAAAGGCATTGAACTCCTTATCCTATGACACTAAACACCAGATCTCGCCAAAACTCATACAGGGGGAGTTTGGACTGTGAAAAGGGAGAAGTGCACGGAAATTTAGGGGAGTTGCAAAAGATCAAAAGTCTGGTGGCGCGCACAGCACTGGGCACGGAGGACCGAGTGCTGATTGTTCCGCTGACTTTCACGAGCGGGCGGGAGACAGACCCTCCCAACTGTGCCACTTCTAACACCACTAAACCCCAGTTTCGGGCAAAACCCTGGGGACCCAGATTCGTGTGGTCCCAGAGTGCAGGGGAGCCGGAAGGAAAGCAGTCTAGAGGCACTACGAGAGAGCACGTGTGTGCACAGGGAGTGCTCCAGCGATTGCCCAGTCATGTGAGACTCAGGGCCCATGGAGGGTGGAGCCAGTTGGAAGGAAAGGTGGTCCCTTAAGACCTGAGACTCCATCCATCCCAAGCTCAACAGAGAGGCTTTTGCAGTTTTTCAAGTCTGGTATCATGAGGCTGAATTCAACACAGAAGTTATCCCAGCATAGTGAAAATGCTGAGACAAAGGAAGGGATCGCAAACAAAAGAAATGGAGGAAAAGAAACGACTGGATATAGAGTTCAAAACTACGCTTATAAGGTTTTTCAAGAATATCCTAGAAAAGTTGGATAAAGTTAGTGAGACCCAAGAGGAGATGAAAAAAGACCAACTAGAGATGGAAAAGGACCAACTAGAGATGAAAAAGGACCAACTAGAGATGGAAAAGGATCAACTAGAGATGGAAAAGGACCAACTAGAAATTAAACATACACTGACTGAAATAAAAAATATTATACAGAGTCCTAATAGCAGACTAGAGGAAGGCAAGAATCAAGTAAAAAATTTGAAATATAAAGAATCAGAAAACACTCAACTGGAAAAGCAAGAAGAGAAAAGAATCCAAAAGTGTGAAGATAATGTAAGGAGCCTCTCGGATAGCTTCAAGTGTACTAACATCAGAATTGTGGGGGTGCCAGAAGAAGAGTGAGAGCAAGATACTGAAAACCTATTTAAAGAAATAATGACTGAAAACTTCCCACATCTGGTGAAAGAAATAGACTTACAAGTCCAGGAAGCACACTGAACCCCATATAAAAGGAATCTAAAGAGGACTACACGAAGACACATCACAATTAAAATACCAAGAGCACAAGAAAAAGAGAGAATATTAAAAGCAGCAAGAGAAAAACAGTTCATTACCTACAAGGGAACACCCATACGACTGTCAGCTGTCAACAGAAATGATGCAGGCCAAACTGGAGTGGCAAGAAATATTCAACATGATGAATAGCAAGAACCTACAACCAAGAATACTCTATGCAGCAAAGCTATCAGTCAGAACCGAAGGGCAGATAAAGAGTTTCACAGATAAGAAAAAGCTAAAGGAGTTCATCAACTCCAAACCAGTATTATATGAAATGCTGAAAGGTACTCTTTAAGAAGAGGAAGAAGAAAAAAGGTAAAAGCCAAAAAATTATGAACAACAAATACATATTTATCAACAAGTGGATCTAAAAATTAAGTGAATTAAAAATTTGAATAAACTGGTGAGCATAATAGAATCAGGACCACAGAAAGGGAATGGACTGATAATTCTCATGGGGAAAGGCGTGAGGGGTGTACAGGGAGAGACTGGACAAAAATCATACACCTATGGATGAGGTCAATGGGAGGGAGGTAACGGTAGAGGGAGGGGTGGGAGCTTGGTGGAGGGGAGCTATGGAGGAGAAAAAAGAGAAACAAATGTAATAATCTGAATAATAAAGATTTAATTAAAAAATAACCATCAACAAAGTGGGGATAGAGAGAACATACTTCAACATAATAAAGGCTGTATATGACAAACCTACAGCCAAAATCATACTCAATAGGCAAAAACTAAAATCATTTCCCCTAAAAACAGGAACAAGACAGGGATGCCTGGACACAAAATTGTGACCAAATCTGCAATTATCCTAAATATGAGCCTTATCCCCAAACAGATGAAATCTAAATCAAATAACATCTAAATCAAATAACATCCTCTCGGAATTGGAAAAGTGGACATAGCTGTTAAGACAATTCACAGCCAAGAAGGGCAGAGGATGCCTACAGATCAGTAGTATTGGGGATCTGGACTGGAAAGAGTTGCCTCCAAGACCTCCAAGACCTCCAAGCTGAGAGGGTCAGAAGTCCACATCCCTTGGAGACACATGTAATATCTGACTGTGGAAAATAAGTCTAAAGGCCTGCTGGCAGCAAGGGACTCCATGAGAGGCTGAGTCCAGAGGGGGCAGCCTGAAGAACTGCCCAAGCCATGTGGTTCCAAGGGGGAAGAGAGGAGAGAATCTTTCAGTGGCAAGTTCTTTCCCCTCCTTTTGGTCTTTCCTTTTATTCACTAAACCCAGTTAATACAAACAATCACCCATGGCTGAGATGCAAGTAGAGGTGTGGAATTGTGGAGTCTGGGGAGAACCTTTAGAGAAGAGAAGGTTGAAGAGAAGTGACCAAGAGTCCAGCACTTGGATATTACAGACCCTCTGGACCTAAGCAGCCATTTTCTCCTGAAGAGCTAGTCCCTCCGAGCAATCTTCAGGCAACCAATACTACATCCTGAGTGGTACAAAGGACACAAAAAAATGGAATAGCCTCTAAGAACCCTGAGAATGGGTTGAAGAGAGGCCAAGCAACCTCCCTAACTATAGCCATGGCAGAAACAACTGCTTGAGAGATTAAGATTTACAGTGGGCAGACGTACTAAGTGGACAGATTGGTCCCACCTGCTAGCAATTGAGGTGGTGGAGACAGACACAAACAGAGGAGAGATGGATCACTTGGAAATTCAAAACAGTCTTGACTACCTAATAGGAAACTGAGAAGGGCCAGACAGTACAGAATCATGGGATCTTAAACCAGCTCCCCAGAAAAATTAAAACCTGGCTGAAATGAATGACACTTCACTTTTTATTTTATTTTTTATTTTTATATTTTATTTTAAAAAATATTTTCTTTGTTTTTTTTAATTTTTTTACATTATTTTTATTCTTTTTTTGTTATTTGATCTTAGTTCTTCTTTATTTTTTTCCCTTCTTATTCACTTCATCCTCTTACTATGTCCTCTATAGAAACTGAGGTCCCCCCTTATTCATTCAATTCCTTAACCTTATTTTCTGTATATAAGCTCTGCCTCTACAGATTCTACCCTAATCCCTCTATTCTTGCAATTTGTTGTTTGTATTATTTGGTTTATCTCTTTGTTCTGCGGTGTTTTCTCCCTATATATGTAGATTTTTTTCTTCTTCTTTTTTCTTCTTTTTCTTTTCTTTCTTACCATTTTTTTCTTTCTTCACTATTATTTTTACCCTCTTTTCTCTCCCCTAATTCTTTTCTTTGGAGTACACTAGTGTTTTTTTCCCTTTGTGTCATGTCTTATTAGATTGTATTTTGCACTTTTTTGATCAATGTAGTAGAGAGCAAGCCACATAGCAGAAATCCTATGCTTAAAAGACCAAAGAGATTGCATCACTGGGTCCCACAAGACATCTACTATATAAGACAAACTCAAAAATTCTGGGTGGAAAAGCAATTTGTTCTTATACATAGAATAATCACAAATGAACAGCAAAAAAGGGAAACAAAGAAATAACCCCCATTCAAAAGAAAATGAGGAATCACCAGAAAAAGAACTCAGAGCAGTGGTTATAAGGACACTGAAAAGGATGGAAGGCAAATTCAACAACATGTGTAGAAATAAAGAGAAATAAAGGAAGAATTAAGTGGAAATGAAGAATAACATACCAATAATAAAGAACACAATGGAAAGCTTCAACAGTAGATTAGAAGATCAGACTGCATCAGTGAGTCAGAAAACAAGGTAGAGAAAACCATGCAGGCATAGCAGCAGTTGAAAGACAACTAAAAAAGCAGGAGGAGCTTAAGAGAGTTTTGTAACAACACAAAATGACACAACATCCACATAACAGGGGTGCCAGAAGGAGAGAGGTTGGACCAATGATTAGGAAACTTGTTTAAAGAAATAATGATAGAAAATTTCCCTAATGTTGCAAAGAAAAAAGCCACACAAATCCAAGAAGTACAAAGAGTCCCAAACAAAATGAACCCAAAAGACTAACACCAAGACACATTATAATTAAATTGGCAAACATCAACAAAAAAGTAAAAATCTTAAAGGCTGCCAGAGAGAGACAGAATGTTACCTATAAAGGATCTCCCATTAGACCAATGGTTCTCAACCTTTCTAATGCTGCAACCCTTTAATACAGTTCCTCATGTTGTGATGACCCCCAACCACAAAATTATTTTTGTTGCTACTTCATAACTGTAATTTTGCTACTGTTATTAAATCATAATGTAAATATCTGTGTTTCCCGGTGGTTTTAGGCTCTACAGCAGTGGTTCCCAACCTGTGTGTCATGACCTACAGGTTGGGAACCCACAGATTGAGAACCACAGGTCGTGACCCAAAGGTTGAGAACCACTACTGTAAAGCCTAAAACCATCAGGAAACACATATATTTACATTACAATTCATTAACAGTAGTAAAATTACAGTTATGAAGTAGTAACAAAAATAATTTTATGGTTGGGGGTCACCACAACATGAACTGTATTAAAGAGTCACAGCATTAGAAGGTTGAGAACCACTGCATTAGACTATCAAATTTTTTTCTCAACAGAAACACATCAGGCCAGAAGGCAATGGAATGAAATATACAAAATGATGGAAAGCAAGGAACTGAATCCAAGAATACTATACCCAGCAAGGCTATCAATCAAAGTTCAGAGAGAAATCAGGACTTTCACAGACAAAAAAAAAAGGCTAACAGTTTATTTACCACCAACCCTGCAAAGCAAGAAATTTTAAAGGAACTATTGTAAAAAGAAGAAATGTAAAGTGAAGAAGGAATACAGGCATAAAGAGTAAAAATGGCAACAAATAAGTACCTACCAAATGTAAATGGATTAATGATCCAATAAAAAAACATAGGGTAGCTGAATGGATAAGGAAACATGACCCATACCTTTGCTGTATACAAGAGACCCACCTCAGAACAAAGGCTGCACACAGACTGATAGTGAAGGGATGGAAAAATTTTTTCAGGCAAGTAGAAATAATTTTAAAAAAGCTGCGGTAGCAATACTTATAGCTGACCAAATAGACCTGAAAGTGAAGGCCATTATAAGAGATAAGGATGGCCACTACATAATACTAACAGGATGAAATCAAGAACAGGATATGACTCTGGAAAACATATATGCACCCAATACAGGAGCACCAAAATATATTTAAAAAAACCTGGAAAATGTCAAAGGTAAGATCAATAGCCATATAAGCATATTAGGGGCCTTTAATATCCCATTTAAACCACTGATAAATCCTTTAAACAAAAAATCAGCAAACAAACAGCAATCCTAAATGACTCACTAAATCAGATAGATTTAATTGACATCTTCAAAACATTTCATCCCAAAGCTAAAGAATATACATTCTTCTCAAGTGCACATGGCACATTATCAAAGATAGACACCATATTAGGACACAGGCAAAGTCTCTTCAAATTCAACAGGATAGAAATCATACCAAGCATCTTCTCACATCACTGTGGCATAAAATTAGAAATCAACTACAATAAAAACAATGAAAATATCAAACACTTGGAGACTAAATAGCATGATATTAAAAAATGATTGGGTTCTCAAAAAGATTACACAAGAAATAAAAAGCATCCTGGAAACAAATGACAATGAAAACACAACATTCCAAAATCTATGGGACACAGTGAATGCAGTCCTGAGAGGGAAGTTCATAGCTCTACAGACCTTCCTAAAAAAAAAAAGTAATAAATTATCTAATCTTGAAACTTAAATAATAAGAAAGAAAAGCCCAGAGTAAGCAGAATGAAGTAAATAAAGATCAGAGTGGAAATAAATTATATAGAGACAAAAAAAATCAATAAAACCAAGAGTTGGTTCTTTGAAAGGATAAAATAGATTGATGAAACTTTAGGCAGGCTTGCCAATAAACAAAGAGAGAGGGCCCAAATAAACAAAATCAGAAATGAAAGAGGTGAAGTAACAACTGACCCTACAGACATACAAAAGATTGGGGGAAAAATACTACCAACTACTCCAACAAACTGGAAAACCTTGATGAAATTGACATTTTCCAAGAAAAATACAAGCTATCAAAATTCAATCAGGAATAATAAAACAACCTGAATAGGGTCAATAACATCTGATAAAATTGAAACAGTAATAAAAAAACTTCCAGCAAACAAAAGCCCTGGACCACACATCTTCACAGGGTCATTTACCAAACATTCAAAGAAATAAAACCTATCCTTCTCATACTATTCCAAAAAATTCAAGAGGAAGAAACACTTCCAAACTCTTTCTATGAAGCCAGCATTTCCCTAATCCCCAAAACCAGATAAAGACACTACAAAAAAAAAAAGAGAATTACAAGCCAATATCCCCAATCAACATAGATGATAAAATCCTCAACAAAATTCTTGGAACTTAGATCCAGCATTACATTAGAAAGATCATACACTATGACCAAGTAGGTTTTTTGTTTGTTTTCTTTCAATCTTTTTCTATCGATTAAGGTATTACATGTGTCACTCTATTATGCCTCTCAACCCACTCTCATATATGCCCTCACCCCCCAGTGTCTTGCATCCATTGGTTATGTTTATATGCATGCATACAAGTTCTTCAGTTGATTTTTTTATAAATCCCGCTATAATTTGACTGCCTGTTTGATGCTTCTCTGCCTCTGTATCTATCTTTTTGTTCATCAGGTTATAATGTTCTTTATTATCCATAACTGAGTGAGATAATGTGGTATTTTTCTTTCACTGACTGGCTAATTTCACTTAGCATAATGCTCTCCAGTTCCATTCATGCTGCTGCAAATGTTAAGAATTCATTCTTTTTAAAAATATATATATATATTATTGATTTTTTACAGAGAGGAAGAGAGAGGGATAGAAAGTCAGAAACATCAATGAGAGAGACATTGATCAGCTGCCTCTTGCACGACCCCTACTTGGAATGTGCCCACAACCAAGGTACATGCCCTTGATCTTTCAGTCCTCAGGCTGACACTCTATCCACTGAGCCAACCCGGTTTTGGCAAGAATTCCTTAAAGCAGCGTAGTATTCCATTGTATAGATGTACTATAGTTTCCTAATTCACTCAACTGCTGATGGGCACATAGGCTGTTTCCAAATCTTAGCTATTGTAAACTGTGCTCCTATGAACATAGGGGTGCATATATCGTTCCTGATTGGTGTTTCTAGTTTCTTGGGATATATTCCTAGAAGTGGGACCACTGGGTCAAATGGGAGTTCCATTTTTAGTTTTTTGAGAAAACTCCACACTGTTTTCCACAGTGGCTACACCAGTCTGCACTCCCACCAGCAGTGAAGGAGGGTTCCTTTTTCTCTGCATCCTCACTAGCACTTGTCATTTCTTAATGTGTTGATGATAGCTATTCTAACAGATGTTTTTGATTTGCAACTCTCAGATGATTAGTGACTTCGAGCATGTTTTCATATGTCTCTTGCCCTTCCTTATGTCCTTTTTCGAAAAGTATCTATTTAGTTCTGTTGTCCATTTTATGATTGGGTTGTTTATCTTCTTTTTGTTAAGTTGTATGAGTTCCCTGTAAATGTTGGCAATTAAACCCTTATCGGAGATAACATTGGCAAATATGTTCTCCCATGCAGTGGGCTTTCTTGTTGTTGTGTTGATGGTTTCTTTTGCTGTGTGGAAGCATTTTATTTTGATGTAGTCCTATTTGTCTATTTTCTCTTTAGTTTCCATTGCCCTAGGAGCTGAATCAATGAAGATACTGCTTTAGCATACGTCTGAGATTTTGCTGCCTGTGGATTCTTCTAATATATTTATGTTTTCCAGTCTTACATTTAAGTCCTTTATCCATTTTAAGTTTATTTTTGTGTATGGTGTAAGTTGGCAGTCTAGTTTCATTTTTTTTGCATGTTTCTGTCCAATTTTCCCAACATTATTTATTGAAGAAACTGCCCTGATTCCATTGTATGCTTTTGCCTCCTTTGTCAAATATTAATTGATCATAGTGGTTTGGGCCAGTTTCTGGGTTCTATATTCTTTTTTTGTGTGTGTGAAGCTCAAATTTCTTTCTATTTAAAAATGCTCAAGAGACTTTAAAAAGGCCCAAATGCCCAAAGGCATCCAGGTTTAATTTCAGATCATCCTGACTTGGCATACTTCCGTTTCTCCTTTTTTGAGGCATCAATTTGATCCTTGTTAATGAGACACCTCGGCAATTCTAATTGGATCCTGGTGACATCTTGTGACTCCCAGTATCTGTCATAAATGGCCATCCGGTTATGAACGATGAGAAACATAATACCAGAAATAATCACGAGACGTCTGCAGATTTTACTTGAATATCCTTTCTGAATGATTCTTTGCAACCAGGCCCAGCGAGGATTACTTTGAGTAGGGGAGATCATGATGAGTGTCATCTGGTATTAAATGCAGCTTTTTCAGAAAGAAACCAGCAAACACACTTCAAGATGAAACAGCAAACACAGCTCCCTCTTTGTGTGCTTTTTTATATCTGGGTTCTATATGTCTGTTCTTATGTCACTACCAGCAGTTATGAGAACAGTGGTTTTGTAATAGAGCTTGATATCTGGTATTGAGATCCCTACTATATTGCTCTTCTTTCTCAGGATTGCTGCAGCTATTCAAGGTCTTTTTTTATTCTAGATGAATTTTTGGATTCATTCTAATCTATGAAATATACTGTTATTATTTTAATGGAGAATGCATTGAATCTATAGATTGCTGTGGGTAGTATGGGCATTTTAATGATGTTGATTCTACCAATCCATGAACACGGTATGATCTTCCATCTATTTATATCTTCCTCTATCTCTTTTATCAATGCCCTGTAGTTTTCCATGTATAGGTTTTTTACCTCCTTGGTTAAGTTTATTCCTAGATATCTTAATTTTTTTGGTGCAGTGGTAAATGGGATTGCTTTTTCAGTCTCTTTTTCTGTAAGTTCATTGTTAGTGTGTGGAATGCCATAGATTTCTTGGCATTAATTTTGTATCCTGCTACATTGCCAAATTAATTTATTAAGTCTAAGAATTTTAGATGGAATTTTAGGGTTTTCTATGTATAGTATCATGTCATCTTCAAATTTTCCAATTTTGATGCCCTTTATTTCTTCTTCTTGTCTGATTGCTGTGGCTACCACTTCCAGTACTATGTTGAAAAGGAGTGGTAAAAGCAGGCATTCCTATCTTGTTTCTGTTCTTAGTGGAAATGGTTTTAGTTTTTGCCCATTGAATATGATGTTGGCTGTAGATTTGTCATATAAGCAGAGGTATGATCCCTCTACTCCCACTGTGCTGAGCTTTTTTTTTTTTTATCAGAAAAGGGTGTTGGATTTTGTTGAATGCCTTTTCTGTACCAATAGATACTATTATGTGATTTTTGTGTCTCTTTTTATGTAATGTACTGCATTGATTGTTTTGCAGATATTGTACCAGCCTTGCATTCCTGGAATAAATCCCATTTGGTCATGGTGTATGATCTTTCTAATGTAATGCATGGATCTGATTTCCTAGAATTTCTTTTAGGATTTTAGCATCTATGTTCATTAGGAATATTGGCCTGTAATTCTCTTTCTTTGTATTGTCTTTATCTGGTTTTGGGATTAGGGTAATGTGGCTTCATAGAAAGAGTTTGGAAGTGTGCCTTCCTTTTGAATTTTTTGGAATAGTCTGGGAAGGATTGGTTTTAGTTCTTCTTTGAATGTTCTGTAAAACTCTCCTGTGAAACCATCTGGTCCAGGGCTTGTGTTTGCTAGAAGATTTTGATTACTGTTTCAATTTCATCAATAGTTATCAGCCTATTCAGTTTTTTTTTAATCTTCCTGATTGAGTTTTGGAAGTTTATATTTTTCTAGGAATGTCTCCTTTTGTTCAAGGTTGTCCAGTTTGTTGGAGTAGAGTTTTTCATAGAATTTTTTTTTTTTTTTACAATCCTTTCTATATCTGTGGAGTCTGTTGTTACTTCACCTCTTTCATTTCTGATTTTGTTTATTTGGGCCCTCTCTCTTTGTTCCTTGGTGAACCTAACTAGAGGTTCATCAATCTTGTTTACCCTTTCAAAGAACCAGCTATTGGTTTCATTAATCATATATATTATTTTTTTCTTTGTTTGTTTGTCTTTTGGTCTCTATGTCATTTATTTCTGCTCTAATTTTTATTATCTGCTTCCTTCTGGTTACTGTGGGTTTTCTTGTTGCTCTCTTTCTACTTATTTAAGTTGCAAAGTTAGATAATTTATAACAATTTGTTCTTGTTTTTTGAGGTAGGCCTGTAGAGCTATGAACTTTCCTCTCAGGACTGCTTTCACTGTGTCCCATAGATTTTGGATTGTTGTGTTTTCATTGTCATTTTTTTTTCCAGGATGCTTTTAATTTCTTTAATCTTTTTGGTAACCCAGTCATTGTTTATTTAGCCTTCAAATGTTTGATTTTTTTTCATTGTTTTTATTGTAGTTGATTTCTAGTTTTATGTAGTTGTGGTCTGAGAAGATGCTTGTTATGAGTTCTATATTCTTGAATTTGAAGAGACTTTGCCTATGTCTTAATATGTGGTCTCTCTTAGAAAATGTGCCTTGTGTACTTGAGAAGAATGTATATTCTGTAGTTTTGGAGTAAAATGTTTTGAAGATGTCAATTAAGTCATCTGATCTAGTGAGTCATTTAGGATTGTTGTTTCTTTGCTGATTTTTTGTTTAGAGAATTTATCCAATGGTTTCAGTGGGTTGGTAAAGTCTCCTGCTAACACTGTATTGCTATTGATCTCTCTCTTGATATCTTCCAGAAACTGTTTTATTTATTTGGGTCCTCCTGTATTGGGAGCATATACAGTATGTTTACCAGAGTTATATTATCTTGTTGAATTGCTCCCTTTAGTATTATATAGTGGCTTTCCTTATCTCTTGTTATGGACTTTACTTTGAGGTCTATTTTCTCAGATATAAGTATCACAACCCCCGATTTTTTATCTTTTCTATTTGCCTGAAAAATGTTTTTCCTTCCCTTCACTCAGTCTTTGTGAATCCTTTGTTCTCAGGTGGGTCTCTTGCAGATGGAAAATATATGGGTCATGTTTTCTTATCCATTCAGCTACCCTATGTCTTTTTATTGGTGCATTTAATCAATTTAATATTCTTATTGATAAGTACTTGTTTGTTGTTATTTTTGTTCTTAATGTTTGTGTTTCTTTTTGCCATTTGGTTTCTTCTTTTTACAATAGTCCCTTTAGCATTTCTTACATTTCTGTCTTGTAGTAATAAACTCTCTTAGCCCTTTTTGTCAATGAAGCTCCTGATTCCACCTTCAATTTTGAATGATAGCCTTGTAGGGTATAGTATTTTTGGATTAAGTTCCTTCCTTTGCATTATTTTGTATTTCATTCCATTCCCTTCTGGCCTGTTGAGTAATCAGTTGATATTCTAATAGGAGATCCCTTGTAGGTAACTTTCTGTCTCTCTCTCTGGCAGCCTTTAAGATTCTTACTTTGTTGTTGGTGTTTCCCAGTTTAATTATGATGTGTCTTGGTTTTGGTTTTTTGGGGTTCATCTTGTTTGGGACTATATGTGCTTCTTGGAATTGTATAGTTTTTTTCTTGTCAATATCAGGAAAGATTTCTGTTATTATTTCTTCAAATAGGTTTTCTATTCCTTGCTTCTCTTCCTCTCCTTCTGGTACCCCTATTATGCAAATGTTATTTCTTTTTGTGTTGTCCCAAAGCTCCCTTAGGCTTTCCTCTTGCTTTTTTACCTTCTTTCCAGTTGCTGCTGTGTTCATGTGTTTTTTCCTATCTTGTCTTCTAATTTGTTAATGCAGTCCTCAGCCTCTTCTAGTCTATGGTTTAAACCTTCCATTATGTTCTTTATTGCAGCTATTTTGTTCTTCATCTCCTCTTGGTTCATTTTCATGTTGGTGACATTCTCATTTAGTTCCTTATAATTCTCATTGAATTGTGTGTATTTGTCATCCAGCCATTTGAGCATCCTTAATCACTCTGAATTATTTCTCTGATATGTTGCTAGCCTTAATTTCATTTAACGCCCTTTCTGATGATTCCTCTTTTTCTTTCCTTTGGGGATTGCTGTTTTGTATTCCCATGTTTTGCAGTAATGTTTTAATTATAGATCCATTTGCTTTGGTACCCAGGTTCTTTTGGGGATGGTGCTACTGGTGTGATCTCTCAGATATCCTGGGCTTGGTAATCTATCATAGCTTCCTACTTGAGCTATTTGGGTTCCCTTGATGTAGGCCTGAGAGCTGGAAAGGCACAACTGCTCTGAACAGAAGTCAGCAGTTGTGGAAGGGGGTGTCCCAATTTTTGCTGTCTTGCACCCTTGGTTGAAATCATGCGTGCTCAGCGGGGACTCACAGTAATTCCCAGGGACCATCTATCGGATTGATGGAGCTCAGGAGGCCTCTGCTCTGGAAAGGCACAGTGGTACCCAGGGACCATCTGTTGGATTGATGGGGCTCAAGAGGCATGTGCTCTGGTGTCCAGAATTTGATAGTTGTGGGGTGGGCAGACTTAGCTTTTGCTGCTGCTTCTGTGGTTGGATACTTGTGCCCCCAGTGGTGGCTCACAGGGTCATCCACTGTGTGTTTGCCAGTAGGGTGTACTGACTCACACTGAAGGGCCTTGGCAATGAAGCCATGGAATTGTGGTGTCTATGAGCAGGTGTCCGAGAAGAAGGAATTCAGCATTTCTATAGCCCAGTAGTTCACCCTGTTTGTATAAGTGTGTGCCCAAACGGGGCTCTCAGATTCACCCAAGGGCTGTCTGTAGAGTGGTGGGCTTAGGAGGCCTGCGTGCTGGAAAAGCATGCAACTGTAGTGTCCAGAATTCTTCAACTGGGGGTGTGAAGACTCAGTTTTGCTTCTGCACCTGTGGTGTATAGTCATGTGCTCCCAAGGGCAGTTCACAGGGGCACCCACAGTGCATTTGCCAATGAGGCACACTAAAGCACTCAAAAGGGTCCTGACATAGAGCTGCATAATTGATGCATCTATGGGCAGATATCCTAGATGAGTGAATTCAGAATTTCTAACCAGGGGGAGTACATCCCTGTTTATCCAAGTTTGCACCCAGCGTGGGCTCACTGCAGCTCTCATGAGTGTCCTGTAGATAGATGGGCTCAAGTTGCCTATTGTAAATGTGTGACTATGGCAGTGCATTTTTTGGTGCAGATCTCTGATGCATTCTGAGGGTTCCTGTCATTGAAGTTGTGCAGCTGGGTTGTCTGTAGGCAGTTATTCAGGAAGAGGGAATTCAGAATCTCCACTGTGGGGTAGTGAACCCCCATCTGTACAAAATCACACCCAGCAGGGGCTCCTAGTAGCTCCCAGGCACTTACTATGGAGTGGTGTGCTCTGGATGCCTGCGATCTGGGAACATGCAAATGTGGTGTAGGGAGTTTTGCTTCAGGGGAGAGGGATAATTTTACTTACTGCTGCAGGAGTGGTGCACCTTTGGAGGTGGAGGTCCCAGGGTCCATGGGTCTGCGAGTCGGGTAGCAGGATTTTGGCTAGAGTGGTTGCTGAGTAGTGAGCAGTGTCCAAGGCCTGTCTTGGTGGAGGTGCTGATGAATTCCTAGAAAAGGCCACTCTACCCTTCAAGATGGTATGGGCTCCGTGCCAGACTCCCGCAGTCCAAGGAGTGCCTGCAGTGGTGGTAGTCTCTCCCTGTCCAAGAAAGCCTGGTCTTTCAGCCCCTACTGCTCCTGCTGGATTTAACTATTGGTCACTCACTCTCACACACACCACACACTCTACTTTTATCCTCTTACTCACTTCCTCTCCCTCATCTCCATCCTTCCAGCCTCCATTTCCAGCATCCAATATGGCTGTTTTTCCAAGTGGGATTTTTTCCAGGAATGCAAGACTGTTACAATAACTGCAAATAAATAAATATGATATATCATATTAACAATTGAGAGACAAAAATCCCAGAATCATATCAATCAATGCAGAAAAGGCATTAAAAGTTTCAACACCCTTTTCTAATAAAAACTATCAGCAGGAAGATTATACCATGCTCATGGATTGGTAGATTCAACATCATTAAAATATCCATACTACCCAAAGCAATCTGTAGATTCAATGCACTCCCAATGAAAATATTAATGGTATATTTAACAGACCTAAAACAAACTCCGAAAATTCATCTGGAATAATAATAATAATAAAAAAGACGTTGAATAGCTGCAGCAATCCTAAGAAGAATGAAGTTGGAGGGATCAAAATACCAGATGTTAAGTTATATTACAAAGCCACTGTTCTCAAAGCTATCTGGTACTGGCACAAGAACAGACATATAGACCAATGGAACAGAACAGAAAATCCAGAGGAGAATCCAAGATGGCGGCATAGGTAAACACCTACATTGCTGCCTTGCACAACAATTTCAAAACTACAACTAAAAGACAGAACGGACATCATCCAGAACCACAGGAAAGCTGGCTGAGTGGAAGTTCTACAACTAGAGGGAAAGAGAGGGGCTCACAGAGACCCAGAGGAGCTGCAAAAAGCTGAGATACGGAGACGTGTGTGCGGAGAGAGCGGGTGCCAGAGAACCTGGCTGGCTTTCTCTGGCGGGAGGGAAATGGAGACTCTCAACAGCATTGAACTCCTTATCCTTCGACACTAAACCCCAGATCCAGGCGAAACTCAGGGGAGTTTGGACTGTGAAAAGGAAGAAGTGCGCGGAAATTTAGGGGAGTCTCAAAAGATCAAAGGCCTGGTGGCACGCACAGCACTGCGCACAGGACAGATTGCTGATTATGCCGCTGGCTTTCGAGAGTGGGCTGGAGGCAGACCCTCCCAACTGTGCCACTTCTAACTTCACTGGGCCCCTGTTTCAGGTGAAACCCTGGGGACCTAGTTTCGTGTGGTCCTGGTGCGCAGGGGAGCTCGAGGGGCAGCGGTCTAGAGGCACTGCTGGCGCTCGCACACAAGGACCCCTCCAGCCATTACCCAGTAACGTGAGACTCAGGGGCTATGGAGGGTGGGGCCGACTGGAAGGCAAGGCGGTCCCTTAAGTCCTGAGACTCTACCCATCCCAAGCTCAACAGAGGCTTCTTTGTTTTTGCAAGTCTGGTATCATAAGGCTAAATCCAACACAGAAGTTTCCCCAGCATAGTGAAAATGCCGAGACAAGGGAAGGGATCACAAACAAAAGAAATGGAGGGAAAAAAAAACGACTAGATATAGAGTTCAAAATCACGCTTATAAGGTTTTTCAAGAATATGCTAGAAAAGTTGGATAAATTTAGTGAGACCCAAGAGGAGATGAAAAAGGACATACTAGAGACTCTGACTGAAATAAAAAATATTATACAGAGTCCTAACAGCAGACTAGAGGATGGCAAGAATCAAGTAAAAAATTCGAAATATAAAGAAGCAGAAAACATTCAACTGGAAAAGCAAGAAGAGAAAATAATCCAAAAATGTGAAGATAATGTAAGGAGCCTCTGGGACAGCTTCAAGCATACCAACATCAGAATTGTGGGGGTGCCAGAAGAAGAGAGAGAGCAAGATACTGAAAACCTATTGAAAGAAATAATGACTGAAAATTTCCCACATCTGGTAAAAGAAATAGACTTACAAGTCCAGGAAGCACACAAAACCCCAAATAAAAGGAATCCAAAGAGGACCACACCAAGACACATCATAATTAAAATGCCAAGAGCAAAAGACAAAGAGAGAATATTAAAAGCAGCAAGAGAAAAACAGTTCATTACCTACAAGGGAGCCCCCATACGACTGTCAGCTGATTTCTCAACAGAAATGATCCAGGCCAGATGGGAGTGGCAAGAAATATTAAATGTGATGAATAGCAAGAATCTACAACCAAGAATAATCTATCCAGCAAAGCTATCATTCAGAATTGAAGGGCAGATAAAGACCTTCACAGAGAAGAAAAAGCTAAAGGAGTTCATCAACTACAAACCAGTATTATATGAAATGCTGAAAGGTACTCTTTTAGAAGAGGAAGAAGAAAAAGGTAAAAGCCAAAAAATTATGAACAACAAATACATATCTATCAACAAGTGAATCTAAAAATTAAGTGAATTAAAATTTTGATTAACAGAATAAACTGGTGAATATAATAGAATCGGGAGCACAGAAAGGGAGTAGACTGATAAATCTCAGGGAGACAAAAGTCATAAAGCATCAAACAGACTGTGAATTTACAGCAGAAAGATTAAAGTTAGGTGAGGTAGATAAGTGATCAATCAAAGGACTTGTATGCATGCATATAAGCATAACCAATGGTCACAGACACTGGGAGGTTGGAGTATGCCTGGGTGGGAGGGGGGGCAATGGGGAGATATGTATAAAAAATTACTAAAAAGTAATAAAAAGAAAAAAATACAATAAAAAGGACAGAGAATCCAGAAATCGACCCAAGCCTTAGTATTCAATTAATATTTGACAAAGGAGACAAGACCATACAATGGAGTAAGACAGTCTCTTCAATAAATGGTGTTAAAAAAAAACTAGACAGATACATGCAAAAAAATGAAACTAGACCACCAACTGACACCATGCACAAAAATAGACTCCAAGTAGATAAAGGACTTAAATGTAAGACAGGAAACCATAAAATTCTTAGAAGAAGCCATAAGCAAAAAAAGAGCAGACATTTGTCATAGCAATATCTTTACCGATACAGCTTCTAGGGCAATGGAAATCAAAGAAAAAATAAACAAATGGGACTACATCAAAGTAAAATGCTTCTGTACCACAAAAGAAACCATCAATAAAGCAACAAGAAAGCCTTATGCATGGGAGAACATATTTATCAATGTTATTTCCAATAAAAATTTAATCTCCAATATTTATAGGGAACCCATACATCTTAACAAAAGGAAGATAAACAATCCAATCCAAAAAAATAAAAATGGATAAAGGATCTAAATAGACACTTTTCAAAATAGGACATTCAGAAGGCCAAGAGACAAATAAAAACATGCTCAAAGTCACTAATTATCTGAGAGATCCAAATCAAAACAACACCTGTCAGAATGGCTATCATCAACAAATCAACAAACGACAAGTGCTGGTGAGGATGCAGAGAAAAAGGAACCCTCTTGCATTACTATGAGAATACAGACTGGTGCAACCAATGGGAATAACAGTATGGAGTTTCCACAAAAAATTTAAAATGGAGGTCTCATTTTACCCAGTAAATGCACTTCTTAAAATATATCCTAAGAAACCCCAAACACTCATCAGCAAGAATATATGCACCCCTATGTTCATAGCAGCACAATTTACAATAGCTAAGACTTGTAAACAGCTTAAGTGCCTGTTAGCAAATGAGTGGATTAAAAAACTGTAGTACATCTACACAATGGAATACTATGCTGCTATGAAAAAGTAGGAATTCTTACCATTTTCTTTTTCTTTTTTTTTAATTTTTAAAATGTGTTACATGTATACATATCATCCCATTGCCCCCCCCTCCCAGGCATATCCTAACCCCCCAGTGTCTTATGTTCAAAAGGAACCCTCATGCACTGCTGGTGAGAATGCAAGAGGGTTCCTTGGTTATGCTTATATGCATGCATACAAATACTTTGGTTGATCTCTTATCTACCCCACCTCTCCTTAAACTCCCTGCTGTAATTTGACAGTCTGATGATTTACTGCCTCTGTATCTATCTTTTTGTTCATCAGTTTATAATGTTCTTTATTATCCAAAATGAGTACGGTCATGTGGTGTTTCTCCTTCACTGACTGGCTTATTTCACTTAGCATAAGGCTCTCCAGTTCTATCCAGGTTGCTGCAAATGGTAAGAATTCCTTCTTTTTTATGGCAGCATAGAATTCCATTGTGTAGATGTACCATACTTTTCTGATCCACTCATCTGCTGATGTGCTGCTATGAACATAGGGCTGCATAAATCCTTTCTGATTGGTGTTTGTAGTTTCTTAGCATATATTCCTAAGAGTGGGATTGTTGGGTCAAATGGGAAATCCATTTTTAGTTTTTTGAGAAAATTCTATACTGTTCTCCAGAGTGGCTGCAGCAGTCTGCATTCCCACCAGCAGTGCATAAGGGTTCCTTCTTCTCCCCATCCTTGCCAACACTTGTCATTTGTTGATTTGTTGATGATTGCCATTCTGACAGGTGTGAGATGGTATCGCATTGTCGTTTTGATTTGCATCTCTCAGATAATTAGTGACTTTGAGCATATTTTCATGTGTCCCTTGGCCTTCCTTCTGTTGTCTTTCGAAAAGGTTCGATTTAGGTCCATTGCCCATTTTTTTTTTTATGGATCCTTTATCTTTCTTTTAATAAATTGTATAAGTTGGCTTAAACCTTTATCAGTGATAACATTTGCAAATATGTTCTCCCATATAGTGGGCTTTATTATTGTTTTGTTGATGGTTTCTTTTGCTATGCAAAAGCTTTTTATTTTGATGTAGTCCCATTTGTTTATTTTTTCTTTAGCTTCCATTGCCCTTGGAGCAGTATCAGTGAAGTTCTTTCAGCATATGTCTGAGATTGTGCTGCCTGTGGATTCCTCTCATATTTTTATGATTTCCCTTCTTATGTTTAGGTCTTGTATCCATTTGGAGTTTATTTTTGTGTATGATGTAAGTTTGTGGTCTAATTTCATTTTTCTGCAAGTATCTGTCCAATTTTCCCACACTATTTATTGAAGAGACCATCTTGACTCCATTCTATGTTCATGCTTCCTTTGTCAAATATTAATTAACCATAGTGGTTTGGGTGGATACCTGGATTCTTTATTATATTTCATTGGTCATTGTGTCTGTTCTTGTGCCAGTACCAGGCTGTTTTGAGAACCGTTGCTTTGTAATATAGCTTGAAAACTGGTATTGAGATCCCACCTACTTTATTCTTCTGTCTCAAGATTTCTGTGGTTATTTTTGTTCCAGATGAATCTTTGGAGAGTTCTTTGTAGGACTGTGAAATATGTCATTGGTATTTTAATGTGTAGTGCATTAAATCTATATATTGCTTTGGGTAGTATGGACATTTTATTTTATTTTTTATTTTTTATTAAATCTTTATTATTCAGACTATTACATTTGTTTCTCTCTTTTTTTTCCTCCATAGCTCCCCTCCACCCGGCTCCCACCCCTCCCTCTACCCTTACCTTCCTCCTGTTGACTTCATCCATAGGTGTATGATTTTTGTCCAATCTCTCCCTTGCACCCCTCACCCTTTTCCCCCTGAGAATTATCAGTCCACTCCCTTTCTGTGCTCCTGATTCTATTATATTCACCAGTTTATTCTGTTGATCAAATTTTTAATTCACTTAATTTTTAGATTTACTTGTTGATAGATATGTATTTGTTATTCATTATTTTTAATCTTTTATATTTTTCTTCTTCCTCTTCTAAAAGAGTACCTTTCAGCATTTCATATAATATTGGTTTGGAGTTCATGAAATCCTTTAGTTTTTTTTTTTTTATCTGTGAAACTCTGTATCTGCCCTTCAATTCTGAATGATAGCTTCGATGGATAGAGTATTCTTGGTTGTAGGTTCTTGCTATTCATCATGTTGAATATTTCTTGCCACTCCCATCTGGCCTGGATCATTTCTGTTGGGAAATCAGCTGACAATTGTATGGGTATTCCCTTGTAGGTAATTAACTATTTTTCTCTTCCTGCTTTTAATATTCTCTCTTTGTCTTTTGCTCTTGGTATTTTAATTATGATGTGTCTTGGTGTAGTCGTCTTTGGATTCCTTTTATATGGAGTTTTGTGTGCTTCCTGGAATTGTAGGTCTATTTCTTTTATCAGATGTAGGAAGTTTTCAGTCATTATTTCTTTAAATACATTTTCAGTATCTTGCTCTCTCTCTTTTTCTGACACCCCCACAATTCTGATGTTGGTATGTTTGAAGCTGTCCCAGAGGCTCCTTACATTATCTTCATATTTCAGATTCTTTTTTTTTCTTGCTTTTCCAGTTGAGTGTTTTCTGATTCTTTATATTTCAAATTTTTGACTTGATTCTTGCCTTTCTCTAGTCTGCTGTTAGGTTTCTGTATATTTTTTATTTCAGTCAGTGTATGTTTAATTTCTAGTATGTCCTTTTCCATCTCTAGTTGGTTCTTTTCCATCTCTAGTTGGTCCTTTTCCATCTCCTCTTGGGACTCACTAAATTTATCAATCTTTTCTAGGATATTCCTGAAAAACCTTATAACTGTGTTTTTCAACTCTATATTCAGTTATTTGTTTTCCTCCATTTCTTTTGTTTGTGATCTCTTCTTCTGTCTCCGCTTTTTCACTATGCTGGGAGAACTTCTGTGTTGGATTCAGCCTTACAATACAAGACTTGCAAAACTGCAAAAGCCTCTCTGTTGAGTTTGGGGTGGGTGGAGTCTCAGGGCTTAACGGACTGCCTTGTCTTCCAGTAGGCCCCTCCCGCCATGGCCCTTGAGTCTCTCGTGACTGGATAATCATTGGAGCAGTGCCTGTGCGCGTGCACGCTCTTGCGTGCCTGTAGACTGCTGCCTTTCCGGCTCCCTTGCGCTCCAGGACCATATGAGTCTGGGTCTCCAGGGTTCCGCCCAAAACTGGGGTTTAGTGGAGTTAGAAGTGGTGCAATTGGGAGGCTCTGTCTCCCGCCCACTTGTGAAAGCCAGAGGCACAATCAGCAGTTGGTCTTCTGCACGCAGTGCTGTGCGTGCCACCGGACTTCTGCCCTTTTGCAACTCCCCTAAATTTCTGTGCACTTCTCCCTTTTCACAGTCCAAACTCCCCCCATATGAGTTTCAGCTGGACCTGGGGTTTAGTGTCGTAGGATAAGGGGTTCAATGCAGTTGGGAGTGAGTCTCCGTCTCCCTCCTGCCAGAGAAAGACAGCCAGGTACTCTGGCACCCGCTCTCTCGATACCTCAGCTTTTTGCAGCTCCTCTGGATCTCTGTGAGCCCTTCTCTTTCCTTCTGGTTGTAGAATTTCCACTCAGCCAGCTCTCCTGTGGTTCTGGATGATGTCCGTTCTGTCTTTTAGTTGGAGTTTTGAAATTGTTATGCGAGGCAGCAGTGTAGGTGTTTACCTATGCCACCATCTTGGATTCTCCCCCTAGTATGGACATTTTAATGATGTTGATTCTCCCAATCCACGAGCATGGTATGCTTTTCCACCTGTTTACGTCTTCCTCTATCTCTTTTGTCAGTGTCCTGTAGATTTCTGCATATAGGTCTTTTACCTCCTTAGTTAGGTTTATTCTTAGGTATCTTAATTTTTTTTGTGATGGTAAATGGGATTGCTTTTTAAATCTCTCTTTCTGTAATTTCACTATTAGCATATAGAAATTCCATAGATTTCTTGGCATTTATTTTGTATCTTGCTAAATTGCAGAATTCATTTATTAAGTCTATTAGTGTTTGTATGGAGTCCTTCAGGTTTTTTATGTACAGTATCATGTTATCTGCAAATAAGGACAGTGTTACTTCTTCTTTTCCAATTTAGATGCCTTTCATTTCTTCTTCTTCTCTAATTGCAATGGCTAATACTTCCAGTACTATGGCGAACGGGAGTGGTGAAAGTGGGCCTTAGGCATGGGAGAACATATTTGCCAATGTTATCTTGTTCCTCTTCTTAGGGAAAATGGTTTTAATTTTTGCCCATTGAGTATGATGTTAGCTGTGGGTTTATCATATATGGCTTTTATGATGTTGAGGTATGATCCTTCTATTCCCACTTTGCTGAGAGTTTTTATTTAGAAAGGGTGTTGGATTTTGTCAAATGCTTTTTCTGCATCAATTGATATGACTATGTGATTTTTATCTCTCAATTTGTTTATGTGATGTATCACGTTTATTGATTTGCGTATATTGTACCATCCTTGCATTCCTGGGATGAATACTACTTGGTCATGGTGTATGATCTTTCTGATGTACTGCTGGTTTTGATTTGCTAGAATTTTGTTGAGGATTTTGGCATCTATGCTCATGAGAGATATTGGCCTATAATTCTCTTTCTTTGTGTTGTCTTTATCTGGTTTTTGTATTAGGGTGATGATGGCTTCATAGAAGGAGTTTGGAAGTGTTCCTTCTTCTTGAATATTTTGGAATAGTCTGTGGAAGATAGGTTTTAATTCTTCCTTGAATGTTTCATAAAACTCTCTTGTGTAGGCATCTGTTCCAGGGCTTTTGTTTGCTGGAAGCTTTTTGATGACTGCTTCAATTTCTTCCATAGTTATTGGACTATTGAGATGTTTAGATTCTCCCTGATTGAATTTTGGAAGATTATATTATTCTAGGAATATGTCCATTTCCTGCAGGTTGTCTAGTTTGTTGGAATAGAGTTGCTCATAGTATTTTTTAACAATCCTTTATATTTCGGAGGGGTCTGTTGTTATTTCTCCTCTTTCATTTCTGATTTTGTGTATTTCGGTCTTCTCTTTTTGCTTCTTGATGAGGCTGGCTAGAGGTCCATCAATCTTGTTTATCCTTTCAAAGAACCAGCTCTTGGTTTTATTGATCTTTTGAATTGTTTCTTTGGTCTATATGTTGTTTATCTCCTCTCGGATCTTTACTATTTCCTTCCTTCTGCTTACACTGGGCTTTTCGTGTTGCTCTCTTTCTAGCTCTTTAGTTGTAGGGTTAGGTAATTTATTACCATGGTTTCCTGTTTTTTTTTTTGCAGTAGGCTTGTAGAGCTATGAACTTCCCTCTCAAGCCTGCTTTCACTGTGTCCCATAAATTTTGTATTGTTGTGTTGTCATTTTCATTTGTTGCCATGCTGTTTTTTGTTTCTTTTTTGATCTCTTTGTTTACCCAGTTATTGTTTAATAGCATGCTGTTTAGTCTCCATGTGATAGATTTCTTTGTATTGTTTTTTTTGTAGTTGATTGGAATTCTTACCATTTTTCAATAGCATGGATATATGTGGAGAGTATTATGCAAGCAAAATAAGTCAGAGAAAAATAAGTGGAATCTTATGAATCAAGTAAACTGATAACCAAAAATAGACTCAGAGTCATAGAAGCATAACAGATTGTTAAAACTCGGAGGGAAGGCAGGGGAGAGTAGGTGACAAAAAAATCAACCAATGAACTTGTATGCATATATGCATAACCCATGGACACAGATAATGAGGTGGTGAGGAACTAGGGCACTGGGGATGGGGGCAAATTGGGAGAGTTCAATGGGGGGAAAAGAAGACATATGTAATATTTTCAATAATAAGTATTTTTAAAAATAACTAAATAAATATGAAAAAGATATAGTACAATATGGCCCTAAAAACACAGTCAAAAAATAAAAATAAAAAATAATTAAATCTGGTAGACTGGCCACATTTTAAACCTATTTATATAATTGTTCTAAGCATCAAAACTTCACATTTTATAGAAGAACAACTTCTTAAGTTTGATAATATTGTAATATCCCTAACATTTACAGCTCTATTTTTATTTGAATCATTACATGCTCTGTTCAACATTCTTATAAAAAGTCCTTCCTAAATTATAGCTATAAAACTGACCTGACCTTTCCTACCTGAACTAATGTAGCTAACATTTCTCTCTCACTCTCTCTCATTCTCTCTCTCTCTTTCTACCTCTCTCTTCCTCCATTCCCATCTCTCTCTGTTCCTCTCTCTCTCCTCTCTTCACCCCCCCTTCTCTCACACACATACACAAACACAACTGTGTGCTCTAAAAGTAGTTTCATTGCCTGCCAATCTCCACCATCCAACAAGGTCCTGACATATTTTATGTGTTCAATGACTGAAATGAATGAATGAGTGAATGAGTCAGTAAATAATGTCTGAGCCTTTCCAGCCCTGTGACCAACAGTGACAGCCAGACCAGGTGAACCACTTGTCTAAACCCTGATTCTGAGTCTTATGGAGAAAATAAGCAGTAGAGAGTCATTTCTTAGAGACCAGGACTGCTTTTATGACCAAGATTAAGGCAGCCAACCAAGAGATAATATTTCAGAAATATCAAAGAACTTCCTAGTTTAAAAACCAACAGTTCCTTCCCCATCATATCAGTGATGAAAGAAATCTGTTTTAGAGGATCAGTATATTTTATTACACAGTTCATAATAAAACAACAACTGATAGACACAGACAACAGTATGGTGATTACCAGAGGAGAAGAGAGGTGGGAGCAGATAGAAAGGGGGTTAAATGGTGATGAAAGACGATTTTGGTGAGGAATCCAAAAATATAATACATAGTTGATGTAATGTAGAATTGTACACTTGAAACCTATATAATTATGTTACCACTGTCATGCCAATAAATTCAATCTAAAAATAAAATGAGGGGGGAACCAAGATGGCAGCATAAGAACGTGTAGTCTCTCACAACCACACCAAAACTACAACTAAAAGACAAAAGAACTATCCCCCAGAACCACAGGAAAGTTGATGGAGTGGAAGTTCTACAACTAAAAGAAAAGAAAAAAGTGCATCCAGACCTGCTAGAACATGCAGAGGCTCAGAAAGGCAGAGGTACAGAGATGCGAAAGAATCGGGATGGCGTGTGCTGTTGTTTTTTCAATTGGGAGGGAGTTACAAGTTCCTGACTCTCTGAACTCCAGTTTCTTGCAAGATTCTGGGGACCCAGATTCATACAGGGAGAAACTGGACTGTCTGCCATTGGCTCGGAAAGGGAGGGTGTCTCTCTCGCAAAGTTGCCCACTGGAATCATTGTTTACTGTGCTAGGGCTCAGGACATAGGACACTGAATAGAATGAGGCAGAGAGGGCTGACTGGCAGCCCTTACTGTTTGCCATGCCCTAGCCTAGTGACTCCCTGAGACCCTGCCCTGCCCAATTTACAAACCCATCCAGCTGTGTGGCTACTTTTGCATATGAATGGCCAGCCCTAGGAGAACTTAACCTAACAAATTGCAACTGGGTCAGACGATTCCAAAACTTCCAAACTCCAAGCAAAGAGGAGAAATCAACTCCAAATCTTCCAACTCCAAGCAAAGAGGAGAAATCTGCAGAGCTCCCTGTAGCTCCTGCTAGGTGGCCTCAGATACTAGCTGACTTGCACCTCCTTGGAGATCCAGGAACCAGTGTACCCAGAGGTCAGTGTGAGATGACACCAGATTTCAACTCCTCACATACATAAGTGACACACTAAAGAGGCAGACTCGGTGAGCACCAAAGGCCCATTGAAGCAAGTCTTGCCCCATAGGGGTGTCTCCAGCACAGCAGTTCTTCCATTAATAGACACAGCTAATCATCACAGTCAATTGGCCTGGAGGTCAGTTCCTCCCAGTGTACCAATAGCAATCAAGGCTTAACTACAACAAGACTGTGAAACCAGCCCACAAAGGGGTGCACCAAGAGTGTCCACCTCAGGTGGTTGGGGAGGCGAAGCTACTGGGCCCTAAGGACAACTAGCACAAAAAGCTACTCCATCAACACCAGGAAGCAGCCAAAATGTGGAGACCAAGAAACATGTCACGAATGAAAGAAATGGAGGAAAGTAAATGACTGGACATAGAGTTCAAAACCACATTTATAAGGATACTCAAGAATCTTCTACAAACCGCAGACAAACTTATTGAGAAGTCTTAAAAAACTTAATGAGACCTTCAAAGATCTTAATGAGAATGCAAAAAAAAAAAAAAACGGAAAAGAACCAGTCAGAAATTAAGTATGCACTGTCTGAAATAAAGAATAATATACAGAAATCCAATAGCAGACTAGAGGACCCCAAGAATCAAGTCAAAGATCTGAAATAAGAGGAAGCAAAAAACACCCTAACAGAAAAACAAAAAGAAAAAAGAGTCCAAAAATGTGAAGATAGTGTAAGGAGCCTCTGGGACAACTTCAAGTGCACCAACATTAGAATTACGGGAGTGCCAGAAGAACTGAGAGAGCAAGATACTGGAAATCTATTTGAAGAAATAATTACTGAAAACTTTCCCTACCTGGTGAAATAAATGGGCTTACAAGTCCAGGAAGCACACAGAACACTAAACAAAAAAAAATCCAAAGAGGACCACACCAAGACACATCATAATTAAAATGCCAAGGGCAAAAGACAAAGAGAGAATCTTGAAAGCAGCAAGAGAAAAACAGTTAGTTATCTACAAGGGAGTACCCATACGACTGTCAGCTGATTTCTCAACAGAAACTATGCAGGCTAGAAGGGAGTGGCAGGAAATATTCAATGTGATGAATAGCAAGAACCTACAACCAAGAGTATTCTACCCAGCAAAGCTGTCATTCAGAATTGAAGGTCAGATAAAGAGCTTCACAGATAAGAAAAAGCTAAAGGAGTTCATCCCCACCAAACCAGGATTATATGAAATGCTGAAGGGTTTTCTTTAAGAAGAGGGAGAAGAATAAAAAGGTAAAGATAAAAATTATGAACAACAGTGATAACAAACACATACATATGAATAAGTGAATCTAAAAATCAAGTGAATTAAAAAATCTGATGAACAGAATAAACTGGTGAATATAATAGAATTAGGGGCATAGAAAGGGAATGGACTAACAATTCTTGAGGGTAATGAGGAGGGGGGTTCAGGAAGAGATTGTACAAAAATCTTACACTGATTGATGAGGACAGTGGTTGGGGGGAAGGGCATGGAGTGGGAGTGGGGAGTCAGGTGGAGAGGAGCTATGGGGGGGTGAAAGAGGAACATCTGTAATAAACAGAACAATAAAGATTTATTAAAAAATAAAAATAAAAGCAGTACTTTGATAAATAAATAAATAAATAAATAAATAAATAAATAAATAAATAAATAAATAAAATGAGGATGAGAAACCTCAGTTAGTGATGTTCTACTTTATGGATAGTAGGTGGAGGCTGAATTCCTGTCAAAAGTTAACTTTTCATCTTATAACTATAGCAACATAAAAGAATACTAAAACAAATAGATATTTGGGCCAATCTCCTGGGACAGATTTACCAGCCAGGGCTCATGCCTCTTTGAGAGGTCAAGCTGTGCCCTTTTGTACTAATACCTGCATTAGATACAGCCACATAGCACCCATCTGAGTCATAAGGTTGGGCATGCTTGCTTTTGCCCATTCTGATTTTTTTGAAGGATTACAAATAGTAGAACATATGTGTCCTTTTTTTTTTAAATTGACCTTCCCCCAGCCTCCTCTTCCCTTAGGCACATGCCCTCACCCCCTTCCCAGTGTCTTGCATCCATTGGTTATGCTTATATGCAAGTATACATGTCCTTCAGTTGATTTCTTACCTCCCACCCCCACCCCACCCCACCCTTTCTGCTGTATTTTGACACTCTGTTCAATTCTTCTCTGCCTCTGAATCTACTTTTTGTTCATCAGTTTAAAATGTTTTTTATTATCCATAAATGAGTGAGATCATGTGGTATTTTTCTTTCACTGACTGGCTTATTTCACTTAACATAATGCTCTCAAGTTCCATTCATGCCATTGCAAATGATAAGAATTCCTTCTTCTTTATAGCAGTGTAATATTCCATTGTGTAAATACACCACAGTTTTCTAATCCACTCATCTGGTGATGGACACTTGTCAATTGTACTGCTATGAACATAGGGGTCCATATATCCTTTCTGATTGGTGTTTCTGATTTTTTGGAATTTATTCCTAGAAGTGGGATTACTGGGTCAAATGGTATTTCCAATTTTAATTTTTTGAGGAAATGCCATACCATTCTTCACAGTGGCTGCACCAGTCTGCATACCCACCAGCCATGCACAAGGGTTCCTTTTTCTCTGCATCCTCTCCAGCACTTGTCATTTGTTGATTTGTTGATAATAGCCTTTCTGACAGGTGTGAGATGATACCACATTGTCATTTTTATTTGCATCTCTAGGATAATTAGTGACTTTGAGCATGTTTGCATATGTCTCTTGGCTTTCTGAATGTCCTCTTTCGAAAAGTGTCTATTTAGGTTTTTTGCCTATTTTTTTTGTTCGGTTGTTTATCTTCCTTTTTTTTTTAAGTTGTATGAGTTCCCTATCAGAGATAACATTGGTAAATATGTTCTCCCATACAGTAGGCTTTCTTGTTGTTTTGTTGATGGTTTCTTTTGCTATGCAGAAGCATTTTACTTTGATGTAGTCCCATTTGTGTATTTTCTCCTTGATTTCCATTGCTATAGGAGCTGTATCATTAAATATCTTTCTATGACAAATGTTTGCTAGTTTGCTGCCTAAGGCTTCTTCTAAGATTTTTACAGTTTCCCATCTTATGTTTAAGTCCTTTATCCATTTTGAGTTTATTTTTGTGTATGGTGTAAGTTGGTGGCCTAGTTTCATTATTTTGCAAGTATCTGTCCAGTTTTCTCCACACCATTAATTGAATATACTGTCTTGACTCCATTGTATGGTCTTGCATTTTTTGTCAAATATTTTTAATTGTGTTGATTTCTGGGTTCTCTATTCTGTTTTAATAGTCTATGTGTCTGTTCTTGTGCCAGTACCAGGCAGTTTTGAGAACAATGGTTTTGTAGTATACCTTGATATCTGGTATTGTGATCCCTCCAACTTTGTTCTTCTTATCAAAACTGCTGTAGCTATTCAGGGTCTTTTTTTATTCCAGGTGAATTTTTGGAGAATTTGTTCTAGCTCTTTGAAGTATGTCATTGGTATTTTAATGAGGATTTCATTGAATTTATAGATTGCTTTGGGTAGTATGGGCATTTTAATGATGTTGATTCTACCAATCCATGAACATGTTATATTCTTTAATTTGTTCATGTCTTCCTCTATCTCTTTTTTCAGTGTTCTGAAGTTTTCTGAGTACATATACTTTATCTCCTTGGTTAAGTTTATTCCTAGGTATCTTAATTTTTTAGTTGCAATGGTAATAAATGGGAATGGCTTTTTAATTTATCTTTCTGTGAGTTCATTATTGTTGTATAGAAAAGCCATAGACTTCAGGGTGTTAATTTTGTATTCTGCTACATTGACGAGTTCATTTATTAAGTCTGGGAGTTTTTTGATGGAGTGTTTGGGGTTTTCTATGCACAACATCCTGTCACCTGTTAATAAGGATAGTTTTACTTCTTTTCCAAATTGGATGCCTTGTATTTCTTCTTGTCTGATCACAATGGCTAGTACTTCCAGTACTATGTCAAATAGGAGTGGTGAGAGTAGGCATCCCTGTCTTGTTCCTGTTCTTAGTGGAAATGGTTTTAGTTTTTTCCCAATGAATATGATGTTGGCTGTGGGTTTGTCATATATAGCTTTTATTATGTTCAGGTATGATCCTTCTATTCCCACCTTGCTGAGAGTTTTTATCAAGAAAGGGTGTTGGACTTTGTCAAATGCTTTTTCTGCATCAATGGATATGATTATATGGTTTTTATCTCTCAGTTTGTTTATAGAGTGTATCACATTTATTGATTTGCAGATATTGTATCATCCTTGCATCCTTGGTATGAATCCCACTTGGTCATGTTGTATGATCTTTCTAATGTAATGATGGATTCAATTTGCTGGGATTTTTTTTTTTTTTTGAGGATTTTGGTGTCTATGTTCATGAGGGATATTGGCCTATAATTCTCTTTCTTTATATTGTCTTCATCTGGTTTTGGGATTAAGGTAATGCTGGCTTGATAGAAAGAGTTTGGAAGTGCTCTTTCTTTTTGAATTTTTAGGAATAGTCTGAGGAAGATAGGTTTTATTTATTCTTTGAATGTTTTATAAAATTCCCTCATAAAGCCGTCTGGTCCAGGGCTTTTGTTTGTTGGAAGCTTTTGATGACTTCTTCTATTTCCTCCAAAGTAATCAGCCTGTTCAGATTATTTGATTCCTCTGGTTGAGTTTTGGAAGGTCATATTTTTTTAAGAATGTGTCCATTTATTCTAGGTTGACCAGTTTGTGGAATAGAGTTGCTCATAGTATTTTTTTTTCAATTCTTCGTATTTCTGTGAGGTCTGTTGTTATTTTACCTTTTTTATTTATGATTTTGTTTATTTGCTTCTTGATGAGCCTGGCTAAAAGTTCATCAATCTTTTTTACCCAGGACTGGAAGTGGGAGGCTACACAAACAGGCAGAAAAGGAAGTAGGAAGAGGGTCAACTTGACATGGCAGGAAGACAAGGCAAAGAGGGCTGGGTTTAAGATCTGAGGGCCATGGAAGCCTCCTGAGGGCTTTAAGCAAGAGCTGATAAGATCACATTTGCATGTTATAAAGATCACTAACTATCACTAAATGCTTTTGATCTTTGTTTTGATTAGAAACCCATAGTAAACAAAATATATTTCATTTTTACCTAACTAGAGCCCTGTTGCACAAAATATATGCACTCGGTGGGGGGATGGGGATTCCCTCAGCCCAGCTTGCACCTTCTTGCAGTCCAGGAGGCCCCTGATCAATTGCCCTTCAGAAGGAGGCCCCGTCCACCTACCTCAGCACCACTGGCCAGTGGTCTGGGTCTTCCTGTGCTGGGCAACGGTGGGGCAATGGTGAGCCCCTTTCCCCTGATCAATCGAATCACACTGCCTTGGCTGGCTTGGCATCAGTGCATGTCATAGAATGGTTGTCTAGACGGTCATTCTGTTGTTTGGCCATTTGGTTGATTTGCATATTACACTTTTATTATTATAGATACCTATAAACAAGTTACAAAAGTTTTGTAAAATGGCTCTTTTTCTTGTTATATGCAGTACCCATTGATATTTTCTGTTATTTCTTTTCTCCTTTTGGAAGTCACTTTTGTGAAACTGCCCCAAAAAAACTGCCAGCAAAGATGGGGACCTGAACTTTGTAACACCTGAATATGAAGTGTTAAGACCCCTCAGCTTCTCCCTGATGTGCTAAATTAATAAATGAGAGTGATTTACTTTAAGACAAGCAGGTGAACCTATTCCTAGTTTTGTTAAGAAGCATTTAAAACACTTAATCTTTGTCATGATTTCCCTTTTCTCTGTCACAACTAAGAGGTTATAGTACTGTTGGGGGCAAAGTAAAACAGATTTATTTTGCTCACTAGAGTAGCACTTGGCATATTGGTGGATACATTGTCAAACACAGTCAATGATTGAATTACATTGCACTGATTGATGAGTTTTTATCCATTGCAGGGCAAAGAAGTCTAGCAGGCTGAGAAACAGTAGTAAGCTTCACCTAAGTATCGCACATGCAGCTGCTGGTGATCAGTCACCTGGAAAACATCTACTCCTGTGCTTTATTGGCTCCAGAATGAAGTGTCTACATCACAGGGAGGTACCCCTGAACTTAGTGCTGCTTAATCCTTTGCAGTTGAACCTCCCAGAGTGTGAGGTCCAGGAAAACAGTTACCATGTTTGCATTTGTCTCCCTTTCTTCCCACAAGTTTCCCTACTGTCTTTCTTTCCCTTCCAGAGCTGCCATTTGCTCTCACTGCTGAGATAGTCTTCCTACAGAACTGGACCCAAAGTGGGACTCAATCTCACCACCTCCTCCTTGCTGTCTCTATAAAGGAGGTCAGAGGGCTTCACTGCTAAGCAGAGAGCAAACAACAAGCCATCACGTGTGGGCATCACAAGAAGTCCAGAATCTTACATGTTGTCCAGTGCCTAGAGTAGTCTGGTGGTGACTCCATTCCCTCTCCAGGGTGAATGTCACCAAGCTTCCCTTCCTCCACAATCCCCTTTCTCTGGATTAGATGTTCTACTTCTTACATGAAGGTCTAAAGACACAACAAATAGTTGAACCATAAATGAGTTAGTCACCCATCAAGTATTTCAAGTCTCAGAAACACTCTCTTTCAATGCTTTTTCACAAAGGAAATAAATGACCCCAGGCCTCTCCTTCACAGTTACTCACATCCCACATCATCTTAAAAATCCTGGGAGAAAACTGACTGGCTTACCATATCCTTACTTTTATCCATTTACTCAGATAGTATACATTGCAACTCTAGCTATTTGTCTAAAAAGTCTAGGACATCAAGGCTCTATGTTGACAATGTTATTCAAATGCCATGGTAGTAACTTCTAGAAGCAGAAAAAAGGGAAGCTTCCTTGTCCCAAGGTGATATCTTCCATGGTTAACTCCATTGTTACTAGTACATCCCTAGAACCTTTGTCTTCCTCCATGGGATTCCCAAGCAAAGCTGGTGGGTTATAAATACAGCTCATTAGCATCTGCTTGGAGTGTTGGAAACAATTGTCAACAAAATAATAACAATTCTTATCTGCTGGTAGTGAGAACACAGCTGTGTTTTCTTTCCATCCATCTGCTTTCTGTATATCTGACTTTTCTACAAAAATAAATCTCATATTATCTTATAATAAGAAAAAAATCACAATTGTTTGTTCTTTAGAAAAAAAATACGTTTCACTGTATCCAGATACTATACACATAGTGTCATTCTATTGAAAAGATTATTTTTTTTCATTTCTAAAAGGGAAAGTCTATTAATCTCACCACCAGACTATAATCTGGGTTTTAGTGACACAGTATTGATTTAAAATTTTAGCTCTCCCTTATGCTGGAATGACCTTGGATAATATACTTAGCTTGTCTGAGCTGGAGTGTCTTTACCTGCATCACAGGGAAATGATACCTTCTTCACAGGAAGGTGAGGGGGCAGTTAGAGTGCTCCTCTGTGCTCAGTTTATTATGTATGCTCAATAAACACTTGCTGTTTTTCTTCTCACCCCAAATCTGAGTTCTCCAAAAGTATCTCTTAAAGAGCAATCAGTACATATTTTATAGAATCTTTAGAAGGAAACTCAGCATCCATCAAAACTGACATCTCTAGAATCTGGCCCACAGCTTCCCTGGACAAGATCCCTGAGCCTTGGCAGAATGTAGCTCACTGCTTCCCAGGGAGGGGTAGCCAACTCCATTGTAGGACAGGACTCACCACGATTATGAAAATGATGCTTTTTATTTAGTTAAAATTCAACTTATAAATTCTATCTATTCTTCATTCTAACCTCTAGACCAGTGGTCTCAGCTTTTCTAATGCTGAGACCCTTTAATATAGTTCCCCATGTTGTGATGATCCCCAGCCATAAAATTATTTTTGTTGCTACTTCATAACTGTAATTTTGTTACTGTTAATGAATTGTAATGCAAATACCTGTATTTTTGGATGGTCTTAGGCGACCCTGCTAGCGGTTTTCAACCTGTGGGTCGTGACATTAGAAAGGTTGAGAACCACTGATATAGACTCTCAAAAAAAAAAATAGTAGGTTCCCTGTTCAACCCCATAGTTCTTCGTAACACCAGTACCAAACAGGTCATTGCATAACAAAGGGTTTAGTCTAAGTATTACTGAGACCTTTTTCAATGATACTAAGTATCACAAATTAGAAACTGAATCTTGCCCCTGGCCACTGGAAGTTTCCTTACAGGTCCATCTTACTGCCCCCTTCCTTCATTCTTTACCTGCTCTTCCAACTTTGCCCTCTCTGCCTCCAGTCTACTCACCAGTGTAAGGGTAGAGGTTTTTCTTCCTGCATAGAAAATGTAGCTAAACAAGATATTGGGAACACTTTTTTCTAATTCTACCACCTTGGGTAGGGAAGGAGGTAAACCTTAACCAATAGCAAGTATAGAAATACAGCAATCAGACAATAAGACAAATAGTTACATTGATTTTATTATTATTTTTTTAATCCTATAGGCCTGAACTCAGTGACACCTGACTGGACGATCAAATTCTCACTTTTGTATTGAAGAAAACAGAAGCTCTTCAGAAAACCTTACATTCAGCCTTTCACACACTGTCCATTACTGACTACTTCAGGGATATGAGATTAGCCAGGAGGTGATTCAATTTTCCAGTGATTTATAAAAGAGCTGGGAGAGCCGAAACTGGTTTGGCTCAGTGGATAGAGCGTTGGCCTGCGGACGGAAAGGTCCCAGGTTCGATTCCAGTCAAGGGCACGCACCTTGGTTGCAGGCACTTCCTCAGTAGGGGTTTGCAGGAGGCAGCTGATTGATGTTTCTCTCTCATCGATGTTTCTAACTCTCTACCTCTCTTCCTCTCTGTAAAAAAATCAATAAAATATATGTATATATATAAAAAAAGAGCTGGGAGAATGTTTCTTTATTTGGGCAGAGGCACTGTCAAAAGAAAGGTGGGTAGTTCCAAAGGCTGTTTGTTCCTGCCCTATGCTCAATTCCAACAATGTGAATGTCTTGTCTGCACCAGTGGATTATTAACAGAGGTTATTGGTTTCCATGACTAAATGATTGCTCTAAACATAATCTCATTGATGGGAGCACACACACACACACACACAAAAAAAAAGGAATCCGAGTCAGAGAGAAGGTTCTGCTACATTTGAGGAGCGGAAGCAACTCCACCACACAGTTTCCAGGCTGATTGTCTTCTCAGCTCCAATATACAGATTGAACTGGGACATTGACTACGACCCTCTGCTCATAACTTTGAAGAGACACCGTGAAAGAGGCAGTGAGGGATGTTTTTCCCTGTCCTGTGCCATCCTTCCCCAACATATGCACTGGAAGGGTATGCCAAGTGCCTGAGTGGCACCCTCATTCCCCTCATTCTGTTTGGCATCCTGGCTAACATACGTATTTTTGTTTTTTCTTGGAGGAAAAGTGATAGATAACAATAAACAGCTTTCTGAAGAGGTCTGGTTTTTTGGAGGAGTATTAGGAAGTGCGTTCTTGGTGAGTATTAAAATCCCCCTGAAGGAACTTTTCATCCCATTCTTCTAAAATTGGGTACTTATTAACCAGGAAGATACTTAGTTGCTAACAAAAGCATAAGCATTGCTTGATGAAAAGTCAGTGCCTTAATTGTTCCTTCTCCATTAGGGCCTGACAAGGACCTGTCTGCTGTATTACTAGGTCATTTTGTTACAGAGAACTGGAATAATCAAACCATGCTTGGAGAGTTTGGAGTTACATTTATTACATGCGGGTCCAGAGGAAAATATTTTAAATTCTGGGCCCTAACATGCAGAAATTTTCCCTATTTATATATTTTTTACCTTCTTCGTCTCCCAAATATGGAATGTTTCCCTCCCCTTTGCAATTTCTTAAAGGGCCTCAATGTGCTGAGGCCTTGAGACCTCAACCAAAGATGTGGCCTGGTGCCAGCACTGATAATTTTGTCCAGGGAAGGTTTTATGGCCTCTCTGAAGTGAGAATAGTCTCATTTTCCTTATTATTTAAGCAAGCAAACATTTGCAGAAGCCACATAGCAAGATTAATATTTTAAACAGCAGTTTTGATATAAGATAGAGGCTTCATTCCCCACTGGTTTTATGTAGATGAGTCAAATCATTGACTCTTGGTCATTGTCAAGAAGGAAGTTATATTTACCCCAGAGAACTATAATTTTAATTTTCTACCTAATAAAGTTAGTGGGCCTACTTATAAGATAAGGACCCGGAATGAGGGCCAGTAGTAATCTTTAGAAAGTCTGAAAAGTCTTGAACTCTCTATTTTTCCTGAGCTGTCTTATGCCAGGTGTGATGAAGCCATGTTGGGATTCTGTTGACTTGGACTGCCATGGAGGTGGTTATTTCCAGGTAGGAGTCAATACTTCGGTGGCAAATTTCTTTACACAAACAGAGTCACTAGGGTGGAAGGGATGAATCAAATCAGAAGTTGGTACACACAGAGTGTCTCAGATGTGCTTCTGAATTGCTTCCTGGGTAGACTTGTAAAGTCTTTAAGAACTTGAATAAAGACTGATTATGGGTTTCAGCTTTTCTAGATTGGGTAGATCAGGCTCTGGAAGAGTCACTAGAATTTGTAGAGGCCTCACTGGTTTTAGGGCAGCCTTCCAGGCAGCTTCATCTGTGGCCTGGTTCCCTCTTGCTTCTGTGGAGACCCCTTACCTTGTAAATAGTTCTATGTACATGAGCCATTGTAAATGCGTACTTGCTATCAGTATAAATTGTTACTGATTTTTTTTTTTTTTTTTTTTTGTCTACCAGAGAGCCTGAAACTGGGTGACTTGAGTATTTTGACATCCAGTGAGTGCTCCAGTGTGTTCTGGAGTAAAGCCTCAACTTCATGTGGGCAGTTAGGATTAGTTACTGCCCTATTTGCTTTTCTGATAAGCACAGCTGTGGCTGCTACTGCCTGGAGGCAAGTATGTCATCCAAATGCAAAGGGGTCGAGTATTTTGGACAAATAGGCTACTGGCCTTTTCTAAGGGTTGAAACTTTGAGTGAATACCTCTTTGGCTATGCCCCTTGTCTCACATACATAGAGATGGAAAGACTTAGTTACATCTGGTACCACTAGTTGGCCCATCATCCTTGCTCTGCTTATGTCTGTCTAACTGCCTAATATATTATCTCAAAGGTCCTGGCTCTGAATTCTTTTACAGAAAATGAATGTTGAATTTCCTCTGTAGCTGCTTTGTGCTGAGAAGGGATGGAGTTCTCCTCAGAGCCAAGAGATACTTGCTGTCTGTCACAGAGATGATGAGGCCTATGCACAGAAGGAGGTGGGCTTGTGACCTTGCAGAGACAAACTTTAACAAATGGTCTGCAGCAAGGGAAAGAAAACATTTCAGTTTTAATAACCTCTATCGAAATAGAATTTTTCTCCTTAAAATTACCTCTAAGTTTATTAAAAGAGCCAAATCAAGACTTATTTACCTATTGTATTTAATTTGGCCTGATTATTTGCATAAACACAGCAAGAATAGTAACCAACCACCTTTGCCAAACTTTCATGATTGAATCTTATTGTGCCCCTTATCGCTAGGAAGCCAAGCCATCCAGCTGCCATCCAGCCTTGCCTGCAGTATCTGCTGAGTTAAGTGAATCCCTCACTTGCAGTGACTCTACCTGGGCCCACACTCTAAGTTTTAAGGCCCATCTCAGTAGCCCTCCTACTCATTGCAGCCCAGAGTGCTTGGGGGTTCTGCAGGGACACAGAGGCGTCCTTATTGCTCCCTCTTCTATTCTGACGAATCACCAGTGATGTTCCAGCACCAACCATTTTCAGGGCTCCCAAGCAGGATACCAGGTTTTTCTTTGGCACTCTTATTGGCTAAAGGTCTTCAGAGTTCAGATGGGGCTCTTTAAAACATGATACTCCAGTCAAAGTTTCTGGTCAATAAAACCACTATTGGAAACTGGTCTTATTGAATTTATGCAAAGAAATGTATTGCCATGATTTATTAAGCATTGCCCAATTTCAGAGGAATTATATAAGGAGAAAAATATACTGACCTGCTTTAAGATCTTCTGATTTTCCTTGTCAGTCCTTTCTATGGGTTCTTCAGAGTAATATAACTGTCTTCAAATGACAAGGAGAAATTTAAAATGTGTCTACATTCAAGTAGACAATTATAGCTGTCTTATTAGTACAGTTTCCCCTACTTGACTTGTCCTTAAAATTTCATATGGGCCAAAGCCGGTTTGGCTCAGTGGATAGAACATTGGCCTGCAGACTGAAAGGTCCTAAGTTTAATTCTGGTCAGGGGCACGTATCTTGGTTGTGGGCACATCCCCAGTAGGGGGTGTGCAGGAGGCAGCTGATCAATGTTTCTCTTTCATTGATGTTTCTGTCTTCCTCTCTTCCTCTCTATAAAAAAATTAATAAAATATATTGTAAAACTTTTATATGGTCTCTGGGAGGGGTTTCACGCCCTCTGAGAAAGGACTAAGGGAGCTTTATTGCTTTCCAGGGCCTCACATATCACAGGACCCCACAGGGTCTGTAATTCCTATAACAAAGGGCTGGTACTCACCACTCCCCTCTCTTCCAAACAGGCCTTCCCCAGTTTCCTAAAGTTGAGGTTTGTGCCACACCTGATATGCGTATGGCCACATAGGCCTGCAAGACAGTATATAGGCTGCCAACTGTCTTTCAATAGAGACCAAAACCAGATGGGTATTTTTCTTGCCCATTTGGGCCCTTGCCCTTTTGGCAACTGCATTGAAATCTGTAAGGTTAATGCAAAATTATTAACACAATGAAGTATAATATTGGCACTTTGGCCACCTTAGGTAGTCAAATATTCTGCTACCATATATGACACATGATAGGGTTATACAAATATCTTAGGGAGATGACTAAGGTTTATTCTTGACCTTCTAACTAAAACAAAATTATCTTTTGTCTTTCTGGAGTCATGTCCATGAAGATACAAGCATCATCTAAGTCTATTATACAATTTTCTGCAGGCCACTGTCAGGGCTGTGCATAGTGGCCAGTTCTTCTTTCTAGCCACAAACACAGCCTGTCTAATTTCCTTAAAATTTATTCTGGCATGGGAGAAAGTTGTTTTGCTGTAACAGGCAGCTTAACCCCTACACAACTGGGCTTAGACATCTGCCTAGAAAGCCATAATTTATAAGTTTACCATGTGGCCTTAGATCCTTCCAACCCAACAGGGTCTCTGCCATCCTTCAGTCAGACTCCTCCTCTCTTGGAGAATCTCAAAGTCCTGAAGGCTCCCTGGTCCAGGGAGAGTGCCTTTCCTTTGCTCTTTGACTTTAAGCTGCCAGTTCAAAACAGCCAGAGTGGCAGTTAGAAACAGCTTTGCATATTGCAAAGGTCTTCTGTGGCAGTGGCTTGGGTATTAGGCCTCTTGTCTTCCCTTTGTGGCAGAGCAGTGACCAGGCCTCTCCCAAGGGAGTGTACTGGAGGGGGATCTCAGCCCCTCCTCTTCCAGCAGCAAAAGGTACTGAGCCCTTTCATTACATTTGCAAACAGAGAGCTTTCACTAGTTCTATCTTTTCTTTTACAGATCCTGGTATTGCTGCTCTATTCCTGGGGCTGCCAGAAGGTCAGTAGCAGTCACTGGCCTCTGGTTTAACTGTTGTAGCCAGCAAGCTGAAGGCCAAATCTTATATTGCTTGTTGTAAAATGCTCATTACTCACTGGGCAGCAGTGGGGCAGCTCTAGTATCAGGTAAATGTCTGCTGTCCCCTGCTTTTCTTGTTGCTGCGGCTTCTTCCAGGGTCACTGCAGGCAGCTCAGGCATCCAGCTTTCCTTGTTTTACTTGGCTCTCAGGGGCTGGGTCTGCCTAGCCACCAGTTTTAAATCACCAGGGCAGCTAGATTAATTATGCTTGTAGAAAACTTGCGACCTTGAATCTAGTGAAGTTCTGATAAGACACCTGGACCAGACCCAGTGGTCTGCAGCCAGTAAAAATCAACAAAAACCTGTCTTTCCCTGATTCATGATTAACTGCCGATACCCTCCTCCCATCTTTTCTGCATTAACCATTTACTCTGCCCTGAAACAAGGCAAATGGTCTGAGATCCTGTATATTTAGGCTTTTTACATTTAAGGATACTTTTTTCTTTCTGTAACCATTGTTTTCCCTCATAGATTTTTCTTCTTTATTCTAAACCCTTAGAGTATTTTAAGCCTTCTTTCTTTACCACTCTTGATTTCTCCAATCATTCCCATTCCCTACTCCAGTTGCTTGTCTCCCTTTCCCATTGTGAGTCAGAGAAAGACAATTCTTACATAAGGGAGAAATAGAACAGTGGAAGTTTCAGAGAAAACTACAGACTACCTCTGTAATAGTCTTCCCTTTCAAAGGCTGAAGTTAAACCTGTGGAGAAAAATGATTCTTAGCCTGGAAAGATAGTGGATGAGAATAAGGATGTGTAGAGAGATTTATTGCAAACTGAAAGCCTGGATGGCCTCCTGAAAGAAAAGATCTTTAATACAGTTACAGATGCTATTGGAATCAGGATGAGGGAGGAAGGGAAAGACCAGGTTATGTCCTCTATGAGTGTCCTAATAACTGAAAACAGCAAGTCAAACAAAACATATAACCACAAAGACAACAGACCTCACAAGACACACAACTAGGGTTAAATAAATAAATAAAATAAAATAAACACGTTAATAATAACTCCAGCCTTAGTTCAGCCTGAGATGGCCCACGTTGGACTATGATGTCACAGGCAGGGACAGGGCCTGAAAATCTCTCCACCCTGCAGAGATGTAAGCCATGCTGCTGGAAGTCTCCGACCACCAAAAGAGATAAGAAAGCCATAAATAAAAGTTCTTTGTTGTTTGAAATGTCACAAATTTATACCTTTAAGTTAACCCTAGGACTTTAAAATTTCAATTTAATATAGCAAATTCACAAATCAGAACAAACTGAAACCCTCACTTATATAAAATTAGACAGAAATTTTTATTAGCTAAATGAGCTGATTCCCTCTCTGACAGAGAGCAAAAACTCAGAAAAAGAATTCCAGCAGCTGCTAAAGACTTTTGCACTCTGTCACAGCAGGTCCACCTCATTCTTAAACAAATTAAACAATAGAAAGAGATAACAAATATTCTCCTGTGTACAGCCGGAAGGCACAAAGTAGCTTCTGCCTCACATAGACCAATTAATGAGCAGATAATTATGCCAAGATAGACAAACATTCATACTCATACTCTCTCAGTAGACTAGCCCAGATTGGAGCTGAGCAGATAAGCGAAACAATGACCAACTCCCCAGACTGGCTTGGGGGCACTTCTGGCACCCAGGCTCCAGAACAGAATTCTCGACCAATGTCTTGATGAGAACCTACCAGAGGAGTTAAGACTGCATCCAGTCCCACTTCTCGATAGCAAATTGGTTAGTCTCACACACAAACAAACAGCAGAGTGAACTTATAATTTCTTAATCAAATCTGAATTCACTCACCTCTAGAGTCCCACATTTATATATTAGCTAGTCCAAGTTTTTGACTTCTACCAGATATTTACCCAGTTTAAACAGTCCACCTGATATACCTGATTCCTGATTACTTTACCTGAGAAAGTTACAGCTTTCAGAGAGGTGATCAAGCTCCCCCTTCTTCTCACTTGGAGTGGGCCAAACTAATGGAGCCCCTACCTTACCTATTCTGTTTACAGGTCCAAAAATGTGCATCCACTCTTTCCAGATGCTGGCCAGGTCCTGCACTGAGGTCCGGGAGGGCCTGGAATCCCCTGGTTCAATTCTGCTAAATCAGCAGAGTGGTACCTCCTGGTAGTACCTACCATCCAGGTCCCCCGGACCCCAAACCCAGTCCACTCACCAGAGGCTAAAAAGCCAAGTATGGGTTGATTTTCCCAGAATCTCAGGGAACCAATAATGTTACAGAGAACTGGAATAATCAAACAATGCTTAGAGAGTTTGGAGTTACATTTATTGTGCGCTCATCCAGAGGAAAATGTTTCTCAACTTCTGGGCCCCAACATGCAGAAATTTTCCCTATTTATATGTTTTTACCTTCTTTGTCTCCCAAATATGGGATGTTTCCCTCCCCTTTGCAAGCTCTTAAAGGGACCCAACTTGCTGAGGCCTTGAGACCTCAACCAAAGACTTGGCCTGGTGCCAGTACTGATAATTTTGTCCAGGGAAGGTTTAGTGGCCTTTCTGAAGTGAGAATGGTCTCATTTTTCTTATTATTTAAGCAAGCAAACATTTACAGAAGCCAAATAGCAAGGTTAAAATTTCAAACAGCAGTTTTTATATAAGATGGATGCTTCAATTTAAACTTGGTCTGATGTTTCTCATAGGCCAATTAAGCTCCAGGAACCAAACTGAAGGTCACAAAATTTCTTAATTCAAACAAGAGAGGGTGTTATGGGGAGGAGGGAGGGTGGACATACACTTTAGAGCAAATTGATTGACTGAACCACCAAGAGAAATAGGTGTCAGAGGGTTCTTCTTCCACTTGTGCATGAAGGCTTTCTTGTTCCTGTTTCCAGTAGACTGGGAGCTTCTGCTTTAGAGAGAGATCCTTGTCATTACAGTCCAGGACACCTGTTTGTTTGTTTTTTACTTTTCCTAACCCACCATCTAAATGAAGACTGGGGGTATCAGAGCTTCCAATCTTGGTCCATTGAAACTGCAGTTAAGTGAAATGCCATCAAAATACTCAATAGCACTGGTCCACCCCACCAGCCACCCTCTGCCATTCCTGTCATAACCTTCAGCTACCAAGTCCTACATCATGGCTGTGGCTCCTCACATAGCCAGGCAGGTGGGGGCCTAGCTTTCACATTCTGAGGTGCTTCTCTTCCTGAAAGATGCTCCTTCCCTGTGCTGATGTTCCTGGGCTTAAAGAAAAATAACTGTTGTGGGTGCTGTGGCAACAAGAGGTGTGGAAAGAGATTTGTAGTGAGTTACCAGTGCGACAGAAACCATAATTATTCCCAGGTACACTGTCGCCTTCTGCTAGACATCTCAAAGGTGCAGATGAGTAACCAGCCCCAAACAGGACTCTGGGGACAGCTGGTGCAGGGATAAAGATGTAATTCTTCCTGTGGATGGAAAGTAACTATAATGATACATTTAAAATGCCACCTCCAATTTCACTAACAAGCAGAGATGTCAGAGCTGGAGGGCTGCAGTGGAGCCATATAAAGAAGCAAGCTGGGAAGGAAGAGATGGGGAGTGGCCCTCTCCTCCAGTCATGAGAGGCCCTGAGACCCTAGACAAGTCATTTCCTTCTCTGGTCCATTTGTAAAGGGTTGGGCAAGATAACAAATGGAAACCTCCTCTCTCCTTTAGCCCCCAAAAGTCCCCATGCACACCACTGCCAGTTCACTATCTCAGTGTCCAGCTCTTCCCACTTCTCCCTGAATTTTGCCTCAGGACTTCTTCCTTCATGCAGCCATCCATATTTTAGGCCTCCCTGTTCTTCTCAGGGTGGGAAGAATTCTGGGATATAAGGCCGGCTCCCATTTATACAGCTGGCCAAGTCACTGTCCTGCTCTCTGCCTCCCTTTGCTTACCTGTAATATGAGGAAGTTGGACTAGATCAGAATTTACCAATTTAGGACAGGCTTTGCCAGTATTTAGATGTGCTATATTTTTCAATAGCATGGGAGGTTACCCCCTTTTCTTTTTTCTTTTTTAAAAAAATATATTTTATTGATTTTTTACAGAGAGGAAGGGAGAGAGATAGAAAGTCAGAAACATCAATGAGAAAGAGACATCGATCAGCCGCCTCTTGCATGCCCCACAGTGGAGATGTGCCCGCAAGCAAGGTACATATTCCCGACCGGAATCGAACCTGGAACCTTTCAGTCCACAAGTCGACGCTCTATCCACTGAGCCAAACTGGTCTCAGCGGTTACCCTCTTTTCAATTCTCCTTCAATCCTTTAAGTCTATCATGAAAAAGAAAATCTTATTTTGATGGAACAAAGTTCTTACTATTCCTAAACACCTTCATGGCCTCCTTTTCTGACAACAGAACAAGCCCCCAGCTCCAGAATTGCCAGCAAATTAACAAAGAATGATATTGTACTCTGTTTGCTAAGATCCTAGCTTTTCATTCAGATGGTGCTATGAATGAATGAAAGAGAGGGTTGACTGAAATAAAAATATTAGGAGACCAATACATTGATGTGGCAAAGATGAAGGTAGAACTGGAATGAAGGCAGGGTGAGGAGTAAGGCCAGCTCCTGCTCCCATCTCCTGAGGTTCAGTTGTCCACCTAAGAGACTTAAGAGCTCAGTGATGAACTATACCTTAACTTCTTCAAGGGAAAGCTATCTGATCTGAAATAAAGTCATGTCATCATTCTTTCTTGCCACATTTGCTCATTTATTGAATCAAACAATACTTACTGAGCACATATGAAGGACTGAAGCTGGTGCAAGAACATAGCACTTAGATTTTCATAGGAGATGAAAGATCATTCAAAGAAAACGTTCTCACCTTCTTAACATAACGAGTCTCAGAGTAAGCATCAATTATTAAAATTACCTTTAAATAATTAACTATAGGAGACTTGATTTGGGGTGGTGAGCATGCAGGAAAATACTCAAAGTATTATACAATTAGAGGCCCAGTGCACAAAATTTGTGCACTTGTGGAGGTGGGTCCCTCAGCTCAGCCTGTGCCTTCTTGCAGTCTTGGAGCCCCCAGGGGATATCCAACTGATGAAAATTTTTAGCGCTGCAACAGAGGTGGGAGAGGCTCCTGCCACTGCTGCTGCATTTGCCAGCCATGAGCCCACCTTCTGGCTGAGCAGTGCTCCCCCTATGGGAACGCACTGACCACCAGGGGGCAGCTCTTGCATTGAGCATCTGCCTCCTGGTGGTCAGTGTGCATCATAGCAACCAGTTGTTCCACAGTTCAGTCAATTTGCATATTAGCCTTTTATTATATAAGATTGCTAGAGGCCTAATGCACAAAATTCATGTAAGGGCCTTGGCTCTGGCCCCCAGCTGCGGCCACTTGGGCCAGGGGCCTCTTCCACCTCTGCTGTGGCCCCTACCCACTGCAGCTTTGTCCAGAAGGAAGGTTGTCCAGAAGGATGTCTGGTCTAATTAGCATATTATACTTGTATTATTATAGACAAACCTGAAACCTATATAAGTTGATTAACCAATGTCACCCCAATAAATTCAATAAAAAAATTAAAAAAATAAGTCATCATTTACAAAAAAATGTAAAATAACAACAAATTATTTGTTATAATTATCCTAAAGGCCCAGTGCATGAAATTCATGGGTAGGGTTCCTAGGCCTGGCAGGCGATCAAGGCCAATCTGTGGGTTGATTGCCCCCGCCCCCCACCCGCCAGCCTCCCATTGGCATTCACCTTGGCTGGCCTGGGGCCTGTAGGATAGGGGCAGCTCCTGTGTTAAGCATCTGCCCCCTGGTGGTCAGTGTGTGTCATAGCGACCGGTTGTTTCCCTGTTAGGTCAATTTGCATATTAGGCTTTTATTATATAGGATTATATTTTACATATATTATGGTATTTTAAGTAATTAAGATAGGATTAAATATATAACTCATTTTTTCTTGAAATGTAATCCTTTTCTACTTGGGAGATTGAAGGAATACATGGAAGATAAGAATATTAAAAGAGAGAGAGAGAAGCTAGTAAGGAAATTGATGGCAAAAAGAAAACAATCCTCACTGCTTAGAGTCCACCAGTTCATTCTCTGGTGTTGATTAGTGGTGCAGATTAGCCCAGTAAAACATAGTTTATTTATTATTTATTTATTTATTTATTTATTTTGGATTTATATGCAACCACAGTGAAAAGTGAAATAACATTCAAGTATTATACAAAATTTGTTTTTAATTAGATTTAAGTGCAGTCCAAGAACTCTGCTGAAAAATCAATGCTTTTACAAGTCTAGTTGGGTCAATTTGATCTGAAACATTTGCTCTGCCCAATTCTAGTTGTCCATCTGAGCCTATTTTCACCAAGGGTCTCTAAACTCCCTTGTCATATCAGGTTGGGACCTTCCCTTGGTGTGAGCTGAGGATGACACCTTCAAATGACTGTCCAGTTGTACACAAGGCCAATGCCCATCAAAGGAACAGCCAAGCCAGTCTGTAAACCAAGGCACCCAACCACAGCTGCCTTGGACCAGGCACCACCACCCTTTAAGTGACCAGGAGAAGCATTTGTTTTTGTTTTGTTTGTTTGTAATCTGCTGCCAATTTAAAAAAAAATAGAGTTCACTAAAGTATGTAGCCACCTTACTTCTTTTTCAAAAAGTATGGTACTGCATGTTGGCATAGTGGCCTACACTGGGCAAGGCTGAGCCCTTCATTAGAAGCCCTACCCCATCCCTAGGAGCCATTGCATCATGCCTTGCTCTGGAGCCAGGTTTCCTTTTGTTCTAAGAATCTAGACAAAACAGTAACCATTCTATAAAGACAGGTATCCACAAACACATGTAAGGCAAAGAGAAAGAAGCTGTAGCATAATTTGATTGTTGCTCTAATGGTGAGAAATTTTATTTTCACCAAGGCTCACAACATCCCCTCCAGGTATTTAAGGAATGCTGCACTTCTGTGGAACATTGTTTTATGAATCAAATTAAAACAGCCTGTGGGGCATAAACAGACTGGCCCAGGGCTAAGGTCTAAATCCTGATGCTATCCCTACAGTCTTGCTCTCTATCCTTTCCTGGCCCCTCTCTCTTCTCCTTTGCTATGTCTTTCTGAAATATTCCCAAAAGTAAGCTACATCATTCTTTCCTTTTCTTGGGGAGTTGGCAGTAGATGCAGGATGTGGATACTGATGAACTGGAAAAAATCCTGAGATTACCTAAGTGATAGTTTCCAGGTGAAACTGGAAAATGGAGGTAAGCTCTCCTCTGAGGCTCAGCCAATAGAAGCCCAGCTCCAGGAGTCACCCACTCAAATAAACTGGACTAATGAGAGTTGAGGACAGAGAGGAGGATGACTTTCAAGGTGGGTTTTAAAAACTGATCTGAGTGCTTTCAGGTCTCAACATCCTCCTCTCATACAGAAGGCTCTCTTGCCCTCTAATCCTTTAAATAAATTGATCTCTCAGGATCCAGTGAGATAGCTAATTAATTCAACCAACTCATTCATGTTAAGTATGTGCTTTAATAAGAGTCTATTAGGGTGGAACCAAGATGGTGGCATAAGATATACTGCTGTCTCTCGCAACCACAATAAAACTACAATGAAAAGACAGAACTATGGGGAAAGCTGGCAGAGTGGAAGTTCTACAACTAGAAGGAAAGAAAAAAGTGCATCCAGACCTGGTAGGGCATGCAGAGGCTCAGAAAGGCAGAGGTAGGGAGGCGCACGCGAATTGGGCTGGCGTGTGCTGTTGTTTTTCAATTGGGAGGGAGTTACAAGTTCCTGACTCTCTGAACTCCAGTTTCCAGCAAGATTCTGGGGACTCAGACTCATATGGGGAAAAACTGGACTGTCTGTCATCAGGTCAGAAAGGGAGAGTGGCTCTCTCACAGAGTTGCCCACTGGAATCATTGTTCACTGCACTGGGGTGTGAGACACGGAACAGAACGAGGCAGAGAGGGCTAACTGGCAGCCATTGCTGTTTGCCACACCCTAGTCTAGCGACTCCTTGAGATCCCACCCTGCCCAATGTAGAAACCCACCCAGCTATGCGGCGACTTTTGCATATGAATGGCCTGCCCTCTGGCAGCTTAACATAATAAATTGCAACTGGGTCAGACAACTCCAAAACTTCCAAACTCCAAGCAAAGAGAAGAAATCTGCAGAGCTCCCTGTAGCTCCTATTGGGTAGCCTCATATACTGGCTGACTTGCACCTCCTTGGAGATCCAGGAACCAGTGTACCTAGAGGTCAGTGTGATTTCAACCAGATTTCAACTCCTCACATACATAAGTGACACACTAAAGAGGCAGACTCGGTGAGCACCAAAGCCCAACTGAATCAAGTTCTGCCCCATAGGGATGTCTCCAGCACAACAGTTCTTCCATTAATAGACACAGCTAATCCTCACAGTCAATTGGCCTGGAGGTCAATTCCTCCCAGTGTACCAATAGCAATCAAGGCTTAACTACAACAAGACTGTAAACCCAGCCCACAAAGCGGTGCACCAAGAGTGTCCACCTCAGGAGATTGGGAGGCGAAGCTACTGGGCCCTAAGGACAACTAGCACACAAAGCTACTCCATCAATACCAGGAAGCAGCCAAAATGTGGAGACCAAGAACGAATGAAAGAAATGGAGGAAAGTAAATGACTGGACATAGAGTTCAAAACCACATTTATAAGGTTACTCAAGAATCTTCTACAAACTGCCAAAAAACTTATTGAGGACTCTGAGAAACTTAGTGAGATCTTCAAGGACCTTAATGAAAATGCCAAAAAAAATGGAAAAGGACCAGTCAGAAATTAAGCAAGCATTGTCTGAAATAAAGAATAATATACAGAAATCCAACAGCAGAATAGAGGACCCAAAGAATCAAATCAAAGATCTGAAATAAGAGGAAGCAAAAAACACCCTAACAGAAAAACAAAAAAAAAGAGTCCAAAAATGTGAAGATAGTGTAAGGAGCCTCTGGGACAACTTCAAGTGTACCAACATCAGAATTATGGGAGTGCCAGAAGAAGAGAGAGAGCAAGATACTTAAAACCTATTTGAAGAAATAATTACTGAAAACTTTCCCTACCTGGTGAAAGAAATGGACTTACAAGTCCAGGAAGCACACAGAACACCAAACAAAAAGAATCCAAAGAGGACCACACCAAGACACATCATAATTAAAATGCCAAGGGCAAAAGACAAAGAGAGAATCTTGAAAGCAGCAAGAGAAAAACAGTTAGTTACCTACAAGGGAGTACCCATACAACTGTCAGCTGATTTCTCAATAGAAACTATGCAGTCCAGAAGGGAGTGGCAGGAAATATTCAATGAGATGAATAGCAAGAACCTACAACCAAGAGTGCTCTACCCAGCAAAGCTATCATTCAGAATTGAAGGTCAGATAAAGAGCTTCACAGATAAGAAAAAGCTAAAGGAGTTCATCACCACCAAACCAAGATTATATGAAATGCTGAAGGGTTTTCTTTAAGAATAGGAAGAAGAATAAAAAGGTAAAGATAAAAATTACATGGGACAGAGCAAGGGTCTGATTCTAAGTGTTATGCTTCTAGAGCCCAACAGAGATGGAGGTCTTAAAGCTGACAAGTGGTGAATTAGAAGGCATCTCATTAGAAGGCATCTTTATTTCCATTTCAAGTTTACAGCAGATGCATAAACACATTTTTATCAATGTGGACAGAATAGGTGTGTTGAACATCCATAAGAGAGTTATCTGGTTTACTTTTTTTTTTTTTGTCCAGAGTTATGCTTTCTGTATTTCTGGAAAACAAGAGTATGTGAGGATATGTTAATAGAAATATTACAATATAATAATGACATTTATCAAATGCTTGCTAATGACAAAGAAAATTATCTGACATTTGGAAATATGTAAAATAAATTTTTGAGAATCCTATCAGTAAAAGTACTGGGCATTACCCAATAGCCCACTTGAGATTACCTGATTTTCTAGAGTACTTTTCATGTGCCATTTACTATTGATTAGACGATCTTATATATTATGGTCTCCCTCAGGAAGGTACTTATTATTGAACCTATTTTATAGAATGGAAATGGAAGCCTCAGAAAGATTAACTTGCCAAGGTCATAACCAGGATTCATATCCTGACTAGTTTGTCTGTCATTATGTCCATAACCACTACAATGTAGTGTCCCTCTTTAGTATTTATTCATTGAAATTCGTAAAATCATTTACATAGTACAAAAACTACAAAGGAGGCCTCCCATTTCTGGCTCCAAACTCTGGCTTCTCCTCCACTTCCCCAGTCCCCATAGATTACCACTGCTGTCAATTATTGTGTCTTCTTCCAGAGATATTCCAAGTTTGCTGCCTGTTTACTTTAAAAGATAATTAAAGTGTCTATTCTTAACATATTCACCTTGATCTTCTTTTTAGTCTTTATTGTTAAGAGTATTCAGATGTCCCTCTCTTTCCCCGCAATGCACTCTTTCACCCAGTTTCTGTCCCACTCCAGACCCTCACCACCCTATTGTCTGTGTCCATAGGTAATTCATATATGTATACAAGTTCTTTGATTAATCTCTTCCCACCCCCAGTCCCCTTTCTTCTGAGATTCATCAGTCTGTTCCGTGTTTCCATGCCTCTGGTTCTATTGTATTCATTAGTTAGGTTTTTTGTGTTTTTTTTTTCATTAGATTCCTTGTTCGTTTATTTTGATTTTTAGATTCAATTGTTAATATGTATTTATTGCCATTTTATTGTTCATACTGGTATTTTTATGCCCGTCTTCATCTTCATCATCTTTGTCACCTTTCTTCTCCTCCTCCTCCTCCTCCTCTTCCTTCTCCTTCTCCCTCCTCCTCCTTCTCCTTCTCCCTCTTCCTCCTTCTCTTTCTCCCTCCTCCTCCTCCTCCTCCTTCCTGTTTTCTTCTTCTCCTCCTCCTCCTCCTCCTCCTTCTTGTTTTCTTCTTCTTTTCCTTCTCCTCCTCTTCCTCCTTCTCCTTCTTCTTCTTCCTCCTCCCTTCAACATTTCATGTAATTGACTTTTGGTGGTGATGAACTTCTTTAGCTTTTCCTTGTCTGTGAATAATAGCTTTGCTGGGTAGAGTAATCTTGTTTTTAGGTTCTTGCTATTCATCATTTTGAATATTTCTTGCTATTCCCTTCTGACCTGTAAAGTTTCTATTGAGAAATCAGCCGACAGTCATATGGGTGCGCCCTTGTGGGTAACTAACTGTTTTTCTCTTGCTGCTTTTAAGATTCAATCTTTGTCTTACCTATGGCATTTTAATTATGATGTGTCTATGATGCCTCTTTGGATTCCTTTTGTTTGGTATTCTCTGTGCTTCCTAGACTTGTAAGTCTGTATCTTTCATCCAGTAGGGGAAGTTTCTGTTATTATTTCTTCAAAAGGGTTTTCAATATCTTGCTCTCTCTCTTCTCCTTCTGGCATTCCAATGATGTGAATGTTGGTTCACTTAAAGTTGTCCCAGAGTTTCCTTACACTAGCTCTATATTTTTGCATTATTTTTCCCTTTTGCTCTTCTGATTGTTTTCTGATTTCTCATATTTCAAATTGCTGATTGGATTCTCAGCATTCTCTATGCTACTGTTGCTTCTCTGTAAATCATTCTTCATTTCAGAGTATATCCTTCATTTTTAATTGGTCTTTTTCCATAACTTTAATGTTCTCACTAATTTTCTTGAAATTATCTCTAAGTCTTTGAAATTCTTATAATTCTCTTGAGCATCCTTATAACCATTTTTTTGAACTCTGTATTTAGTAGTTTGCTAGTTTCTATTTAATTTAGTTCTTTGTCTAGAGATCACTTCTGTTCTCTCATTCTGTTCTTTGCCTTTGTCTCTGCATTTTGACTGCTCTATTTGTTTCTATGTATTAAATAGAGCTGCTATGTCTCCTGGAATTGATAGTGTAACTTTATGTGTAGGGCCCAGTGGCTCAGCCTACCTAGACACCTGAGCTGGGCATTCTAGGTGCATCTTTGTGCACTGTGTTATTATAGTTGAGCCTTGATTCCTTTTGGCATCACCGGGAGAGATTGACTCCCCAGGCCAATCGGCTGTGAGGACCAGCTGTGACCACAGTGGAAGAGCTACTATGCAGGAGACATCCCTATGGAGCAGGACTGGCTTCATTGGGGCTTTGAGTATGTCCCTTGACTATATTTCTCGTGGATGTGTTGAATTGTAATCTGGCATGGTCTGAAGTTGTCCATCAGATACACTGGCTTTTGGGTCCCTCTGGAAGGGAAAAATCAGCCACTATCTGTGCCCTGTCTGGGGTCACCCTTCAGGAGCTTCAGAGTGACTGCAGATGGCTGCTACTTGTGTTGTACTTGGAAGTTTCTAGGAGAGGCCAAGCTGTGAAGCAAGGCAGGCTGTTGCTAATGTCAGGCCTGGGACCTCTTATTGAGAAGTATGGTGCACATTGATGCCAGCTGCTACTTGTTTGAGAGATTTTTATAAAGGTCTGAAGCCCAAACCAGGACATGCCATTCATATGGAAAAGTATCTGCAAACAGCATAGGTAGGGCTGCAAATTGTACAGGGCAGGGTCTCAGTGAATCACCAAGGTGGAGCAAACAGTATGGGCCAGGTTGATGTGGACACAGATATGGTGCCTACCAATCAGCTCTATTATGGAGAAGTCTCCGTACAGGAACAATGACTCCTGAGAGCACCTCTATCTGGGAGAAAGCCATCCCCAAGTTTTGCTTTGATGTCAGACAGTTTAGTTCCTCCCCATATGTTTCTGTATTCTCCCCACTTCCCCAAGCCACTGCCCCAGTACTGGAGCTCAGAGGGAATGAGGCCATGTAAGTTCATGCACTGGCCCTTTAAGAGGAACTACGTGGGTTTCCAGAAGCCTCTGTGTTACTCAGCCATAATCCCTGCTGGTTTTTACAGCCTGAAGTTACGGGACTTCTCTTCCCAGCTTTGGAACCCTGGGTTGAGGGTTTGTGTGGGCTGTGACTCATTACTTCTCATAGGAAGCCTCCACATCCTAGACATCCCTTCTAATTAAAAAAATACCACAAAGGGTGTTGAACCAGCCCATTTCCCCCCTTCGACCCTCCTAGCATTCTCAATGTGCTTTCTTCTGTACTTCTGCAGTTGTAGGATTTCCATTCAGCCAGATTTCAGGTAATTTGTAATGATGGTTGTTCTGTGTTCTAGTTGTAATTTTGATGTGCTTGTGGGAGACTGCAAGTACCAGCATTTACCTAATGCACCATCTTGGTTCTCCCCTTCAACTTGATCTTAATAATTTTTCTTTTAATATAAAAAATTTTATATATTGAAACCCATGAAAAATTAGTTATTCCATACTGGTTTTAAGACTGGTTCTATCTCTAAGTAATAAATTTGGCAATTTTTAAAGACTTCTAAACTTAGAATTACTTACTGCAAAATAACATAAAGTGTACCTTGCTTTATGTGTTTCCTCTGGAAACATGAAAAGTCAGTTTGGGGTGGTTGTTTTATTCATTTTAAGGTAAGAAATTTAAACTGGAATATAAAACCAGAACATGCTACCAGTAATTTAATGAAGTTATAACTCCATGTCTTATTTTCTTTAGATACTTTTTTTAAAATTAAATCTTCATTATTCAGATTATTACATTTGTTTTTCTTTTTTCCCCTCCATAGCACCCCTCCACCCAGCTCCCACCCTTCCCTCCCTCCCATTGATCTCATAAATAGGTGTATGATTTTTGTCCGTCTCTCCCTATATACACCTCACCCCTTTCCCCCTGAGAATTATCAATGCTCCTGATTCTAGTATATTCACCAGTTTATTCTGTTGATCAAATTTTTAATTCACTTAATTTTTAGATTCACTTGTTGATAGATACGTATTTGTTGTTCATAATTTTTTGACTTTAATCTTTTTCTTCTTCCTCTTCTTAAAGAGTACCTTTCAGCATTTCATATAATATTGGTTTGGAGTTCATGAAATCCTTTAGCTTTTTCTTATCTGTAAAGCTCTTTATCTGCCCTTCAATTCTGAATGATAGCTTTGCTGGATAGATTATTCTTGGTTGTAGGTTCTTGCTATTCATCACGTTGAATACTTCTTGCCACTCCCACCTGGCCTGCATCGTTTCTGTTGAGAAATCAGCTGACAGTCTTATGGGTGCTCCCTTGTAGGTAATGAACTGTTTTTCTCTTGCTGCTTTTAATATTCTCTCTTTGTCTTTTGCTCTTGGTATTTTAATTATGATGTGTCTTGGTGTGGTCCTCTTTGGATTCCTTTTATATGGGGTTCTGTGTGCTTCCTGGACTTGTAAGTCTATTTCTTTCACCAGATGTGGGAAGTTTTCAGTCATTATTTCTTTAAATAGGTTTTCCGTATCTTGCTCTCTCTCTTCTGGCACTCCCACAATTCTGATGTTGGTACGTTTGAAGCTGTCCCAGAGTCTCCTTACATTCCCTTCACATTTCTGGATTCTTTTCTCTTCTTGCTTTTCCAGTTGAGTGTTTTCTGCTTCTTTATATTTGAAATTTTTGACTTGATTCTTGCCTTTCTCTAGTCTGCTCTTAGGACTCTGTATAATATTTTTTATTACAGTCAGTGAATGTTTAATTTCTAGTTGGTCCTTTTTCATCTTTAGTTGGACCTTTACCATCTCTAGTTGGCTCTTTTGCATCTCTAGTTGGTCTTTTTTCATCTCCTCTTGGGACTTAATAAATTTATCCATCTTTTCTAGCATATTCTTTTTTTTGGTTAATTTTCTTTTTTTTATTAATTTTTATACATATCTCCCCATTGCCCCCCTCCCTCCCAGGCAAACTCCAACCCCCCAGTGTCTATGTTCATTGGTTATGCTTATATGCATGTATACAGGTGCTTTGATTGATCTCTTATCTACCTCACATAACTTTAATCTTCCTGTTGTAATTTCACAGTCTGTTTGAAGCTTTACTGTCTCTGTATCTATCCTTTGTTCATCAGTTTATAATGTTCTTTATTATCCCCCAATGAGTGTGATCATGTGATGCTTCTCCTTCATTGACTGGCTTATTTCACTAAGCATAAGGCTCTCCAGTTCCAACCAGGTTGCTGCAAATGGTAAGAATTCCTTCTTTTTAATGGCAGTATAGAATTCCATTGTGTAGATGTATCACAGTTTTCTGATCCACTCATCTACTGACGGGCACCTAGGCTGTTTCCAAATTGTGGCTATTGTAAATTGTGCTGCTATGAACATAGGGGTGCATAAATCCTTTCTGATTGGTGTTTGTAATTTCTTAGGATAAATTCCTAAGAGTGGGATTACAGTGTCAAATGGGAGATCCATTTTTAGTTTTTTGAGGAAACTCCATACTGTTCTCCACAGTGGCTGCACCAGTCTGCATTCCCACCAACAGTGCACAAGGGTTCGTTTTCTCCGCATCCTCGCCAACACTTGTCTTTGTTGATTTGTTGATGATTGCCATTCTGACAGGTGTAAGATGGTATCGCATTGTCGTTTTGATTTGCATCTCTCGGATGATTAATGACTTTGAACATGTTTTCATGTGTCTCTTGGCCTTACTTCTGTCGTCTTTTGAAAAGGTTCTATTTAGGTCCGTTGCCCATTTTTTTATTGGATCCTTCATCTTCCTTTTATTAAGTTGTATAAGATGGCTGTAGATTTTGGAAATTAAACCTTTATCAGTGATAGAATTTGCAAATATGTTCTCCCATGCATTGATCTTTCTTGCTGTTTTGTTGATGGTTTCTTTTGCTGTGCAAAAGCTTTGTATTTTGATGTAGTCCCATTTGTTTATTTTTTCTTTAGCTTCCATTGCCTTTGGAGCAGTATCAGTGAAGAAGTTCTTTCGGCATATGTCTGAGATTGTGCTGCCTGTGGATTCCTCTAGTATTTTTATGGTTTCCCTTCTAATGTTTAAGTCCTGTATCCATTTTGAGTTTATTTTTGTATTTGGTGTAAGTTGGTGGTCCAGTTTCAATTTTTTGCATGTATCTCTCCAATTTTCCCAAAACCATTTATTGAAGAGGCTATCTTGGCTCCATTGAATGTTCATGCCTCCTTTGTCAAATATTAATTGAGCATAGTGGTTTGGGTGGATATCTGGGTTCTCTATTCTATTCCATTGGTCTATATGTCTGTTCTTGTGCCAGTACCAGGCTGTTTTGAGAACAGTTGCTTTGTAGTATAGCTTGAAGTCTGGTATTGAAATCCCACCTATTTATTCTTTTTTCTCAGAATTGCTGTAGCTATCCATAGTCTTTTTTGTTCCAGATGAATCTATGAAGAATTCTTTGTATGTCTGTGAAATATGTCGTTGGTATTTTAATGGGTAGTGCGTTGAATCTGTAGATTGCTTTGGGCAGTATGGACATTTTAATGATGTTGATTCTCCCAATCCATGAGCATGGTATGCTCTTCCATCTGTTAACATCTTCCTCTATCTCTTTTTTCAGTGTCCTGTAGTTTTCTGCATAAAAGTCTTTTACCTCTTTAGTTAGGTTATTCCTAGGTATCTTAATTTTTTTGGTGCGATGGTAAATGGGATTGCTTTTTTAGTTTCTCTTTCTATAATTTCACTGTTAGTGTATAGAAATGCCACAGACTTCTTAGCATTAATTTGGTATCCTGCTACATTGCCAAATTCATTAATTAAGTCAATTATTTTGGAATGGAGTCCTTTGGGTTTTTTATGTACAATATCATGTCATCTGCAAATAAGGACAGCTTTAGTTGTTCTTTTCCAATTTGGATGCCTTTTATTTCTTCTTCTTGTCTAATTGCACTGGCTAATATTTGCAGTACTATGTCGAACAGGAGAGGTGAGAGTGGGCATCCCTGTCTTGTTCCTGTTCTTAGGGGAAATGGTTTTAGTTTTTGCCCATTGAGTATTATGTTAGCTGTGGGTTTATCATATATGGCTTTTATGATGTTGAGGTATGATCCTTCTATTCCCACTTTGCTGAGAGTGTTTATCGAGGAAGGATGTTGGATTTTGTCAAATGCTTTTTCTGCATCAATTGATATCACTATGTGATTTTTATCTCTCAATTTGTTTATGTGATGTATCACATTTATTGATTTGCGGATATTGAACAATCCCTACATTCCTGGATGAATCCTGCTTGGTCATGGTGTATGATCTTTCTGATGTACTGCTGGATCCGGTTTGCTAGAATTTTGTTGAGGATTTTGGCATCTATGTTCATGAGAGATATTGGCCTATAATTCTCTTTCATTGTGTTGTCTTTATCTGGTTTTGGTATTAGGGTGATGCTGGCTTCATAGAAGGTGTTTGGTAGTATTCCTTCTTCTTGAATGTTTTTGAATAGTCTGAGGAGGATAGGTTTTAATTCTTCCTTGAATGTTTGGTAAAACTCTCCTGTGTAGCCATCTGGACCCGGGCTTTTATTTGCTGGAAGCTTTTTGATTACTGCCTCAATTTCTTCTATAGTTATTGGACTATTGAGATGTTTGGCTACCTCCTCATTGAGTTTTGGGAGGTTATATTTTTCTAGGAAAATGTCCATTTCTTGCATGTTGTCCAATTTGTTGGAATAGAGTTGTTCATAGTATTTTTTAACAATCCTTTGTATTTCCACAGGGTCTGTTGTTATTTCTCCTCTTTCATTTCTGATTTTGTTTATTTGGGTCTTCTCTCTTTGCTTCTTGGTGAGCCTGGCTAGGGGTCCATCAATCTTGTTTATCCTTTCAAAGAACCAGCTCTTTGTTTTGTTGATCTTTTGAATTGTTTCTTTCATCTCCAGGTTGTTTATCTCCGCTCTGATCTTCACTATTTCATTCCTTCTGAATACACTGGGCTTTTCTTGTTGCTCTCGTTCTAGCTCTTTGAGTTGTAGGTTTAGGTAATTTATTACCATTGTTTCCTGTTTTTTGCAGTAGGCTTGTAGGACTATGAACTTCCCTCTCAAGACTGCTTTCACTGTGTCCCATAAATTTTGTATTGTTGTGTTGTCATTGTCATTTGTTTCCATGATGTTTTTTTTATTTCTTCCTTGATCTCTCTGGTTACCCAGTCATTGTTTAATTGCATGCTGTTTAGTCTCCATGTGTTTGATTTCTTTCTATTGTTTTTATTATAGTGGATTTCCAGTTTTATGTCACTGTTGCCTGAGAAAATGCTTGATATGATTTCTATCTTCTTGAATTTGAAGAGACTTTTCTTATGACCCAACATATGATCTATCTTTGAAAATGACCCATGTGCACTGGAGAAGAATGTATATTCTGTGGCTTTGGGGTGAAATGTTCTGAAGATGTCAATTACTTCCATCTGGTCTAGTGAGTCATTTAGGATTGATGTTTCTTTCCTGATTTTTTGTTTAGAGGATTTGTCCAATGGTGACAGTGGGGTATTAAAGTCTCCTACTATGATTGTGTTGCTGTCAATCTCTCCCTTAATATCCTCCAAGAGTTTTTTTTATGTATTTAGGTGCTCCTATATTGGGTGCATATATGTTTACCAGAGTTATTTCTTCTTGTTGGATTGTTCCCTTTAGTATTATGAAGTGGCCTTCTTTATCTCTTATTATGTCCTTCACTTTGAGATCTAATTTGTCAGATATAAGTATTGCAACCCCAGATTTTTTTTTCATTTCCATTTGCCTGAAATACCATCTTCCATCCCTTCACCCTCAATCTGTGTGCATCTCTTTTCCTAAGGTTGGTTTCTTGCAGACAGCAGATATATGGATCATGTTTTCTTATCCATTCGGTTACCCTATGTCTTTTGATTGGAGCATTTAATCTGTTTACATTTAAAGTTATTATTGATAAGTACTTATCTGTTGCCATTTTTAGTCCTTACCCCGAGTTCCTTCTTCGCTTCCTCTTTCTTTTTATTACAGCAGACCTTTTAACACTTCTTGCATTGCTGGTTTGGTGGTAATATATTCCCTTAGTCCTTTTTTGTCTGTGAAGCTTTTGATTTCACCTTCAATTTTGATTGAGAGTCTTGCAGGGTACAGTATTCTTGGATTCAGACCCTTCCTTTGCATGACTTTGTATATTTCATTCCATTCCCTTCTAGCCTGACGAGTTTCTGTTGAGAAGTCAGTAGCTAGTCTTATGGGGGTTCCTTTGTAGGTAACTTTCTGTTTCTCTCTGGCTGCTTTTAAGGTTCTTACTTTGTCGTCGGTGTTTGCCAATTTAATTATGATGTGCCTCGGTGTCGGTTTGTTGGGGTTCATTTTGCTTGTGACTCTGTGAGCTTCTTGGATTTGTGTGGGTTTTTTCTTTTCTATATTGGGTAAATTTTCTGTCATTATTTCTTCAAACACGTTCTCTAATCCTTGTTCAGTTTCCACTCTTTCTGGAACCCCAATTATGCGGATGTTAGTTTGTTTCACGTTATCCCAAAGTTCCCTTAGACTCTCCTCTTGCTATTTAACTTTTTTTTCTAGAAGCTGCTGTACTTGGGTATTTTTTCCTACCGTGTCTTCTAGCTCACTGATGCGGTCCTCTGCTTCTTCTAGTCTACTTTTGATGCTTTCTATTGAGTTCTTTATAGCAGTGATGTCATTATTCATTTCTTCCTGTTTATTCTGCACCTCTTCTAGGTTCTTCTGCATTTCTTCTTGTGTCTTCTTTATTTCCTCTTGGCTCTTACTCACAATGTCAAACTTGTCTTCCATTCTTTTCATCCACCTTATGATCATTTCTCTGAACTCTTTCTCTGGCAGGCTTATTTCTGCTTCTATTTCGTTTACTTCCTTTTCTGGTGAAACCTGCCTTTCTGTCTTTTGTGGGCTGTTTCTTTTTCTGCCCATGGTCTTTCTTCTCTGGGTTTCTGGTTATGTAGTTCTCTCTCCTACGTTAATTGAAAGGCACAAACTACAACACGACCAGGTACAGCACACAAGGCACTTTCCGTGTGCTCTGTGGATCTCTGGTTCCGCCGTGTGTCTGCGCCGATTGGCGAGCGGATTTCTGGGTCCCCGGGTCCCTGGCTGTTCAATGGGTGCCCCAGCCGAAGGCTTCAGACCTCCACAGACATTCACCTCCCACTGCAAGATGGCTCGGGCTCCGCGTTCGCGCTGGTGGCTCTTGCCGACAAAAACCTCATGGCAGTGGGGCTGCCTGGCCTGGAGAACCCCTTCCAGCAGTTCCCTGCCCTCCCCTGGAGGACAACTGACTCCTAGCTTGCCAACAAACACTACCAATGCAACTCTCAGCCGCTCTCTCTCCCTCTGCCCAGCGACAAAGATCCAGACGCGTCCGTCTACTCTGCCACCATTTTTCCCTCTAGCATATTCTTGAAAAACCTTATAAGCGTGGTTTTGAACTCTATATCCAGTCGTTTTTTTCCCTCCATTTCTTTTGTTTGTGATCCCTTCCCTTGTCTCGGCATTTTCACTATGTCGGGGAAACTTCTATGTTGAATTCAGCCTTATAATGCCAGACTTGCAAAACCGAAGAAGCCTCTGTTGAGCTTGGGATGGGTGGAGTCTCAGGGCTTAAGGGACCGACTTGCCTTCCAGTCAGCCCCGCCCTCCACGGCCCCTGAGTCTCACGTAACTGGGTAATAGCTGGAGCGGTCCTTGTGCGGGCACCCGCAGTGCTTCTAGACCGCTGCCTTTCCAGCTCCCCTGCGCACCAGGACCACACGAGTCTAGGTCTCTAGGGTTTCGCCCGAAACAGGGGTTTAGTGGAGTCAGAAGTGGCACAGTTGGGAGGGTCTGTCTCCCGCCCACTCGAGAAAGTCAGCGGCACAATCAGCAATCTGTCCTTGGCGCAGTGCTGTGCGCACCGCCACCAGCCCTCTGATCTTTTGCGACTCCCCTAAATTTCTGGCACTTCTCCCTTTTCACAGTCCAAACTCACCCTGTATGAGTTTCAGCTGGATCTGGGGTTTAGTGTCGGAAGAGAAGGGGTTCAATGCCGTTGGGAGTCTCCGTTTCCCTCCCGTCAGAGAAAGCCAGCCAGGTACTCCGGCACCCGCTCTCTCCGCGTGCGCGTCTCCGTACCTCAGCTTTTTACAGCTCCTCTGGGTCTCCGTGAGCCCCTCTCTTTCCTTCTAGCTGTAGAACTTCCACTCAGCCAGCTTTCCTGTGGTTCTGGATGATGTCTGTTCTGTCTTTTAGTTGTAGTTTTGAAATTGTTGTGCGAGGCAGCAGTGTAGGTGTTTACCTATGCCGCCATCTTGGATTCTCCTCTCTTTAGATACTTTTATAAATAAATAAATCATTACTGATTCAATTGAGAGTCACTGTTCTTCTCCTCTATTACATTCCATTCCCTCCTGAGAGTAATCATAATCATTGTTGCTGTGAGAACATCCATACTTGAACAGAATATTTATAAGACTTCTTTTAAGTCAGGAAGCAAGATATCAAGTGCTTCAAATAATGATCATTTTGCAGGTTCTTTTATGCATTTGGAATTAAGAAGGGAGCATAAGGAAGATTGCATGAAGGTAGACAAAAGCAAGGCAGAGAAATTTCCATGATTAGGTTTCAGACTAGTTAACAAGATTAGATGCTCCCTTTTGGATGGTTCCACCTAAAAGGATCTTAAAAGAGGTATTTTCAAAATGTGTTAACCTAGATACACATGAAGATGGATGGGGCTATCACCTGCTCAGTTAGCAATTTATGATGAAATCACCCTGTGAGGTTACTTTTAATTAGCTTTGTTACAGTGCCCCCTTTTCATCCACCTCATAAAATCAGTGCAGATCATATCCATGCATTTATTTACCTTTTACTACAAAAAAAAAGCTACTTTAAAATGTTCTAAACTATGTTTCCCAATACAGTGGCCATATCCACATGTGGCATGTGGCTATTGGGCATAGGAAATGTGGCTAATGTAAATTGAAATGTACCATAAGTATGAAATATATTACAGATTTCAAAGAATTAGTGCAAAAAGAAGAATGTAAAATATACTATTTTAATTTTTATATTCATTATATGTTGAAATTATAAAAGTTTAGATATGTTGAGTTAAAAAAATATTGTAATACCTATGTATGGTATCAGATGGATACAGATTTATTGGGGTAATCACTTAATAAGCTTTATAAAGGTCTAATCACTATGCTGTATATCTGAAACTATTATAATAGTGTACATCAACTGTAAATAAAAATTATTTTTAAGGGAAAAAATCTCTTATACTTGGCACTGCCCCTTCATGTAACCAAAGTAATAGAAGTGGTCATTTTCCTCCTCTGTTTATACAATTATAGATATTTCCATGCTACTTTCTTATTGCTGTTTAGAATGGACATTATATCTCTGTGCCTAATATTTTCCATCTGTAAGAGACAGTTTGCCTGACTGAGCTCCAGGACTTTTTTTATGGCTTTCCTACTGAATAATTTTTTACTTTAAATTAAAAAAAATAAAGCTGCTAGTTCAAGCAACTTTTTATAAAGTAATCTTTGTCATATAAAACAGGTAAGTTAACTAGAATTGTTGGGTTGTTTAAAGAAAACTTTCAGAGGGAAGAAGGAGGAAAGTGATGTAAAATATAAAATATGCTTATTTAAGATATAAAATATCCAAATATTTTAAAATCTGCTACCAAATGGAAAAGAGATTGAATTAAATCCTTCTAACCTCAGGAATGTAATTGTGACCAATTAGAATTTTTAGACTTTTACTCTTTCTCTCATAAGCAGAAACCTGCCTGGTGCATAAGACCACAGAGTGACTTAGTGTCTGTGAAATTATTAAACCGGAACACTTTTAAGATAATTTTAAATTGTAATATTCTTTGATTCTATAATAAACTGTTCTTCAATATTAGCCCTGTAAAGGAGATTCTATACTTAAGATTGAAAACTTTGGTTCAAGAGTATCCTATATAATAAAGAGGTAATATGCAAATTGACCATAGCACCCTCACAAGATGGCTGCTTACGATCAGGCCAGCAGGGAGGTTAGTGAGGGATGACCAAACGACTTAACAGCAGGCTGTGTGGGGCAACCACGCCAACAAGGGGACTGTGAGGGATGACCAGGCCAGCAGGGGTAGTTGGGAACAACCAGGCTGACAGGGAGGGCAGTTAGGAATGACCAGACTGGCAGGGGGGGGCAGTAAGAGGCAACCAGGCTAACGAGGAGACAGGAGCAACCAGACCAGCACAGAGGGTAGTTGGGGGTGATTAAGCTGGCTAGGGGGGCATTGAAGGGGGCCTAGGCCAGTGAGGGGGGCAGTTGAGAGCAATCAGGCCAGCACGAGGAGGTAACTTAGAGATGACCAGGCTGGCAGGGGGGGCAGTTAGGGGTAACTAGGCAGGCAGGCAGGTGAGTGATTAGGAGCTAATGGTCCAAGATTGTGAGAGGACATCCCCCAAAAGATTCCGGATTGGAGAGGGTGCAGGCTAGGCTGAGGAGAAATCTCCCCCCTCGCCCCCTTTGCACAAATTTTGTGCACTGGGCCTCTAGTCTTATTTAATAAAAGGCTAATATGCAAATTGACTAAATGGCAGAAAACTGAACAGTCACTATGACATATGCTGATCACTAGGCGGCTCACACAGAACATGATGGGCATCGGCAACAGGTGGCAGAGTATGTAACATGGTAGGCCTTGGCCATGGTGGAATGCTGGTGCAGGTGAGCAGTGGCACCAGACCAAGGCAAGGTACCAGTTGCTGTCATCGGGACAAGCCTCGGTGGTTACTGAAAATTCTTTGCTCCTGCATGCTGCAGTCCCACCCAGTGCTCACACTTGCTGCTGGCACCAGCCCTGTTCTCACCTGCTGCTGGTACCCAGCACTGGCTCTGATCACCCCTCAGGGCTTCTCCACTTCCCCCTGCTCCTGAGAGGCAATTGGAGCCAGCAACTGCCTCTCATACATGCTTTCAGCGATGGCCCCTCACACCTGCTTCTGGCACCAGCCCCTCTCCCACTCGCAGTTGGTGCTGAAGCTTCTGCGTCCACCCACTGCTGGTGCTCAATGCCAATCCTGATTACTCTGCACCATTGGTGGGTGTGAGCAGCAGCTGCTGGCCCCAATCACCCCTGAGGGCTCCTCCACCTCCCCCTGATCCAGCAGTGGAATGACTGGTCGCTATGAAGTGCACTGACCACCAGGAGGCAGATGCTGTATGCAGGAGCTTCCTCCAGCCTGCAGGCCCCAGGCCAGCCAAGGTGGGTGCCAGTGAGGGCCCCCTGATTGCCATGCCAGTTGTTCCTACTGGTCACTCCAGAGAGGGAGGCAACCGACTGTGGTGGCAGGGGTGTGGAGCTGGCTGACAAGCTGATGGTGATGGGGGTGGCACTATCTGGCAAGCAGTGACAGGCTTGCCAAGGTGGGTGCCAGTGGGGGCTCCCCGATCACCCCAGTGGTCATCCATTGATCGGCCTTGATTGCTGGCCAGGACTATGGACCCTACCGGTGCATGAATTTCATGCACTGGGCCTCAAGTCATATCATAAATATCACTTCAATCATTGGTGAATAGGTAAAAAATATATGGATGTGAGGCAAAGAAGGGGACATGAAACACTTAAATTATTCTAGGAGACCTGAAAGGCCACATCTCCAGTAATGTTTCTGTAGCTACCATGTTCAACAACAGGTTGGTTAGGTGTGTTGAAAGCAACCACTGGATCAACTTAAGAACCTGGTTGTCTCCTTATCTTTCAGATATTGTCCTCCACAATATTTGCTGTGATTGAATTCTTGGGTGCTGGATACTCATTTGTCATCTCAGCTATCTCCATCAACAAGGGTCCTAAATGTCTAATGGAAAATAGCACATAGGGCTATCCCTTCCACAATGGGTAAGGTACACCCTACAAGAGAAACAAGGTGGACTCGAACCTCCACAAGGGCTAGGACCATTTCTGCCCTATTCACCACTGCAGCCCTTCTGCCCAGCACAGTGATTGATGCACTCAGAGGATCAGAAAAGATGGTTGTTAGGTCCTTCTGCACATGGAAGATGGGTTCATTACTAGAAAACCTATGGGGAACTGGTTTATTAACTCAAACCCCTTTATTAATTTACAACGAAAAGTTAAGAACCCAGAGCAAGTTTTAGGTAGAGTAGATGGCGGTACTGGTTCTGTTATGGCCTGAAGTCAAGTGTGTTCACAAGTTTCACATAAAATATCCCCACTCTTCTCTATAGCTAAACAGGAATATGCAGCCTCTAATATCCTCATACCACAGGCAGGGATCCCCAAATTTATAGAATACTTCTGGGGCCCTTGGCCATTCAATTGTCTTGCCTGAGCATAGCATTCAGACTTCAGAAGGCTGAGTCATCTCCTGAGGTTCTTCCCCTGATGACTCCCTCTCTCCTACATGGGGGTGTGGCTGAGAATGACATATTGTCTTCTTCCAAGGACCTTTTTCTTGTTGTTTCTAACAACAGCATCAGTACAGCACTAAACAAGTTTTTCTATTTATTGTGTTATGTGAATGATACTATCCTATCTAATAAAAGAGCAATATGCAAACTAACCATCACTCCACTCCACTCACAAGCCATGCCCACAAGCCAATCAGGAGTGAGTATGCAAATTAACTCTAACCAAGATGGCTGCGGCCACAGAGTGAGCAGGAGGGAGGCCTGAGTTTCCTCAACGATGGAGGAAGCCAAGCTTTCCACACACTCCGGTGGGCCCAGGCCTCCACTCAAGGCTACAAAGTTTCAATTATAGAAGATAAATAAATCCCAACAGAAATAGTTGCCACCACAGAGCGAGCAGAGGCTTGGCTCTGCTCCAGGCTACAAAGTCTCAATTGTAGAAGATAGATAAATCCCAGATACCAGGGCCTCTGCTTCTGTCTCCAGGGGGAGTGGCCAGCCTGCAAATCAGCACAGGCCCCTTGCCTAGGCTGTCCCATGCCCCAAGGGAACCCTCACCCTGATCCAGGACACCCTTCATGGCAAACCAGCTGGCCCCCACCCATGCACCAGGCCTCTATCCTATCTAATAAAAGAGCAGATTGATCATCACTCCAGCACACAAGATGACTGTCCACATGTGGTCAAAGATCCTGCCCCCATGTGGACACAGATGGCCACCACAAGATGGCCAACAGGGGAGGGAAGATGGCAGGGACCAGGCCTGCAAGGGAGGGCAGTTGAGGGTGATCGGACCAGCAGGGGAAGACAGTTGGGAGGGACCAGTCCTGCAAAGGAGGGCAGTTGGGTGTGATCAAGCATGGAGGGGAAGGCAGTAAGGGTAACCAGGCTGGCAGAGGAGGGAAGTTGGGGGTAACGGGGCCTGCAGGGAAGGGTAGTTAGGGGTGATCAGGCCTGCAGGGAAGGGCAATTAGGGGGAATCAGGCTGGCAGGGGAGTGGTTAGAGGGTGATCAGGCTGGCAGGCAGAAGCAGTTAGGGACAATCAGGAAGGCAGGCAGGCGAGCAGTTGGGAGCCAGCAGTTCCTGGATTCTGAGAGGGATGTAGGCTGGGCTGAGGGACACCCTTTCCCCCCATGCATGAATTTTGTGCACTGGGCCTCTAGTCCTTGATAAAAATTTAAATCATTTAGAGGAAATCTATGTCTAAAACAAAGAGGGAAAAAGGAAACACAACAGATTCCAGGTCACACTCCCACACAGTACATTGGTCTCAGATGTCACACATTAAGGGCCAAATACATCCCCTGGCACTCACCCCCTGCTTGTGAAGTGATAATCCTATACCCAGTTCTTATGAACTCACTTTAGAGAGTGAAAAAGGCCTTTTTTAAAAGTTTTGCTACAGGTAACTATGTCTTTATTGATTCTGTGATTTAGCTCAATCTTCTCAGGCACTCACATGAAGATATCAAGATTTATCATGATATGAATAAATCTTGATTAACATACCATTAGAGACATAAACATGTATTTTATCCATCATATTTCAAATAGCCCCAGGAGATATATTTCCTAAATAGAGGGATTTGTGTAATGGTTAAGAGCATTGGCTTTGAAGTCAGATAGATCTCAGATCAAATCCAGGCATTTCCATTTTTAGACTCAACTTTTTAATTTGCAGTGGGTGTATGTTCATTCATTTGGTGACTATTTCCTGAAGGTAGGTCTTGTTCAAGGAGAACAGCACGTCCTCTTAGGCCTGGGAAGGCAATGTAAAGCAGCTGATCCAGGGCACCGAACACAGGCAGGACACAGTAAGTGCAACCTGCTCTTACTCACAGAAACTCCCTGTGCTGGAACTGGGGACAGGCACAGGGGACATGATCTTTGTTCTTGTGAGGGTACAATCTGAAAAGAAGACAGACAAATGGCCAGTCGATGACACAGAATGCTGGGAAGCACAGAAGGGCACCAAAGCCAGGCAGAATGGCCAGTGGGGCAGAGGGGCTCCCCTGCTCTTCCTTCAGCTGCAAGAAGTGAGTTGCATGAACTCCATGACACTCCATTCTGATGTTGATAGATTATTGCTCTATGGGAATGCCCTTCCCATGAGCAGCATGCTGTAAAACTCCAGCTCAGTAAACTGGGTGTACACTGCCTCAGCTCCTCTTGCTTCACAGAGTGTGGAAACATGATTATCCTCCAGGTCCAAGGAATATGAGGTTGGAGAGTTGGGCACAGCTATCATTGCTGGCATCTCTGAGAGTCTCAAAACCTGGAAGTTTAGAGGATAGGAGAAGGGCCTCGATCAGCATGTGTGGTGGTTTTTAAGTGGGACTGAAAAGACTGCCCCAAGCACCAAACTCAATCCTTGTTTCCAAGTTCCCCCTGATGAACTGATCTCACCACCAGGAGGTGCTCAAGTCATAGTGTCCTATAGAAAAACTTTTTACAAAGGATTTTTCCACTCTCTAAAGTGAGTGCATAAAAGCTGGGTATGGGACTATCTCTTCACAAGCAGGGCATGAGTGTGCCCACTGCACACACCTTCAGAAGAGGGAAGAACTCAGGACTGCCAAGCACTTTACCTCAGGGTCTTCTCTTTACCAAATGTGCCTGGAAAATATTGTCTTCCTGTTACTTCCTATCATCATCAAGTTTAAAAACTGTAAAGAGGGATGGGACTACATGGAGAAATGCAGAACAGAAAGACGAGTGTTTAAAAAATAATAAGTACTAAAAAGAGGTCTTACACAACAATACATATAGTGTATTATCGCAGTGACTTCTCACAACTGAGAGGTTGATTTTAGCCTCTTTTATAGAGGAAGAAACTGGTACTGCCTCTGGGAAAGGGATAAGGAACTTATATGAGGAATACATGCCAGTAAGAGGAATGCTTTTATTCAAACCTAAGTCCATTGAAATCCCAAATACCAGACTCTTTCCTTTAGACCAGACAGCTCAGATTAAGTGAAATAATAATACTAGCATTTATTGAGACATACCAGGTGCCAGACACTGTCCTAACCACTCTACTAGTACTAACTCACTTAATCACAGTAATTCTATAATTTCATAAATAATGTTGTTCCCATTTTACAGATGAGTTACACAACTAGTGAGCAGCTAGGACATGTGCTTTTATGGAAAGGTCCATTGATGCTATGAACAATCTTTTATCTTTAAAGCAAGAGGAAATGCCCTTTCCTTTGTTCTTTTGACTGTTAAATGCTAAGATATCTTCTGTCATTCCAAACATTTTTAAATTTTTATACAGAATCTATACTAATAAAATATGCTAATTAGTCCAGGAGACCTTCCGGACATCCTTCCAGATAAAGCCATGGTGGCAGGGATGAGGCAGAGGTGGTTAGGGGCAATCAGGTCAGGAGGCGAGGGCAGTTGGAGGCAAGCAGGCCACTAGGAGGAACAGTTAGGGGCAAGCAGGCTGGTAGGGGGGGCAGTTGGGGGCATGCAGGCTGGCAGTGGGGGGCAGTTGTGGACAATCAGGCTGGCAGAGGAGGGACAGTTAGGGACAAGCAGGCTGGCAGGCAGAGTGATTAGAGGTGATCAGGCAGGCAGGTGAACAGTTAGGAGCCAGGGGTCCTGGATTGGAGAGGATGCAGGCCGGGCTGAGGGATGCCCCCACACACAAATTTTGTGCACCAGACCACTAGTGTATTAAATAAGTGAGTACTGATTACTAAAAGATTCATCATGTAAAAAAGTTCTAAAACCAATAAGATGGATGTTGACTTAGTAGCAACATGCAGATGGTTTCCCATTGAGGCCTTGGGAGGATAGGGAAGGCATAACAGAAGAATGGGAAACCAATCTGTGGCTCTGAGAATGTGAGAGAAAGGATAATGACCCAAAGGACTGACCGTTTTCCTGTGTTTGGTTTTGAAGACAGAGTGTTTCACTTTACTCCTTCATGGCATGACGCCGTTGTCACGCAGTGGACTCCCTATACACAGAGTTTGTAAATGTATTGCAGTTCCTTATTTCAAAGTTTTCATAAAATACATATTAAGGCAGCAGATTGCTTAGTGCTTTTATTTAATTAAATCTTTTTGCAAGTGTAATTCCCACATGTTGATAAAAATATACTTGAGTCAAATTCACAATTTGGTTAGAATTAGGCCTTTAAAAAAGTCAAGCTCTCCTCTTTAACTATGTGACATGATTATACTTTCATGGCTTCAGAAGGCCACTTAGAAGTGTCATAATTGTGAATTATGTCAAATGTCCAAGTAGTCACAAATTACAGTGGGACGAAGACCAGGTGGTGAGATTCTGTTCCTGTAGTGTCTTCATTTTCCTGGCTCCACGATCAATACTGAATTTATCCATCCTCTCCATGAGCTCACAAAAGTCATTCTCTCACTTAGCTCTGTGACCTATGATGACTCACTTAACATCTCTCTGCCTCAATGTCTTTATTTGTGAAATAAAATAAAAGAAGCCTAAGGTTTCTATAAGAAATAAAATAGTTATGGGTAGCTCAGTTGTTGATCATTGACCTATAAACCAGGAGGTCACAGTTTGTTTTGCGGTCAGAGTACATGCTAGTGTTGTGGGCTCGATCCCCAGTGTGGGCTGTGCAGGAAGCAACCAATCAATGATTCTCTAGCATCATTGATGTTTCCTTCTCTCTCTCCCTTTCCTTTCATCTCTGAAATCAATAAAATATATTTTAAAAAGAAATAAAATAGTTAATAGTTTAAAATGTTTGGAATATGGTCTAACAGTATCCTATCTAATAAAAGAGTAATATGAAAATTGACCATACCTCCACTACACCCACCAACACACCCACCAGCCATGCCTACCAGCCAATCAGAGCAAACAAATTAACCCAATCAAGATGACTACGGCCACAGAGAGTGCAGGAGGGAGGCTTGGGTTGCCCCTGGTGATGAAGGAAGCCAAGCTTTCTGCAATCTCTGGCCAGCCCAGGCCTCTGCTTAAGGCAACAGAGTTTCAATGGCTGTTCCAGCAGAAGGCTTGGCTCCACTCCAGGCTACAAAGTTTCAATTGCAGAAGATAAATATATCCCAGATACCAGGGCCTCTGCTCCAGTTGCTGGGGGGCGTGGCTGGCCTGCAAACCACCACAGGCCCCTCTCCCAGGCCACCCCATGCCCCAAGGGAACACCCACCTTGATCCAGTACACCCTTCAGGGCAAACCAGCTGGCCCCCACCCATGCACTAGGCCTCTATTCTATCTAATAAAAGAGTAATATGCAGATTGACCATCACTCTAACACACAAGGTCACTGCCCCCATGTGGTCAAAAGATTTTGCTCCCATGTGGACACAAGATGGCCAACAGGGGAGGGCAGTTGGCAGGGACCAGGCCTGCAAGGGAGGGCAGTTGTGGGCTATCAGGCCTGAAAGAAAGGGCAGTTGAGGGTGATCAAACCTGCAGGGGAGAGGAGCTGGGGGTGACCAGGACAGCAGAGGAGGGAAGTTGGGGGTGACCAGGCCTGCAGGGAAGGGCATTTGGGGGTGATCAGGCCTGCAGGAGAGGACAGTTAGGGGTGACTATGTCCATAAGGGAAGGGCAATTAGGGGCAAACCCGCTGGCAGGGGAGCAATTAGGAATCAATTAGGCTGTCAGGGGAGTGGTTTAGGGGGTGATCAGGCTGGCAGGCAGAAGCAATTAGGGGCAATCAAGAAGGTAGACAGGTGAGCAGTTGGGAGCCAGCAGTCCTGGATTGTGATAGGGATGTCCGACATCCATCCCTCAAGGGGTCCCAGATTGGAGACAGAGCAGGCTGGGCTGAAGGAACATCCCCCTCCCCCTAGCTGTGCACAAATTTCATGCACCAGGCCTCTAGTCCTATCTAATATAAGAGTAATAAGTAAATTGACTGTCATTTCAACACACAAGATGGCTGCCTCTATGTGGACACAAGGTGGCTGCCACAAGATGGCCAGCAGGAGAGGTCGGTTGTGGGCAATCAGGCTAGAAGGGCAGTTGGGAGGGACTGTGGGAAACTTGTTGTGCTTGACAGCCATTTTGTAGTAAGCTCCAGCCACGTAGCACTAACCTCAGGCTAGGTTTCTATTACCCCAAACCCTATCTCTTTCCTGTAAGCCAGGTGTTTTGCCTTAAGGGCTAGGAATTTTCACTGCGATTTGGTTGCTTAGCCTCTGGAACTTCCTCATTCCCTGGAACTTCCTCATTCCTCCTTCTCCCTATAACTACCCCGAACTCCTCCTGAATAAAGGAGACTTGATCAGATGATCAGAACTTTGTCTTGTCTCCATTCCTTGTGTCTCTTGTCCCTTTCATCCCCAATCCCCATCTAGGGTCCTCATTGACTTAACCCGCAGGTCGGGACAAGGGACCAGGCCTGAAAAGGAGGGCAGTTTGTGGGGGTGGGAGCTACCAGACCTTCAGGGGAGGGCAATTGGAGGTGACCAGGCTTGCGAAGAAGGGTAGTTGGGTGGGGGGGGGGTGGAGAGAACCAGACCTGTAAGGGAGGGCAGTTGGAGGGAATTAGGCCTGCATGGTAGGGCAGTAGGGTGTGATCAGTCCTGGAAGGGAAGGTAGTTGTTGGAGGGAGGTCCAGGCCTGTAGGGGAGGGCAGTTAGGCTAGCAGGGGAGTGGTTAGAGAGTGATCAGGCAGGAAAGCAGGCAAGTAGTCCTGGATTGTGAGAGGGATTGGGCCTAATAAGGCAGTAGGACATTCTTTGAGGGGTCCCAGATTGGAGAGGGTGCAGGCTGGGCAGTGACACACACACACACACACACACACACACACACACACGTGCAAGAATTTTGTGCACTGGGCCTCTAGTATATTCTATAGAAATGTTAGGTATTGTTGTTAAAAAGTATTGGTATTATGGGATATTTTTCTTATGGCACTTATGTTTTTGGATAAAAAAATATTTCAAAAGAAAAATTACTATTGTGACTTTCTAGTCTAGATATTGCCTACATTTTACAGCTGTTTCCTTTCTTTCCCTTGCCCCTGACAGGGATTACCTCAATGACAAAGCAAGTGCTAAGAACCCGAAAATGTGGTGTCCTGGAATCTGACCCTCTTCTCCATCCTGCTCATCATAGTAGTGTTCCACATGCTTCTCTGCACCATCCAGGTGGTTAACAGCCTCCTGAGGACCCTATGTGGAGACTGCTGCAGTGTAAATTGTTCTTACTCCTCAGGATGGGAAGCCAAGGCTGGCCTCCAGCACTAGTGGAATGACACGGTGGAGAGGGTTACAGCTACAGAAAGCCACAGCCAGGCTGGACAGTCTGGCAGCCCTTTCTGTCAATCCAGGGAACAGTGACATTGTATTGCTGGAATCCAGAACTCTGTTCTCTGTGCATGTTAACACACTCAGGCTCAACTTGATGCAAATTTTTAACTTCACACTCAGTTGACCATAGTCCTAGAGGCAAAGGACTGGGTATGCATAGAGAAATGTACAGTGATGTCATGTGAAAGTTCCCAAGAAGTGGGCATGTATCACTGTAGTGCATCATAGTCTGGCCTAAAATGTTCTCCCCATTTTCTAACAGAGCTACACCGTGGGTTAAAGTTGCCAAGTAGTATGCAGAACACACTTCAAGATATTTTATTTTCTCTGTAAAATAACAGAACATGCCAGTTAAGAACAAATAACTATATTTTGATGAGATATCTGATATAAAAGAGAGAAATATTCCTAAAGTGAAAGAAAAGGAAAAATACAAAGGGTTTAGTCTCAAAATTTATTTTAAGTTATCAGCATAGAAATAAAGATAAAAATAAACCTATGGGAAGTAAGACAGTGAATTTATTTCAACTAATGATTAAAGCAGATCAGACAAAGTTATTTAAATACTCAGATTTTTGTAGGGGGAATATCGGTGGGGAAAGTGGGGAGGGAATAAACAACTTGGTCCTCTAATTGGAAATTGTGTAAATAAAGTAAATAAACATCTATCTACTTAATATATTAAGTAAACATCTATCTACTTAATATAATATTGTAAAAATAATTCCCTAATTTTAAATGATTCAAATATTTTTTTTTAAATATTGAGCAAGCATTATATGTCTGTAAGTCAAAAGTTGTGTGTGTGTGTGTGTGTGTGTGTGTGTGTGTGTGTGTGTGTCACATACAGCTATATAGAGAGGTATGCCATTGGGAAGGCTGTATTCTGCCCTTGTCTTCTGTTCACCCAATTCCCCCTAGGAATGTTACCTAATTTCTCATATATCCTTCTAAAGTTTTTTTTTATTGTTTTTATTTCCTGTACCTTAAAAGGATTTTATCAAAATGTATTACTAATGTTTATGAGATAGTGTTATTTAAAAAGAGCAAAATGCAAAATAGATGTATACAGGATATACATTTATGTAAATAATAAAAAACAAATATGTTCAATAAAAAAGTCCTAAAGGAAATCCAACTAAAGTGTTAAATAATAGTTGTTTGTGGATAAGAAGGCTTTCATTTTTGTCCTTCTTTCTACTTTATATTCAATATATAGTAATTATATATTTTAAAATATAAAAGAGTAAACAAAACGTTTCAGAAATCTACCGTAAAATGTATGTATTAGAAGTAAATTTTACTGGCTATTGATTTTTTTCTATAAATTTTCAATTCTATTGTGTTATATTTAGTTTTTTATCAATACACACAATTGGAGAGAAAAATACCAGTTAGTTATTCATCAAAAACTAATTTTTTTCTTTTTTCTTCAATTGATTTTACTTTTTTAATTATTATATTTCTTATTTTCAACCAGTATTTTTACTACTGTTATTTTACCTTTTTGGAAAAAAAAAGTGTCATTTTATATTCTCTTTATTTTGCTTTGGGATTAGAGTTCTACATTCTATTTTCACCTTCCCTTTAACATCATTTTACTCTATCTCAACTCTACCTTTATGCCAACACTCTCTTCCTAACTTTTCCCATTTTGTTGTCTTGTTTCTCTTACCTTTTTCCTACTTTAGATTTTCCATATTCTTTCTTTTTACCTGGTTAAAACTTCATCCCACTTATATATCTAATTTCTAATCCCCTACTCCAAGACCATACACACCTCTCTCTTCTTTATCTTCACTATACAAAAAGATAGTTTTTCTCTATGTCCTTTTGTTGTTTTTTGCTTGAATATTGATTATGTTGATTTTTTGTATTTTTTGTGAAATTGTTTTTGCTTATTCTACTTATTTTATTTTGTTTTTTATTTGCTTTGTTTTATTTGCTTTTGCTTCTGTTTTCCCTCGCCTCCCTTAATATTAGTTGTAATTTGTAATTTGTATTAATCTCAGGTACTTGTTCCTGGCATTTGTTGGGATCAGTGGCTGTTTTTTTTTGGAGTTTTCTCTTCATATATATAATTTGTTCCCATTTTTTATTTCTTATTCGCTTTCTTTTTTTTTCTTACTTTTTTTCCTTCTCTCTTCTCCTCCTCCTCCTCTTTCTTCCCCTCCTCCTCCTCCTCCTCCTCCTCCTTCTTCTTCTTCTTCTTCTTATTCTTCCTCTTTTTTCTCCCTTCTCCCAATTTCTTTTGGCACTTCTTTCTTTTCTTTTTTTCTCCTTTCTCTTATTTTTTCTCTACTTACCCATAATTTGTCTTTCACTGGTGGTTACCTTATTTGTGGTATTTAACATCATGAATGCATTTCTGTTCAGTGCCTGGTGTGTTGTACCTGGTCATGTTGTATTTTGTGCCTTTAAATCAACATGGGAGAAAGGACTTCATAACCAGACACCCAGAGAAGAAAGAACATAGGCAGACGAAGAAACAGCCCACATATGGAAGAAAAACAGGCATCAACAGAAAAGGAAGAAAACAAAATAGAAGCAAACAACCTGCCAGAGAAAGAGTTCAGAGAAATGGTCATAAGGTAGCTGAAAAGAATGGAAGACAAATTCGACAATATGAGTAAGAACCAAGAGGAAATTATAAAGAATCAAGAAGAAATGAAATATGAGATTGCCGCTGAAAAGAACTCAATAGAAAGCATCAAAAGTAGACTAGAGGAAGCAGAGGACAGCATCAGTGAGCTAGAAGACAAGGTAGGAAAAAATACCCAAGTACAGCAGCTTCTAGAAAAAAAATTAAAAAGCAAAAGGAAAGCCTAAGGGAACTTTGGGATAACACAAAACAAAACAACATCAGCATAATCAGGGTTCCAGAAAGAGTGGAAACTGAGCAAGGAATAGAAAACCTGTTTGAAGAAATAATGGCAGGAAGGAAAAAACCCACACAAATCCAAGAAGCTCACAGAGTCCCAAGCAAAGGGAACCCCAAAAAACTGATACCAAGGCACATTATAATTAAATTGGAAAACACCAATGACAGAGTAAGAATCTTAAAAGCAGCCAGAGAAAAACTGAAAGTTACCTACAAAGGAACCCCCATCAGACTAGCAACAGATTTCTCAACAGAAACGCATCAGTCCACAAGGGAATGGAATGAAATGTACAAAGTTATGCAAAGGAAAGGTCTGAATCCAAGAATACTGTACCCAGCAAGGCTTTCAATCAAAATTGAAGGCAAAATCAGGACCTGCACAGACAAAAAAGGACTAAGGGAATATATTACCACCAAACCAGCAATGCAAGAAATGTTAAAGGGTCTGCTGTAAAGAAAGAAATAGGAAGGAAAGAGGGAACAAGGGGGTAAAAAATAAAAATGGTGACAGATAAGTACCTATCAATACTAACTTTAAATGAAATGAATTAAATGCTCCAATCAAAAGACGTAGGGTAACGGATTGGATAAGAAAACATGACCCATATATCTGCTATCTACAAGAAACCTACCTCACAAAAAGAGATGCACACAGACTGAGGGTGAAGACATGGAAGACAGTTTTTCAGACAAACGGAAATGAAAAAAAAGCTGGGGTTGCAATACTTATATCTGACAAATCAGATCTCAAAGTGAAGGACATAAGAAGAGATAAGGAAGGCTACTTCATAAAACCAAAGGGAGCAATACAACATGAAGAAAGAACTCTGGTAAACATATATGTACCCGATACAGGATCACCTAACACATAAAAACACTCCTGGAAAATATCAAGGGAGAGATTGACAGCAATACAATCATAGTATGAGATTTTAACACTCCTCTGTCACCACTGCACAAATCCTCTAAACAAAAAATCAGCAAAGAAACAACAATTCTAAAAGTCTCACTAGATCAGATGGAATTAATTGACATCTACATGACATTTCACCCCAAAGCCACAGAATATACATTCTTCTCCAGTGCACATGGATCATTTTCAAAGATAGACCATATGTTGGGTCAAAAGAAAAGTCTCTTCAAATTCAAGAAGATAGAAATCATATCAAACATTTTCTCAGACCACAGTGGCATAAAATTGGAAATCAACTACAATAAAAACAATAAAAAGAAATCAAACACATGGAGACTAAACAGCATGCTATTAAACAATGACTGGGTAACCACAGAGATCAAGTAAGAAATACAAAACATCATGACAACAAATGACAATGACAACACAACAATACAAAATTTATGGGAAACAGTGAAAGCAGTCCTGAGAGGGAAGTTCAGAGCTCTACGAGCCTACAGCAAAAAAACAAAACAAAACAAGAAATAGTGGTAATAAATTGCCTACCCCTACAACTCAAAGAGCTAGAAAAAGAGCAACAATAAAAGCCCAGTGTAAGCAGAAGTAATGAAATAGTAAAGATCAGAGCAGAGATAAACAACATACAGACCAAAGAAACAATTCAAATATTCAACAAAACCAAGAGCTGGTTCTTTGAAAGAATAAACAAGATTGATGGACCTCTAGCCAGACTCACCAAGAAGCACAGAGAGAAGACCCAAATAAACAAAATCAGAAATGAAAGAGGAGAAACAACAACAGACCACTCGAATTACAAAGAATTGTTAAAAAAATACTATGAACAACTCTATTCCTAGAAAATAGACAATCTGCAGGAAGTGGACATATTCCTAGAAAAATATAACCTTTCAAAACTCAATCAAGAAGAATCTAAACATCTCATTAGACCAATAACTATGGAAGAAATTGAAGCAGTCATCAAAAAATTTTCAGCAAACAAAAGCCCGGGACCAGATGGCAACACAAGAATGTTTATCAAACATTCAATGAAGAATTAATACCTATCCTCCTCAGACTTTTCCAAAATATTCAAGAAGAAGGAACACTTGCAAACACCTTATATGACGCCAGCATCACTCTAATACCAAAACCAGATAAAGACAACACAATTAAAGATAATTACAGGCCAATATCTCTCATGAACATAGATGCCAAAATCCTCAACAAAATTCTAGCAAATCAGATCCAGCAGTACATCAGAAAGATCATACACCATGACCAAGTAGGATTCATCCCAGGAATGCAAGGATGGTACAATATACGCAAATCAATAAACATGATACATCACATAAACAAATTGAGAGATAAAAATCACATAGTCTTATCAATTGATGCAGAAAAAGCATTTGACAAAATACAAAACCCTTTCTTGATAAAAACCCTTAGCAAGGTGGGAATAGAAGGATCATACCTCAACATCATAAAAGCCATCTATGATAAATCCACGGCTAACATCATACTCAATGGGCAAAAACTAAAACCATTTCCCCTAAGAACAAGAACAAGACAGGGATGGTCCCTCTCACCTCTCCTATTCAACATAGTACTGGTAGTATTAGCCATTGCAATTAGAGAAGAAGAAGAAATAAAAGGCATCCAAATTGGAAAAGAAGAAGTAAAACTGTCCTTATTTGCAGATGATGTGATACTGTATATAAAAAACCTGAAGGACTCCATCCAAAAACTAATAAGATTAATAAATGAATTCAGCAATGTAGCAGGATACAAAATTAATGCCAAGAAATCTATGGAATATCTATACACTAATAGTAAAATTACAGAAAGAGAGGCTAAAATGCAATCTCATTTACCATCGCACCAAAAAAATTAAGATACCTAGGAATAAACCTAAGTAAGGAGGTAAAAGACCAATATGCAAAAAACTACAGTACACTGAAAAAAGAGATAGAAGAAGATGTAAACAGATGAAAGAACATACCCTGTTCATGGATTGGGAGAATCAACATCATTAAAATGTCCATACTACCTACCCAAAGCAATCTATAGATTCAATGCACTATCCATTAAAATACCAATGGCATATTTCACAGACCTAAAAAGAACTCTCAAAAGATTCATCTGGAACAAATAAAGACTCCGAATAGCCACAGCAATACTAAGAAAGAAGAATAAAGTAGGTGTGTTATCAATACCAGATTTCAAGCTATATTACAAAGCAACTGTTCACAAAACAGCCTGGTACTGGCACAATAACAGACGCATAGACCAATGGAATAGAATAGAGAATCCAGATATCCACCCAAACCACTATGCTCAATTAATATTTGACAAAGGAGGCATGAATATACAATGGAGTCAAGACAGTCTCTTCAATAAATGGTATTGAAAAAATTGGACAGATACATGAATAAAAAATGAAACTATACCACCAACTTACACCATACACAAAAGTAAACTCCAAATAGATACAGGACTTAAACATAAGATGGGAAACCATAAAAATACTAGAGGAATCCACAGGCAGCACAACCTCAGACATTTGCCAAAAGAACTTCTTCACAGATACTGCTCCAAGGGCAATGGGAGCTAAAGAGAAAATAAACAAATGGGACTACATCAAAATAAAAAGCTTTTGCACAGCAAAAGAAACCATCAACAAAACAACAAGAAAGCCCGCTGTATGGAAGAACATATTTGCAAATGTTATCACTGATAAAGGTTTAATCTCCAACATCTATAGCCAACTTATACAACTTAATAAAAGGAACATAAATGATCCAATAAAACAATGGGTAGCAGACCTAAATAGAACCTTTTCGAAAGATGACGGAAGTAAGGCCAAGAGACACATGAAAACATGTTCAAAGTCACTAATTATCTGAGAGATGCAAATCAAAATGATAATGCGGTACCATTTCACACCTGTCAGAATGGCAATCATCAACAAATCAACAAACGACAAGTGTTGGTAAGAATGCCGAGAAAAAGGAACCCCTGTGCACTGTTGGTGGGAATGCAGACTGGTGCAGCCACTGTGGAGAACAGTATGGGGTTTTCTCAAAAAACTAAAAATGGAACTCCCATTTGACCCAGCAATCCCACTCTTAGGAATATATCCTAAGAAAGTAAAAACACCAATCAGAAAGGATTATGCACCCCTATGTTCATAGCAGCACAATTTACAATAGCTACAATTTGGAAACAGCTTAGGTGCCCGTCAGCAGATGAGTGGATCAGAAAAGAATGGTACATCTACACAATGGAATTCTATGCTGTCATTAAAAAGAAGGAATTCTTACCATTTGCAGCAACCTGGAAGGAACTGGAGAGCATTATGCTAAGTGAAATAAGCCAGTCAATGACGGAGAAACTCCACATGATCTCACTCATTTGTGGATAATGAAGAACATTATCAACTGATGAACAAAAAGATAGATACAGAGGCAGTAAAGCATCAAACAGACTGTCAAATTACAGCAGGAAGGTTAGGGAGAGGTGGGGTAAATAAGAGATCAACCAAAGGACTTGTATGTATACATATAAGCATGACCAATGAACTCAAGACACTGGGGGTGGGGGGTGTAAGGTATTCCTGGGAGAGGGGGTGCAATGAGAAGATATGTATACATGTAATACTTTAATAAATAAATAAATAAATAAATAAATAAATAAATAGATAAATAAAGTATTGACCAAAAAAAAAAAAATAGAGGTCACATGTACTACTAAACTGCTTCTTTGTATATATGTGTGTTTATAGTTATTGTGTTTTTTTTTAAGTTTAACATAATTGAAAGGATAAAATCACTTTAAAATGAGCAACTAAGACCAATTTTTGTTGTTAAGATTTATGGAAAAAAAGAATGACTGAGTGACCTATCAAAAATAATTTTAATTGGTGTCTTTTGCCTAATGTGTTTGAATCCATTGTAACTACTCTTTTGAGTAGGGTTTCCTTATGAATGTTAAATTAAAATCCTAGTTTAGTGGTAATATAATAAAGATAGTGAGTGTTTCAGGAAGGAGGGTCAAAAGTTTGCTTCCTTTAATCAAACAAAAAATAATGTTTTAAAAGTTGTTTGGGTAATAACTTATCAGCCAATAACCCAGGGTTAAGACAATAATATTATTATTTCTACTAGAGGCCCAGTGCACAAAATTCATAAATGGGGTGTGGTATCCCTCAGTCCAGCCTGCATCTTCTCCAATCTGGGACACCTTGGGGGTCAGTCAGACATTCCTCTCACAATCCAGGACTGCTGGCTCCTAACCACTCACATGCCTCCCTGCCTGATTGCCCCCTATCCGTTCCCGTGCTGACCTGACTACTCCCTTGCAGGCCTAGTCTCCCCCAACTGCCCTTTCCTGCCAGCCATCTTGTGGCAGCCATCTTGTGGTATCCCTCTTGTGGCAGCCATCTTGTGGTGGCCATCTTGTGACAACATGGGGGTTGTGATCTTGTGATGATGTGGGGGCAGCCATTCCATGATGACTTGAGGGCATTGTTCAAGGGCACGAGGACCACCTTGGCTTTTATTAGTATAGATGTCTTATATTACAACACTAAGACTTTAGTTTTATGGGTCAGGCACTAATATAGAGTTAAATATATAGTGTTGATTTAAGATAAGACCTCATCTCCATCTTATATCAGCATAGAATCCTATGAAAATTACTTTCTAAGTCTCAGTTTCCCCATTTATAAAAGGGCTGTTAAGAAATGTCAAAGTCCCAAGAATGAAACCAGGAGACCTGTGGGATTGTCCACAATGAAAACTCAGAGGGAGTAATAAGCCAGCAAGTCTCACCTCTGCACCTGCCAAGCTCATAGGCACACTGACAATGAGGCTTCTCACAGCCATTAACAAAGCAATTACTAATCACCCCTGAGTGCTAGCCACTGGGGCATCACCACTGAAGACTCGAGAAGTTACATGTCTTTTGATTTTGCCCTCACTGTAGTGAGATCTCTGAGATTAGAGATCAAATCTGGCACTCAACAGAAAGAAGGAGAAATTGCAAGCAGTTATGCATTACGGTCTTTCTGAGGGATCTATAAACACACACACACACACACACACACACACACACACACACAGAGAGAGAGAGAGAGAGAGAGAGAGAGAGAGAGAGAGAGAGAGGGAGTGTTTCAGACTGGTTTAGACTTCTTGTTCTCAAATGTGGCTGATCATCAGAATCACCCAGGAAATGTCCTAAAATTATGATTCCTGAGCCCCAGCATAAATCTAACACATCTGAAATCTCAGGCACGAGGCATGGATGTCTATCTTTTGTATTACTTTTTAAAGCTGCTGTGTTTTAAAAACTAAAAATTAGCCACTGAGAGAAACCATTGACTAGACCACAGACTGGCAGGCACCAAGGATGAAAAGGAGTCAGACCCCACTGGGAGCTCACACTCTACAGATTAATGTTAATACTACATAGTATATGCCAAATCCTAAAAGGTCACACAGGTAACTATGTACCAGAAGTTCAGAGACAGCAGACCATTGGGACTGATTCATCAACCTAAGTTCTTTGATGAAGAAATAAGAATGAGTGAGGCATCATTTCCTTACTTAGGATTTTTCATTGAAGCAGATTTTAGAAATGAAGGTTTGTATTCATCATCAAATCCAGTCTCATTATTTTATAAGTGAAGAAGTAACACACGACTTTGATAAATTTTTATCCAAAAGCCATTTTTCAAATGCAATTCTATAAAATTGGGAAAAATAGCTTGCCATGGATAAGAGGACTTGGAAGAGACAGAAAACAAAGGGTAAGGTTGAGTGGGCCCTTCCTTTGTAGCTACTCTCATACACACACACCAACGTTGGTAATAAAACTCTTCAGAAATTTTCCTTATGTGAGTTCCAACTTGGTATTGCTTTCTTGAGTGTGTGATTGGTGTCTCTACATTTTGGAGTATAAAATCACAAAAAAAGAACAGTATCTCATCCTAGGCTACACCCCAGTGCCTAACAAGGAACCTAGCACATAATAGGCAATCCATAGATGTGCTGTGTCAGTGGAGGTGTCCATAGCCCACGCCATTTCCTCTGCACCCTCAGGCTGAGTAAGATAGTTTCCCTGGCCCTGAAATAAACTGTAAGAAGATTTCCATACTGAGCCAAAAAAGTAGAAAGTGGGCATCTAAGTTACAAATTGAATGAGGGGTTAACATGAGCTTATGGATCCATGACAGGCCCCTGAATATAAAAGTTTAAACTGTTTCCTACAACTGCATGTGGTTCCCAACTCTGAGCACATGGAACTGGGCATTAACCTGGGCCATTCGTGGAACTCTCCCTCTGCCTCAGTACTACTGAGTCCATGAGCACAAGGCCAAAGGCTCACCTGGTAGTTGTCTGCCCAGGAGTGGACAGCTCTGCTCTTAACAACTCAAAGAAGACACTAGAACTCTGGAGATCTCCAGAGGGGGACCAAAAACACCAAACCAACCTGATCACTAATGGTTATGTGGACCATCCCCTAAAAAAGGTATCATCCCAATTATGGTACCATACTTCTTTAATGGACTAAGTCCCAGGTAGTGGCAGGAGATGACTGAGGACTTTTTGTTGCTCTCAGGCAAAGTACACATGATGTACACACAAACCATGTCAACAACCCCTGGGTAAATGTCGTGGCACATACCTGTGAATGCAGGAAGAGACTGCTATCCAGCACATATTGTAATTCATGGAGTATACTCATCCAAAAGTGAGATGGGACAAAAGTAAGAAGAGGGAAGAAGTTACAGAAGTGAAAGAGGATGAAGAGGAGAAGGAAGAACAAAATAAGTCCAGGATTTAGAACAACTCATGGGAAAGGACCACTGATTGGACCCCAAGGAGAAAAAATAATTTGCTTTTCTATAAAATTCTTTTGTTCTATGTTAGAAACGATAAGCCAACCCTGATTTAAACACAACATATCACTAAGCTTTCAATCAATGATCAAATCTATATAAATATAAGGCTAAGCAACTATCTGACCAGTCAGTAGGTATATACACTAATCACCAGGGGACAGATGCTCAATGCAAGAGTTTCCCAGTGACAACAACTCTCACATTCTGGGTCCCCTTTGGAGATGTTGGAGAGCGAGTTTTGGCCCAATCCCTACAGACCCAGCCAAGGGATCCCATTTGCCAGAGGGACCCCGTTCACTCTTCAGTGGCCCTTCTAGCTCCATCACTGCCCCAGTTGTGAAGCCAGGGAGGGATCATGGCAGGTTGGCTTCAGGGTATGTCTGATCTGCCTCATCCAGTTCTGTCCCATTGGCCACCTTCTAATTAATTTCCTTTCAGTGTGCATGGATCTGTGCACCAGGACACTAGTATACACATAAATATCAAGGACTTGCCGTTTGTAATTGCAAGAATGAGTTCCACAGTCTCTCAAAGACGAGTTTTCTTGTCTTACACTATAGCTGTACATCCACACAGTGAGAATCAGCTTGGGAAGGTGCATGTAAAGTCTGAGAGCAAGCACAAGCTATAACCTACAAGCATGAGCTGAAACCCATGAAAATGAACTGACACCCATGTCAGTTCTTATTGCCTCTGGCTTCAGAGGTGTAGGGCTCCTGAAGAAGCTGAAACCCTTTGCCACAGAGCTTCACAACCTCTCCCTAGCCTAGTAGTTAGAGAAGCTGAGGGAGTTGTGGTAGGTGAGAGCTGTAGGCACACCTGCTGCCCAACATCATGTGGGAGGTGGCATGTGGGCAGCACTTGTCTGAGCCAGAGTGCTGCTGCTTCCCTTGGCCTCCACAGCTCATAGAGCCACTCTTGGGCTGCACCCCAGCAGGAAACAGAGGAAAAGGGACTTGGGGACTGGAGTTTGGCTTAGCCAAGTTGACAAGTTACAAAGCCAGTACACGTAGTTTGCAGAAAGCAATGGGGTTTTAGTTTTGTGAGTGCATGTACTGTTTCTTAGTGTAGGTCAGAGGTTCTCATCCTCACACTTGGGACCAGTTCTCTGTCAAGGATGGGAGAGCTGTCCCAGGCTCTGGCACGATGTTTCACAGCATCCTTGGCTTCTACCTCCCAGTGCTAATCCCAGTCTCTTCTCCTCAGTTGCATCATTAATATATCTCCAGACATTGCAAGTGTCCCCAGGGGCAAATCTCCATTGCTGCGAATTACTGGGCTGGGTCATATACTGCTTGAGAAGAACTATTTATTTTTTCTCCTGGAAACCAACAGTGCTTTGCATGTAGAACTTATGCTTAGTAGTTGCTGAGCAAATGCAACAGAAGTGCATGAGCAGATATTTACCCATCAACCCAGGGACAGACTGCTCTTGAAGGAAAGTATCTGCTCCTGAAATGTTCTTCCTGCCATGGTTTTCATGACTGTGTTCATGACTTCCATTCTATATAATAAAAGGCTAGCAACTGAAACAGCGAAATGACCAAAAAGACCAGAGATCAGAAAAACCATGGTCACTCACTCAGGCTGGCCCCACCCTACAGAAAGCAATAAGACAATGCAAGTTTGATGGGGGAAAGTTGAAGAAATAGGAAGGAAGGTCTTAAGGATCTGCAGGGTTAGAGGGGTCAGCCCAGAGTAGTTTTGGAGTGTGCTGGGGAAGGAAGAGGAAAATCCAATTGGAAAATGGCTCAGCACAGGGACTTTCTTATTGTGAACCAGCGTGGCACCAGCCATGGACTGAATGGGTGGTTGTTTCATAAGTGCGTTTGGAACTGATATGTTCATGGCAGCAGGAGTACTCCCAAAACTTCACTGATTCCAAATAGTAAACAGCTATCAACATCAAAGAACAGAAAAATCCTCTCCAACTAAAGGCCCTGGACATTGCAACATGACTGAAGAAAACATCACATAAGGAGGAGGTAGAAAAACCAGAAGCATGCGACCAGAGGACTGTGGGATTGTGGAGGATGCCTGGGCACCTACCACTAGAATATGAGCCTGTTATTATGCATGTGAATAGCCAGCCCTATAGTCCTCAGTCTCACAGTATTTGGACATGACTTCTGGTGAGAAGTTATTTCAATTGAGGTTTGTTGTTCTCTTGTGTGAGGAAAATCAAAATTAAAGGTTTCTTTTGTTACCTTGGTTTGAAGCAGAGGAAAATGGGATAGTGATGAATAAGAAACTTTGGAGGTAGTGAAGGGCAATTTGTCCAGACTATTGGGAGCTCAGAATTAGAGTTTAATTGGGATAGAAATCCTCATAATAGCACCTGATGCCTAAAATCTGAGCACTCTACTCTTAAGTTTGGAGACTGCCTATTAAAACATTTCTGGGAGAGAGAATGGAAAAATGGCGGCAGAATAGATGGATGTGTCTGGAGCCTTATCGCTGGGCAGAGGGAGAGATCAGCTGAGAGTCACACTGGGAGTGTTTGTTGACAAGTTAAGAGTTAGTTATCCTCCAGGAGAAGGTGGGGGACTGCTGGACGGAGCTTCCTTGACCAGGCAGCCCCATTGCCATGGAGTTTTTGTCTGCCGGAGCCACCAGCACAAACGCAGAGACCACACCATCTTGCAGTGGGAAGTGGATATCTACGGTGGTCTGAAAAGCTACAGCTGCAGCACCCACCGAACAGCCAGGGGACCCAGAACATGGCTCTCCAATCGGCACAGAAACTCGGATTCAGAGGAGCTCCACATGCTGCATGGAAAGGTCAGATTTCACCTGGGATAAGGTGAGGTTTCCTATCCTGCAGAATGGAGATGCACACATTGTGGGAATTGGACTGGGGGAAAGCTGGTCTAAAGAGAAATTCACTGTTGTGGGGCAGGGTGTGATCCCTAAATGTGGAAAGGGTCCCTCAGAGCTGTTGGCAGAGGGGAGCTCTAGAGAGCAACCTATTTTGATCTGAGGCAGAAGGACAGCCTGGGAGTTGTTGCAGTGTCCTGGCTACTTGAACAGGAGCGGGGAAGGGAGAGAGCACAGACAGCACTCTTTCCTCTTCAGACCCTGGCTTCTGATTGCTAAGCCCAATACATAGGATCACGCAATTGGAGACATCCTGTGAGACTGCAGGGGAAGGGTGTTTTTCTGGAACCTGGGGATTGGAGCGCAGAGTAACCATCAGAGAATCAGTTCTGGGGCAACCCATCCCCACAAACCAGTATTGAGAACCACAGAGTAGCAGGATCTAAGCACAGCCTAGGGAGGTCCTGTGCTTAGTGGTGCTTAGTCTCAGAGGTCAATTTCGAAACACTGCCACCCAGTGGAAGACACACAAATTGACTCTCGCATAATCACAAAAGAATAAAGAGATTAAGACACACCTCAGCAGTGGAACACAGAGAACTGCAATACTGTCCTGACTTGGAAACAGGAGTGCCAAACAGAACAACAGTAGAAGTGAATGACCTCCACTACTGCCCATTCTATTTTTTTAATTTTAATTTTTTTATTTTTTTGCATATTTTAATTAAAAAACTATTTTTTTCTTTTCTCCCCAATTGATCTTACCTTTTTAATTATTACATTTTTACTTTCAACCAGTATTATTACTACTACTATTTTACCTTCTTGGGAAAAAAAAGTGTCATTTTTTTTTGCTCTTAATTTTACTTTGAGATTAGAGTTCTACATTCTATTTTCATCTTTTATTTAGAATAACTTTACTCTATCTCCACTCTACCTTTATGTCAACTCTCTTCCTAACTTTCCCCATTTTGTTGTATTATTTCTCTTTCCCTTTTCCAACTTTAGATTCTCTCTATTCTTTACCTGGTTAAAATTACACCCCACTTATATATCTAATTTCAAATCTCCTACTCCAAGTCCAATCAAACCTCTCTCTTCTTGTCTTCACTATCCCCAAAATTGTTTTTCTCTATGTCTTTTTGTTGTTGTTTGCTTGAACGGTGATTATATCGATTTTTTATATTTTTTTGTGAGATTGTTATTGCTTATTCTACCTCTTTTATTTTGCTTTTTGTTTGCTTTATTTTGGTTTGTTTTTTACCTCTCTTTTCCCTCGCCTCCCTTGATATTGATTGTTATTTGTAGTTTGTATTAATCGCCACGTAATTATTGCTGGCATTTCTTGGGATTAGTGGCTGTTCTATTGGAGTTTCCTCCTCACATCAAAAACTCGTTCCCCTTTTCTCTCTTGTTCTCTTTCTTTTCTCTCTGACTTTTTTCTCTTTCCCTTTTCTTCTTCTTTTTTATTTTTTATTTTATTTTATTTTATTTTTTTTCTCCCTTCTCCCAATTTGATTTTGGCACTTTTTTCTTTTATTTTTCCTCATTTTTCTCTTCTTTCTTTACTTACCACTAATTTGTCTTTATTGGTGGTCACCTTATTTGTCTTTATTGGTGGTCACCTTATTTGTAGTTATTAATATCATGAATACATTTCTGTTCAGACCCAATGTGTTATACCTGGTCATGTTGTAGTTTGTGACTTTAAATCAATGTAGGAGAGAGAACTACATAACCAGACACCCAGAGAAGAAAGACCATGGGAAGACAAAGAAACAACCCGCATATGACAGAAAAGCAGGTATTACTAGAAAAGGAAGTAAACGAAATAGAAGAAGAAATAGACCTGCCAGAGAAAGAGTTCAGAAAAATGGTCATAAGGTGGCTGAAAAAATTAGAAGACAAAATCAACAATATGAGTAAGAACCAAGAGGAAATGAAGAAGACCCAAAAGTAAATGAAGAAGAGCCAAGAGGAAAAGAAGAAGCAAGAAGAAATGCAGAATAATCAAGAAGAAATGAAAAATGACATCACTGCTATAAAGAACTCAATAGAAAGCATCAAAAGTAGACTAGAAGAAGCAGAGGACCGCATCAGTGAGCTAGAAAACAAGGTAGAAAAAAATACCCAAGCACAGCAGCTTCAAGAAAAAAAAATTAAAAAGCAAGAGGAGAGCCTAAGGGAATTTTGGGATAACACGAAGCACAACAACATCCACATAATTGGGGATCCAGAAAGAGTGGAAACTGAGCAAGGAATAGAAAACCTGTTTGAAGAAATAATGACAGAAAACTTCCCCAATATAGGAAAGAAAAAAAAACCACACAAGTCCAAGAAGCTCACAGAGTCCCAAGCAAAATGAACTCCCAAAAACCGACACCACGGCACATTATAATTAAATTGGCAAATTACTATGACAAAGTAAGAATCTTAAAAGCGGCCAGAGAGAAACAGAAAGTTAGCTACAAAAGAACCCCGATAAAACTAGCTACTGATTTCTCAACAGAAACTCATCAGGCCAGAAATAATGGAATGAAATATACAAAGTCATGCAAAGGAAAGGTCTGAATCCAAGAATACTGTACTCAGCAAGGCTTTCAATCAAAATTGAAGGTGAAATCAGGAGCTTCACAGACAAAAAGGGTCTAAGGGAATATATTACCACCAAACCAGCAATGCAAGAAATGTTAAAGGGTCTGCTGTAATAAAGAGAAATAGGAACTGAAGAAGGAACTCGGGGCTAAAGACTAAAAATGGCGACAGATAAGTACCTATCAATAATAACTTTAAATGTAAACAGATTAAATGCTCCAATTAAAAGACATAGGGTAACCAATTGGATAAGAAAACATGATCCATATATCTGCTGTCTACAAGAAACCCAACTCAGAAAAAGAGATGCACACAGACTGAGGGTGAAAGGATGGTATTTCAGGCAAATGGAAATAAAAAAAACTGGGGTTGCAATACTTATATCTAACAAATTAGATCTCAAAGGGAAGCACATAGCAAGAGATAAAGAAGGCCACTTCATAATACTAAAGGGAACAATCCAACAAGAAATAACTCTGGTAAACATATATGCACCCAATATAGGAGCACCTAAATGCATAAAAAAACTCCTGTAGGATATTAAGGGAGAGATTGATAGCAATACAATCATAGTAGGGGACTTTAATACCCCACTGTCACCATTGGACAAATCCTCTAAACAAAAAATCAGCGAAGAAACATCAATCCTAAATGACTCACTAGACTGGATGGAATTAATTGACATCTTCAGAACATTTCACCCCAAAGCCACAGAGTATACATTCTTCTCCAGTGCACATGGGTCATTTTCAAAGATAAAGCATATGTTGGGTCATAGGAAAAGTCTCTTTAATTCAAGAAGATAGAAATCATATCAAGCATTTTCTCAGATCACAGTGGCATAAGACTGAAAATCAACTACAATAAAAACAATACAAAGAAATCAAACACATGGAAACTAAACAGCACACTATTAAACACTTACTGGGTAACCAGAGAGATCAAGGAAGAAATAAAAAACATCATGGCAACAAATGACAATGAAAACACAATATAAAATTTATGGGAATAGAATGAAAGTAGTCTTGAGTGGGGAGGAGAATACAAGATGGCGGCATAGGTAAACACCTACACTGCTGCCTCGCACAACAATTTCAAAACTACAACTAAAAGACAAAATGGACATCATCCAGAACCTCAGGAAAGCTGGCTGAGTGGAAATTCTACAACTAGAAGGAAAGAGATGGGCTCACAGAGACCCAGAGGAGCTACAAAAAGCTGAGTTACAGAGACGTGCACGTGGAGAGAGATAGTGACTGCGAACCTGGCTGGCTTTCTCTGCCGGGAGGGAAAGGGAGACTCCCAATGGCATTGAACCCCTTATCCTACAACACTAAACCCCAAGTCCAGCCGAAACTCATATGGGGGGAGTTTGGATGGTGAAAAGGGAGAAGTGCACGGAAATTTGGGGGAGTCGCAGGAGGGCAGAAGTCGGCCAGCATGCACAACACTGCGCACAGAAGACCGACTGCTGATTGTGCTGCTGGATTTCACAAAAGGGCGGGAGACAAAGCATCCCAACTGTGTCACTTCTAACTCCACTGAACTCCAGATTCGGGCAAAGTCCTGGGAGCCCAGATTCATATGGTCCCGGAGCACAGGGGAGCCAGAAAGGCAGCATCTAGAGGCACTGTGAGAGCGCGGGCATGCACACAGGGACCGCTCCAGCCATTACCCAGTCATGTGAGACTTGAGGGCTGTGGAGGGCGGGGCCGACTGAAAGGCAAGGAAGTCCATTAAGCCCTGAGACTCCACCCATCCCAAGCTCAACAGAGAGGGTTTTGCAGTTTTATAAGTGTTATATCATAAGGCTGAATCCAACACAGAAGTTCTTCCGGCATAGTGAAAATGCTGAGACAAGGGAAGAGATCACAAACAAAAGAAATGGAGGAAAACAAAGGAATGGATATAGAGTTCAAAACCACGTTTATAAGGTTTTTCAAGAATATCCCATAAAAGTTGGAAAAAGTTAGCGAGACCCAAGAGGAGATGAAAAAGAACCAACTAGAGATGGAAAGGGTCCAACTAGAAATTAAACATACACTGACTGAAATAAAAAATATTATACAGAGTCCTAACTGGAGACTAGCGGAAGGCAAGAATCAAGTCAAAAAATGTGAAATATAAAGAATCAGAAAACACTCAACTGGAAAAGCAAGAAGAGAAAAGCATCCAAAAATGTGAAGATAATGTAAGGAGCCTCTGGGACAGCTTCAAGCATACCAACATCAAAATTGTGGCAGTGCCAGAAGAAGAGAGAGAGCAAGATACTGAAAACATATTTAAAGAAATAATGACAGAAAACTTCCCACATCTGATAAAAGAAATAGACTTACAAGTCCAAGAAGCACACAGAATCCCATATAAAAGGAATCCAAAGAGGACTACATCAAGACACATCATAATTAAAATACTAAGAGCAAAAGACAAAGAGAGAATATTAAAAGCAGCAAGAGAAAAACAGTTAATCACCTACAAGGGAGCACCCATACGACTGTCAGCTGATTTCTCAACAGAAACAATGTTGGCCATATGGAAATAGCAAGAAATATTCAACGTGAAGAATAGCAAGAACCTACAACCAAGATACTCTATCCAGCAAAGCTATCATTCAGAATTGAAGGGCAGATAAAGAGCTTCACAGATAAGAAAAAGCCAAAGGAGTTCATCAACTCCAAACTAGTATTATATGAAATGCTGAAAGGTACTCTTTTAGAAGAGGAAGAAGAAAAAGGTAAAAGATAAAAATTATGAACAACAAATACATATCTATCAACAAACTCTCCCCATATGAGCTTCGGCTTGACCTGTGGTTTAGTGTCATAGGGTAAGGGGTTCAATGCTGTTGGGAGTCTCCGTTTTCCTCCCACCAGAGAAAGCCAGCCAGGTACTCCAGCACCTGCTCTCTCCACGTGTGCTTCTCTATACCTCAGCTTTTTGCAGCTCCTCTGGTTCTCTGTGAGCCTCTCTCTTTCCTTCTAGTTGTAGAATTTCCACTCAACCAGCTTTCCTGTGGTTATGGATGATGTCCATTTTGTCTTTTAGTTGTAGTTTTGAAATTGTTGTGCAAGGCAGCAAGTGAATCTAAAAATTAATTGAATTAAAAATTTGATGCACAGAATAAACTGGTGAATATAATAGAATCAGGAGCACAGAAAGGGAGAGGATTGATAATTCTCAGGGGGAAAAGGGTGAGGGAGTGTGCAGAGAGAAACTGGACAAAAATCATACACCTATCGATGTGGTCAGCGGGAGGGAGGTAAGGGTAGAGGTAGGGGTGGGAGCCAAGTGGAGTGGATCTATGGAGAGGAAAAAAGAGAAACAAATGTAATAATCTGAATAATAAAGATTTAATTTAAAAAAAGAAAATAGTCTTGAGAGGGAAGTTCATAACTGTACAAGTCTACTGCAAAAAACAGGAAACAATGGTAATAAATTTCCTAACCCTACAACTCAAAGAGCTAGAAAGAGAGCAACAAGAAAAGCCCAATGTATGCAGAAGGAAGGAAATAGTAAAGATCAGAGTGGAAATAAACAACATGGAGACAAAAGAAACAATTCAAAAGATCATCAAAATCAAGAGCTGATTCTTTGCAAGGAGAAAGAAGATTGAGAGACTTCTAGCCAGCCTCACCAAAAAGCAAAGAGAGAAGACCCAAATAAACAAAATCAGAAATCGAAGAGGAGAAATAACAACAGACCATGCCAAAATACAAAAAAAATGTTAAAAAATACTATGAACAACTCTATTCCAACAAATTGGACAACCTGCAAGAAATGGATATATTCTTAGAAAAATATAGCCTTCCAAAACTCAATAAGGAAGAATCTAAACAGCTTAATAGTCCAATAACTATGGAAGAAATTGAAGAAGTCATCAAAAAGCTTCCAGCAAACAAAAGCCCGGGACCAGATGGCTACACATGAGAGTTTTACCAAACATTCAAGGAAGAATTAAAACCTATCCTCCTCAGACTATTCAAAAACATTCAAGAAGAAGGAACACTTCCAAACACCTTCTATAAAGTCAGCATCAACCTAATACCAAAACCAGACAAAGACAACACGAGGAAAGAGAATTATAGGCCAATATCTCTGATGAACGTAGATGCCAAAATCCTCAACAAAATTCTAGCAAATCAGATCCAGCAGTACATCAGAAAGATCATACACCATGACCAAGTAGGATTCATCCCAGGAATATAAGGATGGTACAATATCCACAAATCAATAAATGTGATACATCACATAAACAAATTGAGAGATAAAAATTACATACTCATATCAATTGATGCAGAAAAAGCATTTGACAAAATCCAAAACCCTTTCTTGATAAAAACCCTCAGCAAGGTGGGAATAGAAGGATCATAGCTCAACTTCATAAAAGCCACATATGATAAACCCACAGCTAATATCATACTCAATGGGCAAAAACTAAAACCATTTCCCCTAAGAACAGGAACAAGGCAGGGATGCCCACTCTCACCCCTCCTGTTCGACATTGTACTGGAAGTATTAGCCATTGCAATTAGAGAAGAAGATGAAATAAAAGGCATCCAAATTGGCAATGTAGCAGGATACAAAATTAATGCCAAAAAATCTATGGTATTTCTATACACTAATAGTGAAATTACAGAAAGAGAGACTAAATGGCAATCCCATTTACCATTGCACCAAAAAAAACTAAAATACCTAGGAATAAACCTAACTAAGCAGATAAAAGACCTATATGCAGAAAACTACAGGACACTGAAAAAAGAGATAGAAGAAGACATAAACAGATGGAAGAGCATACCATGCTCATGGATTGGGAGAATCAACATCATTAAAATGTCCATACTACCTACACAAAGCAATCTATAGATTCAATGCACTACCCATTAAAATACCAACGATGTATTTTATAGACCTTGAAAGAACTCTTCAAAGATTCATCTGCGCGGAAACTTGTTTGGTTCAGTGGATAGAGCATTGGCCTGCGGACGGTAGGGTCCCAGGTTCAATTCCACTCATGGCATGTATCTCAGTTGCAGGCACATCCTCGGTAGGGGGTGTACAGGAGGCAGCTGATCAATGTCTCTCGAATCAATGTTTCTAACTGTCTATCCCTCTCCCTTCCTCTCTGTAAAAAAATCAATAAAATATATTAAAAAAATTTCATCTGTAACAAAAAAGTACCATGAATAGCCACAGCAATCCTGAGAAAGAAGAATAAAGTAGGTGGAATCTCAATACCAGATTTCAAGCTATATTACAAAGCAGCTGTTCTCAAAACAACCTGGTATTGGCACAAGAACAGACACATAGACCAATGGAATAGAATAGAGAATCCAGATATCCACCCAAACCACTATGCTCAATTAATATTTGACAAAGGAGGCATGAATATACAATGGAGCCAAGAAAGTCTCTTCAATAAATGGTGTTGAGAAAATTGGACAGATACATGGAAAAATAAATAAAACTATACCACCAACTTACACTATACACAAAAATAAACTCCAAATAGATACAGGACTTAAACATAAGATGGGAAACCATAAATATACTAGAGGAATCCACAGGCAGCACAACCTCAGACATTTGCCGAAAGAACTTCTTCACGGATACTGCTCCAAGGGCAATGGGAGCTAAAGAGAAAATAAACAAATGGGACTACATCAAAATAAAAGGCTTTTGCACAGCAAAAGATCCATCAACAAAACAACAAGAAAGCCCGCTGTATGGAAGAACATATTTGCAAATATTATCACTGATAAAGGTTTAATCTCCAACATCTATAGCCAACTTATACAACTTAATAAAAGGAAGATAAATGATCCAATAAAACAATGGGTAGCAGATCTAAATAGAACCTTTTCTAAAGATGATGGAAGGAAGGCCAAGAGACACATGAAAACATGTTCAGAGTCACTAATTATCTGAGAGATGCAAATCAAAACGACAATGCGGTACCATTTCACACCTGTCAGAATGGCAATCATCAACAAATCAACAAACGACAAGTGTTGGCAAGGATGCAGAGAAAAAGGAACCCTTGTGCACTGTTGGTGGGAATGCAGACTGGTGCAGCCACTGTGGAGAACAGTATGGGGTTTTCTCAAAAAACTAAAAATGGAACTCCCATTTGACCCAGCAATCCCACTCTTAGGAATATATCCTAAGAAAGTAAAAACACCAATCAGAAAGGATTTATGCACCCATATGTTCATGCAGCACAATTTACAATAGCAACAATTTGGAAACAGCCTAGGTGCCCGTCAGCAGATGAGTGGGTCAGAAAAGAATGGTACATCTACACAATGGAATTCTATGCTGCCATTAAAAAGAAGGAATTCTTACCATTTGTAGCAACCTGGATGGAACTGGAGAGCCTCATGTTAAGTGAAATAAGCCAGTCAATGAAGGAGAAACACCACATGATCTAACTCATTTGTGGATAATAAAGAACATTATAAACTATTGAACAAAAGGATAAATAAAGAGGCAGTAAAGCATCAAAAAAAACTGTTAAATTACAGCAGGAAGATGAAGGAGAGGTGGCGTAGATAAGAGATCAACCAAAGGACTTATATGCATGCATATAAGCATTACCAATGAACACAAGACACTGGGAGGTTGGGGTATGCCTGGGAGGAAGGGGGCAATGGGAAGGTATGTATACATGTAACACAATAAAAAATTTTTTAAAAAAGGACATTTCTGGTTGGAAAGTGCGGAACACCACAGTCCCTGGTCCAGGCTGGCCCTGCTCTTCAGGGAGTGGTTAGGGGCAATCAAGCAGGCAGGCAGAGTGGTTAGTGGTGATCAAGAAGGCAGGCAAGTGGTTAGGGGCAATCAGGCAGGCAGGCGAGCAGTTAGGAGCCAGTGGTCCCAGTTTGCAAGAGGGATGTCCAGTCAGACATCCCTGAAAGGTCCCAAATTGCAAGAGAATACATGCCAGGCTGAGGGACGTCTGGCCCCTCGTGCATGAATTTCATGCACCAGGCCTGTAGTATCTTTTTTCCCCCCTATGGTCCTCCCCACCCCCTAGTACATGCCCTCACCCATCTCTTTCCCCTCCCCCTCCCCCCATTGTCCTGTATCCACTGGCTATGCCAACATACATGCATACAAGTCCTTCGGTTGATCTCCTACAGGCCCCTCTCCCCAATCTCCCCTTCCTTCCCACTGTAGCACGACAGTCTGTTCATTGCTTCCTTGCCTCTGCATCTGCTTCCCCCCCCAACCCCAACACCTGATTCTTGTCTTTAAAAAACATCTTGCCCCTGTAGGCTATAAATAAACCCACAAGAGCAAAAGAAAAATGTTTGAGTCCCATTTCCAATGTCCTATAGCTTTGAGTCCCAGTTTCAATGTCAAACAGTTCCTTATGTGTACATGTCATCAGTGGTATCTGGATAGTGGACAAATGGTGGCAATGCTGATCTGACCCTCTCTGGTTTTGTCCTAGGCATCCTGTAGCGATGCACTGCAGCTCACTGCTTGCATGGCAAGGTGTCATCAGCATCTTCCATCTCTGGACTATTTCTCTTCTTCCTGGTTGGTGCAGATCTGTCAGTTCCTCTCTGTTGCAGGAGTCCACTTGGTCTTAGAGTTGTTTTCTGAAAGTATATAAACATATTCTCCACCAAGAATTAATAAATGAATCTTTTTTATAAAATTGACTTGGGGTCCTTTTTATTTTTGCCTACCCGCTTTTCTTTTGGCTTATTTTGACACCATGTGTGTTTTTCATGCGTGTCTTGCTATTAATATTACAAATGGAAATTAAATTTCTAAAGTGAAAATTTTCTAGATGTAATTTACTTACCACTGTAGTATCTTTATATCCATCCCAGTCCACTGCACTGCCTGCTAAATGCCTGCTTTGGAATGTCTCCTTGGCCCCTCAAAGCAACATTTATAAGCAAGATTCCCAGTCCCTCCATACATGCTTTTCCCAAACTACTGGTGTCAAGAATATCATCACCTGCATTAAGAAGGCATAGAACCTCAGGAGTGACTCTAGATGATTGCTCTAAATACACAACTTCCCAAGCCCTGCCCTTTCCATGGCTCCATTGGCCAGCCTGGGGACCTCTTGCCCATGTCCGGACATAGCAGACGCTCACTGCATGGATGTTACCATTGTCATGGCCATGCCACTGAATCATTCTGCTCCAAAGAAAGAAACAAGTAGTCTCCAGTTCTTTACAATCAAACTCTTATAATTAAAAACAACAACAAACCAACCCAGAATTCCTAGTTAATAAGCATAAAACTTTGTGAGTTATAATAACAAGGATCATTTCACTTATTCCTCAAAACTGACCATGCATTCACAATTGCCCATTTCTTAGCCTCTGCTTTCTTGACCTTAATGAGGCTTCTACCCTTTCCACAGACCCCTTGCTTGGCCCCAGCCTAGGCAGCACTGAAGTGTCCTTTCCTCAGCTTCTCCAGGAAGTGGGCTGACCAGAGTGAAGCACTTTCTGTCAGAACCCGAACTTTGTGCCTCTTCTTGCCCAGCTGCCCATTGCCACTGAGATCTGCCCACCCCTCCTCTTTTTTCTTTCTGTCTGAGGCACCTGAAGGTGTCTGAGACTGCAGATTCTCCTGTGGCAACTGTCCTTTTGAATCAAGTTTCTTTTTCTCTAAGTCTAGGTTTGCCTGTTTTGACACAACCCTTGGATATAGAAATTATGATTAGCTCATTTTGCCTCAGAGTAAAATAAGGCTTAGAAAGAAAAAAAAAACCTAGTATTCCAGGGCCCCTTAAACAACAAATAGGAAATCTGGATCCAAATCCAGATATCTGGCTCTTGGAGGGTGAGGCTGTGCACTCTCAGCCAGGTTCACAAAGTGAGTGGCCTAACAACATCTGAAGGAAAGCTTTCTTAGGCCACTTACAGTTCCTGTGTAGAATGAAACATTAAAATGTTATTTATTTAATGTTACCATTTATACTGTTCATTAATTCAGAGTAACCTCAATTTGTGAAAACTATCAATTAAAATATCATAATCAAAGCTTGTATTTTTATATAATCTTTCAAAACACCTATATAAATACAACCACCCTCAGTACCTCTGGTTGATCAATCCTATGTTATTTCACAATTATTTCTTTTTGTTTTATTTTATTTTTTAAATTAAATTTATTGAGGGAGAGAAACCAAGATGAACACCTAAATTGCTGCCTCACACAACAATTTCAAAACTACAACTAAAAGACAGAACAGACATCATCCAAAACCACAGGAAAGCTGGCTGAATGGAAATTCTACAACTAGAAGGAAAGAGAGGCACTGATGGAGACTCAGAGAAGATGCAAAATGCTGAGGTACTGAGACATGTGCATAAAGAGGACAGGAGGCAGAGGGCCTAGCTGGCTTCCTCTTGTGGAAGGGAGACGGAAACTCCCGACTGCACTGAACCTCAGTTCCAACTGCATCAAACCCCAGTTCCAGGGGAAATTCATACAGGGGAAGATTGGACTGTTGGAAAAAGCGAGGAGTGCATGGAAACTCAGGGGATCCCTGAAAGGCAGAGGTCTGGAGGAGCACTGAAGTATTCGGAGAGAGGGCTGACTGCTGATTGTGCCACTGGCTTTCTCTAGCAGGAGGAAGAGGGAACCTCCCGATTGCATGGAACTCCACTTCCGACTGCACTGAACCCCAGTTTTAGGTGAGACCCTGGAGACCCACACTCATACGGGTCCCTGGGGCACACAGAAACTCAGGGGAGCCACTAAAGGCAGAGGTCTGGAGACACACAAGCGTGAGTACACGCAAAGAGGGCTGCAGTAAATACTGAGGGACACTGAGACTCAGGGGCCACATAAGGCAGGGCTGACGCGAAGTCAAGGCTGTCTTCTCTGCCCCAAACAAGCTATAGACTCAGCTGATCCTCAGAACCAATTGGCTTGGAGATCAATTCCCCCCAGTGATACCAACAACAATCAAGACTTAACTACAACAAGGTTGTACACACAGTCTACAAACCAGTGCACCAAGAATGTCCAACTCAGGTAACTGGGGAGGCAGAGCTAGTGGGCCATATAGCATACAATGCTACTCTACCAACTCAGGGAAGCAGGGAAAATGCAGAGACAAAGAAATAGGTCACAAACGAAACAGAGGAAAACAAATGACAGAATATAGAGTTCAAAGCCACAATTATAAGATTTTTAAGAATTTCCTAGAAAAGATGGATAAATTTAGTGGAACCCAAGAGATGAAAATGACCAATTAGAAATTAAACATACACTAACTGAAATAAAAAATATTATACAGAGACCTCACAGCAGACTAGAGAAATGCTAGAATCAAGGCAAAGATTTGAAATACAAAGAAGCAGAAAACACTCAACTGGAAAAGAAGAAAGAATCCAAAAATGTAAAGATAGTGTAAGGAGCCTCTGGGACAACTTCAAGTGTACCAACATCAGAATTATGGTGGTGCCAGAAGAAGAGAGAGAGCAAGATACTGAAAACTTTCCCCACCAGGTGAAAGAAATAGACTTACAATTCCAAGAAGCACACAGAACCCAAAACAAAAGAAATCCAAAGAGAACCACACCAAGACACATCATAATTAAAATACCAGAGCAAAAGACAAAGAGAGAATATTAAAAGCAGCAAGAGAAAAACAGTTAATTACCTACAAGGGAGCACCCATACAATAGTCAGCTGATTTTCAACAGAAACTATGCAGGCCAGATGTGAGTTGCAAGAAGTATTCAACGTGATTAATAGCAAGAACTTACAACCAAGATTTCTCTACCCAGCAAAGCTATCATTCAGAATTGAAGGGCAGATAAAGAGCTTCACAGATAAGAAAAAATTAAAGGAGCTCATCAATACCAAACCAGTATTATATGAAATGCTGAAAGGTATTCTTTAAGAAGAGGAAGAAGAAGAAAAAAGTAAAGATAAAAATTATGAACAACAAATACATATCTATCAACAAGTGAATCTAAATATCAAGTGAATAAAAAATCTGATGAACAAAATAAAATGGTGAATATAATAGAATCAGGGGCATAGAAAGGGAGTAAACTGACAATTTTCAGGGGGGAAGGAGTGAGGGGGATGTAGGGAGAGACTGGACAAAAATTGTACACCTTTGGATGAGGACAATGGCAGGGGAGGTAAGAGCAGAGGGTGGGTTGGGAGCCAGGTAGATAGGAGCTATGGGGGGGAAAAGAGAAACAATTGTAATAATCTGAACAAGAAAGATTTATTAAATTTAAAAAAATAATAAAATAAAGTAAAATAATTAAATTTATTGGGGTGATATCTACACTAATAAAAGAGAAACCATCACTCCGCTACAACCACAAGCCACACCCACCAGCCATTGAGGAGTGAGTATGCAAATTAATTCAACCAAGATGGCGCCCAGCGAGCAGGAGGCTTGGGTTTCCCTGTTGATGGAGGAAGCCAAACTTTCTGGCTGCTTTGGCTAGCCCTGGCCTCTGCTCAAGGCTACAAATCTTTAATTATAAAAAATAAATAAATCCCAGCAAAAATGGCAGCAGCCACAGAGCTAGAGAGAGCAGGAGGTTTGAGTTTCCCCCAGCGAAGAAAGAAGCCAAGCTTTCCACCTGTCCTCGCCTGCTTTGGTCTCCACTCAATGCTACAAAGTTTCAATTATAGAAGATAAATAAATCCCAGATACCAGGGCCTCTGCTTGGGTCACCAGAGGGCATGGCTGGCCTTCAAACCACTACAGGCCTCTCATCTAGGCCTCCCCATTCCCCAAGGAAAACTCCACCTTGATCCAGGATACCCTTTAGGGCAAACCAGCAAGCCCCCACTCATGCACCAAGCCTCTTCCTACCTAATAAAAGAACAATATGTAAATCGACCATCACACCAACACACAATATGGCTGTCCCTAGTTTCTCAAAGATCCTGCCCCCATGTGGACACAAGATGGCCACCACAAGATGGCCAGCAGGGAAGGGCAGTTGGGAGGGACCAGGCCTGCAAGGGGGGCAGTTGGGCACGATCAAGCCTGCAGAGGTGTCAATTAAAGGTGACCAGGCCTGTTGGGGAGGGCAGTTGGGGTCAACTGGGCCTGCAGGGAAGGGCAGTTGGGGGTACCAGGCCTGCAGGGGAGGACAGTTAAGGATTACCAGGCCCACAGGAAAGGGTAGTTAGGCTTGCAAGGGAAGGCAGTTAGGGGCAATCAGGTTGGCAGGGGAGCAATTTGACATAGATTAGATTGTCAGGGGAGTAGTTAGGAAGTAATCAGGCTGGCAGGCAGAAGTGGTTAGGGACAATCAGGAAGACAGGCAGATGAGCAGTTGGGAGCCAGCAGTCCTGGATTATGAGAGGGATGTACAACTGCCCATTTAGCATTGGGCCTAAATGGCAGTCAGATATCCCTTGAGGGGTCCCAGATTGTAGAGGGTACAGGCTGGGCTGAGGGACACACTCTTCTTTGCATGAATTTTATGCACCAGGTCTCTAGTTGGTTCAGTGTATAATTCTATGGTACATCATCTGTAAATTACATTGGGAGCCCACCATCCTAATTATTTCTCTTTAGTGATTTCATCCTGTCTGTGTGGAAGAAGGCAGGATGTAGGGGAAGGTTTCTGGCATCATCAGGGATTTTAAAAAGAAAGAAAAGAAAATCCAAGATGGCAGCCGATGAGATGGCAGGCTGCAAGATACTGTGTGAGTGAGAGAATGAAAGAAGACTGCATGGATGTGTGAGGAGTTTCTGTATTTCTGAGTGAGGGGCAGTTACATTCCAAGGGACACTTGGGAACTGCCAGACTGGGCTCCCCTGATACTGGCAGCCTCCACTGCTGTTGAAATCTCTCCCAGAGTGGATGGCTTTGATGCAGAAACCACACCATCTTGAATTGTGGATGTGATTGGAAACCCAGCCTTAACTTTAACCAGGGAGACCTCAAATACCTCCCAGAACCCTACAATCACATGCCCAGGGACCAGCTGTCTCAACTGCAAACCCACAACCACCATGACTCCAGCCTCTGAGACCATGGGCAACTGGATAGTCTGTCAAGGGGGAGACAGAGTGGTGCTGAATACATGGATGAGCCCTGCACCTTCTCACAGAGCAGATAGAAGGAATAACTGAATCAAATAACACCCGCATGGAATTGGCAAATTAAACATAGCTGGTGAGGCAATCTGCAGACGGGATGTTGGTGTGCTTGAAATTGTCCCAGAAGCTCCTTACACTATCTTCATATTTTTGGGTTCTTTTTTCTTTTTTCTTTTCCAGTTGAGTGTTTTTTGCTTCTTTGTATTTCAAATCTTTGACTTGATTCTTACAATCCTCTAGTCTGCTGATAGATCTTTGTATAATGTTTTTTATTTCAGTCAGTGTATGCTTCATTTCTAGTTGGTCCTTTTCCATACCCTTGAAGGTCTTGCTAAATTTATCCATCTTTTCTAGGAAATTCTTGAAAAACTTTATAACGTGGCTTTGAACTCTATATCCAGTCATTTGCTTTCCTCCATTTCTTTCTTTTTTTATTAGTTTCTTTGTCTCCGCATTTTGGCTGCTTCCCTGAGTTGATAGAGTGGCTTTGTGTGCTAGATGTCCTATATGGCCCAGTCTCTCCACCTCCCCAGTTACCTGAGTTTGACATTCTTGGTGCACCCCTTATGGGCTGTGTGCACAGTCTTGTTGTAGTTAAGCCTTATTTGTTGTTGGTATCACTGAGAGGAATTGACCTCCAAGCCAGTTAGGTGTGAGAATCAGCTGTGTCTATGCTGAGAGAACTTCTGTGCTGGAGACATCCTTATGAGACAAGACTTGCAAAAGTCTGTGCTCAGTTTGGATAGGGTGAATTCTCAGGACAGAGCAGACAGCAATGGCTTTCTGTTAGCCCTGCCCTAATAAGCCCCTGTGTCTCAGTATTCCATGGTAATCACTGCAAGCACCTTTGAGAGAAAGCTGCCCTCAAGTTCCACCCAGTGCCAGACAGTCCAGTTTCTCCTCAAATGAGTCTGGGTCCCCAGAGTCTCACCCAGAACTTGAGTTCAGTGCAATTGGGAGCTTTTGTCCCCCTCCGCTTTGAGAAATTCAGCTGCTCACTCAGTTGTCAGTCCTCTCCACACGTGCATCTCAGTACCTCTGCCTCCTGCAGCTCCTCTGAGGAGGTGCTTTTATCTTTCCTTCTAGTTGTAGAATTTCCACTCAGCCAGCCTTCCTGTGGTTCTGGATGGTGTCCATTTTGTCTTTTAGTTGTAGTTTTGACATTGTTGTGCGAGGCAACAGTTGAGGTGTTTACCTATGCCGCCATCTTGGGTTTTCCCCCCAAATAAAAATGTATTTTTAAAAAAGATACTCATCACACTTCTAATCGCATGTTTAATGTCTCTTTTCTATTATTTAAGCTTCAAAAAGGTAGAAACATAATCTTGTTTCTTTATGTGTTCCTAGCACCAAGGACTGTGCCTCACATGCAATAATTATTTGTTGAAAGAGAATGAATGAATAAGGATAACTTCCTTTTTCTGGGTAACTCTTATTCACTTATCAAAGACCAAGCCCATATGTCATATATTCTCCAGGTTGGCTTACAGTCAAATCTGATACATCTTTGGATCCCTAGAGCCTAGTTTGGGACTTGGGACATAATTTATATCTCATAGATATTTGTCAAATAATAATAAACTCTTGGCCATGTGTTGATAATTGTTGAAACTGGGTGATGGGTATATGAGTAGGGTTCATTACACTGTTCTTCCTCCTTTTATCTATATTTTTAAATTTTCCATAATAAAAAGTGAAAACATTTATATTCACCTAAAGTTAAGCAAAAGTGTATTCAAAGATGATGAGGTTTCTGGCTGAAGCATACCAGTAGATGGTGGTGTGGTTCACTGGGTGGATGAAGTAGGGCTTCATCCATATTTGAATGTACATGCATATGGACTAGCATGGTCAGAGACCTTTTTCACTCTAGTGGAAGTTCTTCAAAGGTCAATAACAGGGATGAGGCTGGAAATCCAAGATGGTGGCATAGGTAAACACCTATACTGCTGCCTCGC
>JAAGEH010000286.1:51880484-51898238 GCA_011751065.1 Lasiurus cinereus | reverse complement strand
AGTAATCAGTTTATTAATTGATCTATGTTTTTATTATTTCCAGGTTTGTGGTATTATACATAACTCTTCTGGGAATATTTGCATTCAACTCTCTTTATAGATATATGTTTTACTTATCACACTGTTGTGTAGGTGAATGTTTTACATTTAAGATATGCAAAAATGTGACTGACAATGGTCATTTTCTTTGGCTTACCACTAACCCACAGTCTAAAAATTTGAAATTTTCTGCTACCTTGCAAGGGCATACATTGGCTAATCTTTTAAAATATTAATCCCAGAAATGCAGATAATATTAACTTACTCTTGTTTTAATTCCATGTGCTGAGGAATATTTTATGGTGAACATTTTTTACACATGTCTTTGCACTGTATTTATCTTCCTTGTTAAAATGTCTGCTGAGAATATTTTTCAAATTGTTTAAATAAACTTATTTTAACTGACAAAAAAAGAAAGAAAGGAAGAAAGAAAGCAAGAAAGAAAGAAGGCAGTGTACTAAGCTGTCTGCCCCATGCAGTAGCAAGGAGACTCACCATGTCCCTGTACCTGCCACCACTGAGGGCTGACACTTGCAGAGCATGCACTCAGATGGGCACACCATTCTTTACATGTGTCAGCCCCATTTTGCACCACAACCCTTTGGGGGACTCGTGCTATTATTATAACCACATAGGAAAAATGAGGAGACTGAGGCACAAAGAGGTTTGGCAAGAAACTCAACTTCACAGAGCTCCCCCAACCTCACCAGCCCTGTCTCCTGAAGACTGTGCCCCTGCCACATGCTAGCTTGGTTTCTTTCCCCTGGCCACAGGGAAGGAGTCCTTCCCAGTACCAATCAGACCAGCAGCACATTCAGTCACACTGTCAGTTACAGAATTCTCTGTATGACAGATGCATGCAGACCCTAACAGCTGCTTGTACTCATTCTCCAGAAAGCTCCCTGCACCAAGTGTTGAGAAGAGCAGTGGGCCCTGCAGAGTCAGGATCTGATGTCTGTGGCCTGAAGCTGAAAGTGCCATGGTTTCAGCCACTTTCACACATGTGTGTCAGGACTAATCTGGGCTGTTTCAGTGTGTGTGCTGGACCAGGGGAGGAAGTACTGGATGCTGACTGAGACCATCAGTAACTGTGCAGCTTTGGAAAAACTTCAGACTCATGGTCTCATCTCCTGCCAATGAATAACGTGATGGGTCAGGCTGCTGCTGGCTCCTCTCTGAGGCCTCCATGCTCTAGTGGGGTGAGCACAGTAGCTGGATTAGCAATCTGTCCACTGAGTTTAGCTCCTTTGGAGAAACTTCCGAACACTTATGTCTAGGCCCTGCCTGCAGAGACAGTAGATTCATCAAGCCCAACATCAGTATTTCTTTTTTTCTGCAACTCAACATGGGGTTCCAATAAGGAATGAGGAGGCAGGTTCAAGAACCAAGACTCTGAAGTGTTCTCAAACTTGAATATTCATCAAAAACACCTGAAGGCGATTCCCACCCCCAACTTTCTAATTCAGTGGGTGAGAGCCGAGGCATTTCTAGTCAGTTCCCAGGAAAGGCCGATACGTAATGTAGATGGTTTTCCATCCTTTCAAATTTTCCAATTTTGTGACTGTTTTACAAAGAAACAATGCAGTAGAACAGTCATCATATATATAATTTATAAATAAAAAAATAAAAAGCAAACATATATCAGGGCTCACTGATGAGACAGCCAAGTGCATACACACCAGGATCCTCACCTGAAAGGCCCCAGAACCCCTTGGCAGCTGCTCAATAAGTGCAGAGTCCTAGCCACCAGCCTCATTAGGATTCGGGACTCAAATAAATTTATACTTTACACTCACATCTTAGGATATTCTGGTCAGGGAGCTATTGATTCCACTATGGACCTCCCTCAGAAAAGGTCTTATTTTTCTTTCTCTGTACTTAAAAATAGCCGTATTCTCTCACTCAAAGGCCACAGATCTTTCTGGAAATGAATATATAGGTGAGTGCAAGGAAGGGAACAAACATATCAGTATTCTGCATGTCTTTCTATCTTCCCTTCTCCTGAAACTCCCCATTTCCCCAGGCTTCCCCATTCTCCCCTGAGTGGGGCTCTGTTCATCACACCATGGTGAAGCCTACTGCTGCCCTCTAATGGCCACTCTGCCCAGCAGACACTCTGCAGATAATTTCTCCTCTTCAAGGAACATTTTCCAAATGGCCTGTTAGTCAGGACAGGGCAGGATGAGCAAACAGGTCAATCAGAAGTGTATTAGGCATTGTTCAAGTTCCTAATATAAAATAACACAAAAATTCCTGGTCCCACAATGCTAACAGCCAATGGGATAAGTTAACAATGAAGTGAATTATCCTTGCTCTTCTATGGAGTGAACTGCTGTGGAGGAAGATGTGGACAAGAAGAAGTGAGGAAAGGGCTCACAAACAGGGAGAACATGAACATTTACTGGCCAGCTATTAATTGAATTACTGGGTATTCTCTAGAGATTACTTCTCTTCATCTTCATTCTCTCATTGTACCCTTCCTTTTATTGTAATAGCCAGTCTTATGTGTAAAGAAACTGAAGCCCAAAACATTAGGAAGCTTGGCCCAGGTGTTAATTAATAGTTGCATGCACTGAACTTCTTAACTGGTTGTAAGAACAAATCCCAGGGAGGACTGCTCATACCTGCCCCTTCTTACCACTCACACACCTTCCCTGGGATTTGCAATGCTGCCTGCAGTCTACCAGCTCACCTTCACATTAGTACTCCCCCATCCTCATTCTCTGAAATGTGTTTCTTTCTGCTCATTCCATGATGCAGTTTCTTTCTACAATGCAAGGACTTAGTGACCGTTAACCTCTGCTAATCTCACAAATAATTTACTTAAATTATAGCCCTACAGTCAAATTGTTACAGAAAACTGAAGAAAAACCAAGCAATGGTTTTTTTAAAAGTGGAGTTACACAGCTTTATTACTCCAGCAGACTCAGAGGAGTCCCTGAGCAGACTCTGAGCAAAGCAATCTGGTGAAAGCTTTTCCTTTGTATCTTTTTGGCTTCTTTGTCCCCTAAAGGGGCTTCCAATCCCCTTTGCTTATCTATGCTTAGCAGATATCTCTCAGGAAGCCTGTAGCCTTGAGGGTACAGCACAGTTCAGTAGCTTTGATAACAGATAACTAAAAGACACCTGGTATGGCAGCAGAGTGGCTTGCAAGGTCAGACAGTTAAGCTTATTTTCCTTATCATTAGAGCAAGCATGGTTACAGAAGTTAATAGCAGAATTAATTTACAGAACAAAGAACCTTCTGTCTAGTGGAAATTTCAAACAGCCGTTTTTACAAAATAGAGGTTATTATGCTTCATTCCTCACTGGTTTTATATATGTGAGTCAAATCATTGACTCTTGTAAGCCATTATTGGAGATGGGATTTATTGGCTCCTGATGTTACAATGAACAGGGATGACAATTGTTCTTAGCTGCTTCCTGCTGATAACGGATGACAACCAAGGAGTTAGCATACCATTTCTTCCTCTTGGAGGAGACTGTAGGAAATTCTTCAGGTTTGTAGGACTATTTGAGGTTTAAAGGCATCTAGGCAAGATGACATAAGGTGAGTTAAGAAATTTAGAAAACATGATCCTAAGGTTAAAACTATGGGTAGCATTAACAGTGGTCCTGTTGATGGGAGAAGCCATTTCCAGACCTCCCCCAAGCAGCCCAGGATTGGATAACTCCTGTCTTCTTTTTGTTGCTCTTTCTATTAAATTTTTGGCCTTATCTTTGACAATGCCTGACTGGTTGGCATAGAAGCAGCATTCTTCTCCTAAGAAGAGAGATTCCACCTTTCTCTACTGTTAGTAAGTCTAATCATCTTCTATTCTGGCTAAGGAATCAAGTTAATCCTTCAAGACAATTAGGGTCTCAGCTACATTCTCTATGTCTTTTGAAAATTCTTCAGTCAAAACTTGATAAGAGGAGACAGTGAACTATTTCCCCTACCCTGGCTCCTATGCCACCCGCAATTCCAAGTGCTATTAGAATCACTTGCACAGCCCTTTTACATCTAGTTACTGCTTAAAGAGAGGTTTCAAGGGAGTGGTTGTTGGGTATAATAGGCATATCTGGGGTTAGATAGGGAGGAGTGCACATTCCCCTCCAGTTTGCAGGCAGGCAGGGGTAAGCAATGGTCCCACACACGTAGAATGTTCCTATATGGGGGGAACCAGGGGTTGGTGGTGTTTTCAGCCTTGAGAGTGAAGTTAGAGATCATCTGGGAGGCAACTTGTTGGATGTTGGCTCTGAGTACTGCTGAAACAAATAGAAACAACATTAGTTAGCTGCACATTGGCCATGACAGGTCCTATTATTTCTTCCACTAAGTTCCCTGGTTTAGTTATATTCATCAGGGTAGCCATTAATAGGAGTGATCCTGGGGAAAGATATAACCAGCAATCCCTAGCCAAATGAGGTTTGGTAATATTGAGGAAGTGGTGGGTTGAATCAAGGAGCTGATAGAATCTGGGGTCCAAGTCATATTGCTTCTGTGGCTAAGTTCTTAACCTGAGTACCAGTACTTTGGATGCTTCCTGTCATAGCTTAATTGTTTCTAGTTCCTGGGTCAGTCAACAAAACTTTGGTCCTCCGAAACAGACTGATGTACTGCTTGAGAGTCCCTGAAAATGGTTGTGAAGCTTACCTGCCCAATAGACCAGTCTTTCCATATACAGAGCTTTATTCCATTGTAGCAATAGCTTCCCTGATAAGAGAAAAGACTTACAATATTGTCATCTTGGGTCCTGGTTAAGCAGAGGCAGGATAGATATGTAGTTGTGAGAGTAGGAACATACAAGCTATAATTAAGGAAGTATGCTATTTCCCCTGTTCCTGTTCAGTGGGGGTCCACAGCAGTGAACCACTAGGATGAAAGTTAGTATTATAACTATTCCTGCAAGACAAATGTAGCCAAGGATGACATGACAAGGAGTAATCCAGCAATTCATAATGAGGCCTTCGTTTCCTTGCTGAGGTGCAGCCAGAGGGGATTTTCAAGATCTGGGGCCACCTTCCACTCAGACTGATTGCTGCTTGGCTGATGAGCTGCCTTCACACATGAGTGATGGATCCAGGTGCTCAATCCTGCAACTTTGAGAGCTGTGGGTGGGGTTAATATGACTGGATAGGGTCCCTTCCGGGTAGATTTGTGGAGTTCCTTTTTCCAATCCTTTACCCAAACCTGGTCTTCAGGTTTATAAGGATGTACAGCTGTTCCTAGAGAGATGGATAACCGATCAGTAACCCATCTGTGGACTTCAAAGACAGTTTTTTCCAAGTCCTTGTAGTTGCTTCTGGATTTCCAAGTTCCCTATTTCCCCCAAATCTCCCTTTGGCTGAATTAAGGGAAGGTGTCTGCCATATATAATTTCAAAGAGATAGAAACCTACCCTGGCCCTAGGGGCACAGTGTACCCACAGGAGTACAAAAAGTAAGATATCTGTCCAAGGTAAGGTTGTGTCTTGGCATAGCTTAGCCATAGCCTGCTTGAGAGTTCAATTCATGCACTCTACTTTCCTTATGTAAGTTCCATTTAATTCCTAAAGTCTAGTTAGTTGTTGTATTATTTCTGCTACAAAGGCTAGACCATTATCAGCCCCTATGGTCAGAGGCATTCCATATTGCAGAATTATGTCCTTCAGTAATGCCTTAGTGACTTCTCTTGACTTTTCCGTATGAGTGGGATATGCCTTGAACCATCCTGAAGAGGTGCAAATAAAGACTAGCAGGTATTTATTTCCTCTTCTAGGTCCTATTTTCATAAAATCTACTTCTAAGTCTTCAAAGGGAGCTTGGCCACAGTGCAGAACTCCTATTGGTATTATAGAACCCTGTTTGGTGTTGTTCTGCGCACAGAGGATGTAATGTTGAGAGACCGAGGCACACAAGGAGGGAAGATGGGCAATTAGGTAGTATCTGCATAACAAAGTTCTAGGGCAGTCTTCCCTAAATGAGCAAGTTCATACTGCTGGAGGACTACCTTATGGGCAACTGTTCTGATCTGGGAGTATTCACCAACCTTCCTTCGTTCTCTTGCCCCCTTCTTCTGGGTCCATTCTTCCTCCTGAGGAATGTATTTTCATAGGTTCAGGTAATTCAGGAGCCAAGATGATCTGTGACGCTGCCACTTGTTCTTTAGCAGCCAGCTTGGCTGTGATGTCAGCATGTTGGTTTCCTTCTGACACTGAGTCTTTCTCTTGCTGGTGACCTTTGCAATGAATGGGCTCCTAGACTGCTTCTAGTAACTTTAAAATCTCATTCTGCTTTTTTTATTCCTTTCCCTCTGGCAATCAGGTGCTCCCTTTCCTTCTATATATCCCCAAGGGTATGTAGGGTGGGGAAGGCATAGTGCGAATCAGTGTGGATGTTGGCACGCTTATCCTTACTGAGTTCTAAGGCTCTGCCCTTTGTGCTGACCATCCTTCAGGAAGGCCTGTGCCTCAATTATCTCAAAGTTTGATACCACTGCATATCACACTTGTCTTTTTTTCTTTCATCTAAGAAGCTACTGCCGTCTGTGAACAATACTAAGTCTGGGTCCTGTAGGATCTTGTCTGTTAGATCTGGTCAGCTGGAGTAAACCTCCTCTAGGATTTCTAGGCAATCATACTCAGGAGATTCCTCAGCAACAGGTAAAATGGTGGCAGGATTAACAGTTCTCACTGCTTCTAATCTTACCCACAGGATTTTTTTTTTAAATATATTTTATTGATTTTTTACAGAAAGGAAGGGAGAGAGATAGAAAGTAAGAAACATCGATGAGAGAGAGACATCGATCAGCTGCCTCCTGCACACCCCACTGTGGAGATGTGCCCGAAAGCAAGGTACATGCCCCCAACCAGAATCGAACCCCAGGACCTTTCAGTCCGCAAGCCGACGCTCTATCCACTGAGCCAAACCGGTCTCAGCTTACCCACAGATTTTTATGTAGGAGCCCTTGTACTGAGTCATTCAAGCATGAGTTAGCCAGTGTTGCCCCCTTGTTTCCATTAGGATAACAACAGCATGGGCTACTTTTACATTTAATTTTTGCCTTAAGGATTAGCTTATCCACTTCTTTGACTAATAATGCCATGGCTGCAAGGGCCCAGAGACATAGGGGCCACTCAGTGTCAACTGTGTCAATCTACTTGGAAAGATAAGCTACTGATCTTTGCCAGGTTCCAAACTTCTGAGTTAGAACTCCTAGGGCTACCCCACTGTTCTCGTGAACAAAGAGGTTAAAGTCCATGTCACACCTTGTAGGCCTAGTGCTTGGGCCTCGGTAAAGCTTTGCCTTAATAGTGATGAAGACATTTTCCTGCTTGGGACCCCAGTTGATGGGTGCCTTCTCTTTCCCTTTCAAAGCTTCACAGAAGAGCTTAGCTAGTTCTGAAAATACTGGGATCCAAATCCGAAAGAGCGCTGTTGCTCCCAGGAATTCCCTAATCTGTTGCCAGGTGCTAGGGCCTGGGATAGCACATACTGCCTGCTTACTTTCAGTCAGTAGCCTTCGTTTCCCTCAGGTGATTTAGAAGTCTAGATACTTGACTTCTTTCTGATAAATCTATGCTCAGTAACCTGTTTCAGCTAATAGTCTCAGAAGGGCTCATGTTCCTTCCTAGCACTGAGCTCACATGGAGCCAGCCAGTAGGAGGTCTTCTAAATATTGGAGTAGAATACACCCAAAAATCCTGTCCTGTGTCTGCGGTGGTCTGAAAGCTACGGCTGAATCGCTCACCAAACAGCCAGGGACCCAGAACACTGCTCTCCAATCTGCGCAGACACGGACTCAGAGGAGATCCACACAACACACGGAAAGGTCAGATTTCGTCTGGGATAAGGTGAGGTTTCCTGTTCCGCAGAACAGAGACGCGCACACTATGTGAACCGGGCTGCGGGAAAGCTGCCTCTGGAGAGGTCCTCAGATGTGGGGCAGGGCATGATCCCTAAGTGTGGAGGCAAACTCTCCGAGCTGTTGACAGAAGGGAGTTCTGGAAAACGAATCATTTTGATCTGAGGCAGAGGGACAGCCTGGGAGTTATTACAGTGTCCCGGCTGCAAAATCCCCACAAACCAGTTTTCAGAACAACAGAGTAGCAGGATCTGAGCTCAGCCTAGAGAGGTCCAGTGCTTTGTCTCAGAGGTCAATTCTGAAACACTGCCACCCAGTGGATGACTCACAAATTGACTCTCGCATAACCACAAAAGAATAAAGAGATTAAAACACAACTCAGCAGTGGAACACAGGGAACTGCAATACCCTCCCGACTGGGAAACAGAAGTGCCAAGCAGAACAATAGCGGAAGTGAATGACCATTCTATTTTTTTTCTTTTTTTAAAAAATTTTTAATTTAATTTTACATTTTTTTCATTTTTACATATTTTAATTAAAAAACAATTTTTTTCCTTCCTCCTCAATTGATTTTACCTTCTTAATTATTACATTTTTGTTTTCAACTAGTATTAGTACTACTAGTATTTTACCATTTTGGAAAAAAAGTGTCATTTTGTTTTCCCTTTATTTTACTTCGGGATTAGAGTTCTACATTCTATTTTCATCTTTCCTTTAGCATAATTTTACTCTATCTCAACTCTACCTTTATGCCAACACTTTCCTCCTAACTTTCCCCATTTTTGTTGTCTTGTTTTACTTTTCCTTTTACAACTTTAGATTCTCCCTATTCTTTCTCTTTACCTGGCTAAAATTTCACCTCACTTATTTATCTAATTTCAACTCCCCTACTCAAAGTCCATACAAACCTCTCTCTGACAACTATCCAAACAAACACAAATCCAAGAAGCTCACAGAGTCCCAAGCAAATTGAACCCCAACAAACCAACACCAAGGCACATTATAATTAAATTGGCAAATACCGATAACAAAATAAAAATCTTAAAAGCAGCCAGAGAGAAACAGAAAGTTACCTACAAAGGAATCCCCATAAGACTAGCTACTGATTTCTCAACAGAAATTCATCAGGCCAGAAGGCAATGGAATGAAATATAAAAAGTCATTCAAAGGAAGGGTCTGAATCCAATAAGACTCTCAATTAAAATTGAAGGTGAAATCAGAAGCTTCACAAACAAAAAGGACTAAGGAAATATATTACCACCAAACCAGCAATTCAAGACATGTTAAAGGGTCTGCTGTAATGAAAAGAAATAGAAAGCGAAGAAGGAACTCAGGGGTAAGGACTAAAAATGGCAACAGATAAGTACTTATCAATAATAACTTTAAATGTAAATAGATTAAATGCTCAAATCACAAGACATAGGATAACCAATTGGATAAGAAAACATGATCCATATATCTGCTCTCTGCAAGAAACCCATCTCAGGAAAAGAGATGCACACAGATTGAGGGTGAAGGGATGGAAGATGGTATTTCAGGCAAATGGAAATGAAAAAAAAAGCTGGGGTTGCAATACTTATATCTGACAAATTAGATCTCAAAGTGAAGGAATAATAAGAGATAAAGAAGGCCACTTCATAATACTAAAGGTAACAATCCAACAAGAAGATATAACTCTGGTAAACATATACGCACCCAATATAGGAGCACCTAAATACATAAAAATACTCCTGGAGTATATTAAGGGAGAGATTGACAGCACTACAATCATAGCAGGAGACTTTAATACCCCACTGTCACCATTGGACAAATCCTCTAAACAAAAAATCAGTAAAGAAACATCAATCCTAAATGACTCACTATACCAGATGGAATTAATTGACATCTTCAGAACATTTCACCCCAAAGCCACAGAATATACATTCTTCTCCAGTGCAGATGGGTCATTTTAAAAGATAGATCATCTGTTCGGTCATAAGAACAGTCTCTTCAAATTCAAGAAGATAGAAATCATATCAAGCATTTTCTCAGACCACAGTGGCATAAAACTGGAAATCAACTATAATAAAAACAATAGAATGAAATCAAACACGTGGAGACTAAACAGCATGCTATTAAACAACGAATGGGCAACCAAAGATATCAAGGAAGAAATAAAAAACATCATGATAACAAATGACAATGATAACACAACAATACAAAATTTATGGGACACAGTGAAAGCAGTCTTGAGAGGAAAGTTCCTAGCCCTACAAGCCTACTGTAAAAAACAGGAAACAATGGTATTAAATTACCTAACCCTACAACTCAAAGAGCTAGAAAAAGAGCAACAAGAAAAGCCCAGTGTAAACGGAAGGAAGGAAATAGTAAAGATCAGAGCAGATATAAACAACATGGAGACCAAAGAAACAATTCAAAATATTAACAAAACCAAGAGCTGGTTCTTTGAAAGGATAAACAAGGTTGATGGACCTCTAGCCAAGCTCACCAAAGAGCAAAGAGAGAAGACCCAAATAAACAAAGTCAGAACTGAAAGTGGAGAAATAACAACAGACCCCACTGAAATACAAGGGATTGTTAAAAAATACTATGAACAACTCTATTCCAACAAATTGGACAACCTTTAAGAAATGGACATATTCCTAGAAAAATATAACCTTCCAAAACTCAATCAGGAAAAATCTAAACATCTCAATAGGCCAATAATTATGGAAAAAATTGAAGCAGTCATCAAAAAGCTTCCAGCAAATAAAAGCCCGGGACCAGATGGCTACACAGGAGAGTTTTACCAAACATTCAAGGAAGAATTAAAACCTATCGTCCTCAGACTATTCAAAAACATTCAAGAAGAAGGAACACTTCCAAACACCTTCTATAAAGCCAGCATCACCCTAATACCAAAACCAGATAAAGACAACACAATGAAAGAAAAGTATAGGCCAATATCTCTCATGAACTTAGATGCCAAAATCCTCAACAAAATTCTAGCATATCTAATCCAGCAGCAAATCAGAAAGATCATACATCAAAATAAAAAGCTTTTGCACAGCAAAAGAAACCATCAACAAAACAACAAGAAAGACCACTGTATGGGAGTACATATTTGTAAATGTTATCACTGATAAAGGTTTAATCTCCAAAATCTACAGCCAACTTATACAACTTAATAAAAGGAAGATAAACGATCCAATAAAAAAATGGGCAACGGACCTAAATAGAAGCTTTTCGAAAGATGACAGAAGAAAGGCCAAGAGACACATGAAAACATGTTCAAAATCACTAATTATCCGAGAGATGCAAATCAAAACGACAATGTGATACCATCTTACACCTGTTAGAATGGCAATCATCAACAAATCAACAAACGACAAGTGTTGGCGAGGATGCGGAGAAAACGAACCCTTGTGCACTGTTGGTGGGAATGCAGACTGGCGCAGCCACTGTGGAGAACAGTATGGAGTTTTCTTAAAAAACTAAAAATGGATCTCCCATTTGACCCAGCAATCCCACTCTTAGGAATTTATCCTAAGAAATTACAAACACCAATCAGAAAGTATTTATGCACCCCTATGTTCATAGCAGCACAATTTACAATAGCAACAATTTGGAAACAGCCTAGGTGCCCGTCAGCAGATGAGTGGATCAAAAAACTGGTACATCTACACAATGGAATTCTATGCTGCCATTAAAAAGAAGGAAATCTTACCATTTGCAGCAACCTGGATGAAACTGGAGAGCCTTATGCTTAGTGAAATAAGCCAGTCAATGAAGGAGAAGTACCACATGATCTCACTCATTTGTGGATAATAAAGAACATTGTAAACTGGTGAACAAAAGGATAGATATAAAGGCAGTGAAGCATCAAACAGACTGTGAAACTATAGCAGAAATATTAAGGAGAGGTGGGGTAGATAAGAGATCAATCAAAGGACTTGTATCTATGCATATAAGCATTACCAATGAACATAGACACTTGGTGATTGGGGTATGCCTGGGAGGGAGGGGGAGCAATGGTGAGATATGTACACATGTAACACAATATTTCTTATCCATTTCTTTCTTATCCTGTCCTGGGTACTTAGACAGATCAGATGCTAGTGCTCCACTAAAAAGTAGGGGAATTCTTGAACCCTTGTGGCAGTCTGGTCCAGTTGAACTTCTCCTTGGCCCCCGTAGTTGGGTTTTTCCATTGAAAGGCAAAGAAAGGCTAACTGGAGGGTGCCAGCTGAAGGCAGAAAAAGGCATCTTTCATATATAGATATGTAGGCCATTCCACCTTTGATGGAATGAATCCTAGAAGTGTGTAGTGCCCAATGCAAGGTTATAACAGCCTCATTAATAGCCCGCAGGTCCTGAACCAGGCAGTAGTCATTAGTCCCAGGCTTTTTGTGTGTGTGTTCATTTTGTTTGTTTGTTTGTTTGTTTGTGTGGGTTTTTTTTTGTGTGTGTGTGTGTGTGTGTGTTTAATATATTTTCTTGGTTTTTTTTACAGAGAGGAAGGGAGAAGGATACTTAGAAACATTGATGAGATAGATACATCAATCAGCTGCCTCCTGCACGTCCTACTGGAGATGTCTTGCAACTAAGCTACATCCCCTTGACCATAATGAAACCTGGGACCTTTTAGTCCACAGGCCAATGCTCTATTCACTGAGCCAAATCAGTTAGGGATGTTCCAGGCTTTTTGACAGGCAAAAGAGGAGTGTTCCATGGAGACTGACATTGTTTAAGAAGTCTTCACTGAAACAGCCAGTCTAAGTGGACCTGGATTCCTAGATGTGCCTCCCTTGGAATCAGTTATTGGTGGATTTTAACATGCTGTGCCCCAGGCTTTAAGTTGATTAGTACAGGGGCGTGATTTTAGCGAAGCCCTTCCATCCAGACTAGTGGAAATTCTTCCTCTAATTCAGGTTCTAATGGTGAGGCCTTTGATCGGAGGGTGTAAAGTCTCCATTTTTCCTCCCTCAGCACTGCTAAAGACAGGATCATTGGGGAGGTCTCCTTCCCTAGGTGAAGCTGTGCTGAGCTATCTGGTGCAAAAGTGATTTCTGCCTCCATTTTGGCTAAAAGGTCTCTATCCATCAGAGGTTCTGGACAGTCTGGCAAGTATAGATATTCATGAATCACTTGGTGGCTGCAAAGTTGGCATTGGTGAGGGTGGCAGAATGGTCTATGGGTCTGGTCCCTAGTAGCTCCAATAATAGTGACCTCCTTTCCTGAGAGAGGCACTACTTTCTGAGTTACTACTGAGCCTCAGCTCCCGAATCAACCATAAAGTTCACAGTCTGGCCCTCTATTTTCATTATGACCATGGGCTCCTGGGGGCCTAGCTGAAAAGAGCCCAGTCTGTCCTAGTTGGAATTAACCATTGCTCACCCAATGAGATCTGCTTCAAGTGGCTCTGATTGATAGTAGTAGGTGGAAAAGGGGGTTCTGTTTTCCTACTTTGCCATTTGGGACATTAATTTTTCTGTTTTTTCTTTTTTTTAAAATAAATCTTTATTGTTCAATTTATTACAGATGTTCCTCTTTCTTTCCTCCCCATACCTCCCCTCCACCTGATTCCCCACCTCTCACCCCATGCCCTTACCCCCCGACACTGTTCTCATCCATAGGTGTAAGATTTTTGTCCAATCTCTTCCCGCACCCCTAATACCTCCTTTCCCCTGAGAATTGTTAGTCCATTCCCTTTCTATGTCCCTAATTCTATTATATTCACCAGTTTATTTTGTTCATTGGATTTTTTTATTCACTTGATTTTTAGATTTACTTGTTGATAGGTATGTATTTGTTATCACTTTGTTGTTTATCATTTTTATCTTTACGTTTTTCTTCCTCCTCCTCTTCTCAAAGAATACCCTTCAGCATTTCATATAATCCTGGTTTTTGTGGTGATGAACTTCTTTAGCATTTTAATTATTATGTGTCTTGGAGTGATCCTCTTTGGATTCCTTTTGTTTGGGGTTCTGTGCACTTCTTGGACTTGTAAGTCCATTTCTTTCACTAGGTAGGGAAAGTTTTCAATTATTATTTCTTCAAATAGGTTTTCAGTATTTTGCTCTCTCTCTTCATCTGGAACCCCCATAATTCTGATGTTGGTACGCTTGAAGTTGTCCCAGAAGCTCCTTACACTATCTTCACAGTTTTGGACTCTTTTTTGTTTTTCTGGTGGGTCTTTTCTGCTTCCTCATATTTCAGATCTTTGATTTGATTCTTGGGGTCCTCTAGTCTGCTGTTGGATTTCTTTATCCATTCTTTATTTTAGACAGTGTATGCTTAATTTCTGACTGATCCTTTTCCATTTTTTTGGCATTCTCATTAAGATCCTTGAAAGTTTCACTAAATTTCTTGGTGGTTTGTAGAAAATTCTTGAGTAACCTTGTTTTTGAACTCTATGTTCAGTCGTTTGTTTTCCTCCATTTCTTTCATTCATGACATGTTTCTTGGTCTCCACATTTTGGCTGCTTGCCTGTGTTGATGGAGTGGCTTTGTGTGCTAGTTGTCCTTTAAGGCCCAGTAGCTCGGCCTCCCCAATCACCTGAGGTGGACACTCTGGTGCACCCCTTTGTGGGGTGGGTGCACAGTCTTGTTGTTGTTAAGACTTGATTGCTTTTTATATTATTCTCTTTTTTCTTAATTTTACAGAGAGATACACTAGCACTTACAATTCTTTGATATTCAGGATTGAGATAAGCAATGTTTTCTGACTATGTGTGTCCTGTGCAGTCATACAGGATCCCACTCAGCAGAGCCCCGCACTTGGTTAATTTCCCTAATTACTCCATCTTGAAGTTCTTAATTTGAACAAAAGGCTCATGGTTTCATTTTACATTGGCTTTTCCCTTATTCATATATTAAGCCTATACTTCTAAAAGTATCATGCTGGAATTTCTTCAAAGTGGGAAATAATTCTAGAATTTGACAGTATCATTGTACTAGCCAATCAAGCAAATTAAATAACCCTTTGACATCTTTTATTTCCAGAGTCACTATACCTGAACTTCGGAGCACTGGTCACTTGTCCCTATTAGATCAGCTACCCCCACTTTTGAGGTAAAATCTCCAAATGATATTGGCAGAATTCAGAGTGCACCTCCTTTCAAGAATAGATCCCCTTAAATCCCCTCAGAATCAATCAATACCCCATAATTAGAGAAACCCTTTGTGGTATAAAACGTGTAATGAAAGATTACAAGACTCAGAGCCTCATTCTGCCTTGTCCCTGTAATGCTCCCTGTGAGGAAACACAAGGGATAAGAGGAAAGATTTGTTTAGGATCTTTGAGCAATAAGAAACATTGTTATCCCTCAACACCCTGTTGTTCCTAAACTCATGTGATACTAACATCCATCTCAACTGAAAGCAAATTCTTTACTGTAACTGGTTTATGTAGTGCATCCTTTTACATTCCCACTAATGAAGCTAGTCAGTTTTTTCTCACCTTCACTTAGGAAGGAACATAACCAAAACACTGATGCCTCAGGGATTTGCTGAGAGCCCTTCTTATTTCTCCCAAATTCTGAAGGACGGGGTGGATGATAGGAAATTCTCAAGGGCTTCTCCTATGTTGCAATATCTTGCTTCTTTGCCTTCTCCCAAGTCTCCTCATAGGAGATATCAACACTTTGCTAAAGCTTTTAGCCTTTGAGAGACATAAGGTCATCAAAGAAAAATTGCAGTTTTCTCAAGCCCAAGTTCAATATGTAGTGCATCTAATATCAGAACAAGGGTTGCACCTTGAATAGATAGGCTTCATGGTGTCCTGAGTTTTCTTAAGCTCTTTAGATACTGATGATATTGCATTCCAAATCTCCCTCTATGGACAAACCTCTGTGTGTTTTACTAAAGAACAACCCCTACCCAATTTTATAGAAAGAACAGGCCTGACATAGCTTTAAAGCCTCAAAGGAGAGTTTAATGAACCCACTGCCTTTGGGCATCCAATTATCACATACCCTTTTTCCTTTATATATATTTGAAAAGGAAGGTGATGTCCTTAGGATACTCACACCATTGATCTACAGGATATGACAGCAGCAACAGAGCCTTGTGGCCTAGGGACATTCCCTTCCTTAGAGCCATTATGGTCACTGTCCTTTTGGTTAGGGCTACTGAGGAAGTTACTGTGGGATCTCCTTTAATTATCTTTGTACTCCATGCAATAGAAGCCCTTCTGAATTCTCATCAAACTCAAAATTTTTTAATAAGTCGCCTAACTTATTATGAAATCCTTTTGTTAATTGCTCCTCACATAAATCTTTCATGTTGTAATAACCTGCTACTCTTTTTCCCTCCATTATCAGCAAAACCCCACATGGCTTCTGGTCAAAATATTGGTGTTGATAAATGCGGTGCTTGCATCCTCCCACAACCACATCAAAATTACAACTAAACTACGGGAACACCCTCATTTAGCACCCACAAAGCCCCTCACAACTGCTTAACACTGACAGATGGATCACCTCCTGACCCTTCGTGATGATCTGCAGGAAACTCCTGGCTTCTAGTGGCTCACTCATAGTTCTTATTTAAAAGGTGAAATGGTAAGTATTGGGCAAGATATGCAATATCAACAGCCTTTGTAACAGAAGCAGCATTGTTGCCTTTGCTACTCAGCCCAAAAAGTCTAATTATGTGGGCTCATTCTTGTTCACACTAGCCTACACCCTAGACAAGGTCAAAAACAAAAACATTCATATTGATAGTGGATAGATTTCAGAGTAATTCATGATACTGGAATGTTGTGGAAGCAGCATGGCTTCCTTCTAGTGGAAATAAAGTTAAAATTGGCCAGTATGTTTGGGGATTATTGGCTTCCATACGTTTACTTTCTACTTTAGATGTCATTAAGTTCCCAGGGCATTCGAAACTCCCTGGCAGCTAAAGGAAATTAGCCTGCTGACACTTCCGCAGGGAAGACTGCTCTTTGAAACAACAAGCAGTTAAAAAGAAATTTCCCCAAATGGTAACTTAGACAAACTGCTTAGAAAAACCCAACAATTGGCCCCAGAAAAGGGAAGACAAGATTGGAGATCCATCAATCATTTGCTTGAGTAAAAGAGAAAGCTTCAGTTCAGGCCAAATCACAACCCAGTTCTAACAGAGACCCTAATATCCTCACTCCTAACTACTGTCCACGCATTACCATGATCCACTGACAGAATGACAGAATTTATGAATCAGTATTAGTGGGGGAATATTAACAAGGCCACAAAAAAGCACCTGTCTCACCTGTCTTAGTTTTTCGAAGTACAATCCAGGGAAACTTGTTCTCATTACTCCCAAACACTTTAAATTACCTAATGACCATTCAAGGGTTGGCAAATGGATTTCATGCAACTCCCCATCTCATGGACATGTATGTGTTTTAGTCTCATGGTCTACATTTTTTCTCACTAGACTACTGCCTCTAGTGAGTAGCAGTCAAAATCTTTTAGGAAAAAATTGTCCCTATCTGGGAAACCACTCTCAAACTCCAAAGTAATAGAACCCATTGTATAGGTGTGGAAACCATGCCAGAGTATGCTGGATGCTTAAGGCCAATTAGAGTGAGAAGGCCTTGTTCAAAGTATGCTGGATGTTCAAGGCCACTCTGAACATGGGAATCTTTTTTTTTTTAATTAATTTTTATTAATTTTTTATACATATCTCCCCATTGCCCCCCTCCCTCCCAGGCGTATCCCGACCCCCCAGTGTCTGTGATCATTGGTTATGTTTATAAGCATGCATACAAGTCCTTTGATTGATCACTTATTTACCTCACCTAACTTTAATCTTTCTGCTATAATTTCACAGTCTGTTTGATGCTTTATGATTTTTGTCCTCCTGAGAATTATCAGTCTACTCCCTTTCTGTGCTCCTGATTCTATTATATTCACCAGTTTATTCTG
>JAAGEH010000286.1:51853865-51870484 GCA_011751065.1 Lasiurus cinereus | reverse complement strand
AAGAAAAAGCTAAAGGAGTTCATCAACTCCAAACCAGTATTATATGAAATGCTGAAAGGTACCCTTTTAGAAGAGGAAGAAGAAAAAGGTAAAAGACAAAAAAATTATGAACAACAAATACACATCTGTCAACAAGTGAATCTAAAAATTAAGTGAATTAAAAATCTGATCAACAGAATAAACTGGTGAATATAATAGAATCAAGAGCACAGAAAGGGAGTAGACTGATAATTCTCAGGAGGACAAAAATCATAAAGCATCAAACAGACTGTGAAATTATAGCAGAAAGATTAAAGTTAGGTGAGGTAAAGAAGTGATCAATCAAAGGACTTGTATGCATGCTTATAAACATAACCAATGATCACAGACACTGGGGGGTCGGGGTACGCCTGGGATGGAGGGCGGGCCATTGGGGGGTTTTGTATAAAAAATTAATAAAAATTGATAAAAAAAGAATTCCTGACCTTTACTTATGGTAAATAAATAATAAAAAACAAAAAGCACATATGTATGTACATCGAACTGATGGGACTTTTTTTTATAAATAAATGGGAGATGGTGACATAAGCATGAAACAACATACATCAAGTCTGATGTAATCTGAGAGCTGCCTGTCATGATATTTTTATATTAATAAGATAGGAAGAAATATATAACTTATTTTCCCCTTGAAATGTATTTTTGTACAATGTGCAAGATTTAGGGGAATAAGTTGAAGGTGAGAGCTTGTGGGGGAGGGGGAGCAATTAAGGATATTGTGTGAAAAGAAAAGAAGACTCATCTTTTAAAATAAATCTTTATTGTTCAGTTTATTACAGATGTTCCTCTTTCACCTCCCCCCATAACTCCCCTCCACCTGATTCCCCACTCCCACCCTATACTCTTACCCCCTGTCACTGTCCTCATCTATAGGTGTAAGATTTTTGTCCAATCTCTTTCTGCACCCCTCACACCCCCTTTCCCCGAGAATTATCAGTCCATTCCCTTTCTATGTCCCTAATTCTATTATATTCATGAGTTTATTCTGTTCATTGGATTTTTTATTCACTTGATTTTTAGATTCACTTGTTGATAGGTATGTATTTGTTATCACTTTGTTCATCGTTTTTATCTTTACTTGTTTATTCTTCTTCCTCTTCTTAAAGAATAACCTTCAGCATTACATACAATCCTGGTTTGGTGGTGATGAACTCCTTTAGCTTTTTCTTGTCTGTGAAGCTCTTTATCTGATCTTCAATTCTAAATGATAGTTTTGCTGGGTATAGTACTCTTGGTTGTAGGTTCTTGCTATTCATCACTTTGAATATTTCCTGCCACTACCTTCTGACCTGCATAGTTTCTGTTGAAAAATCAGCTGACAGTAGTATGGATACGCCCTTGTAAGTAACTAACTGTTTTTTCCTTGCTGCTTTCAAGATTCTCTCTTTGTCTTTTGCCCTTGGCATTTTAATTATTATGTGTCTTGGAGTGATCCTCTTTGGATTCCTTTTGTTTGGGGTTCTGTGCACTTCTTGGACTTGTAAGTCCATTTCTTTCACTAGGTAGGGAAAGTTTTCAATTATTATTTCTTCAAATAGGTTTTCAGTATCTTGCTCTCTCTCTTCATCTGGAACCCCCATAATTCTGATGTTGGTATGCTTGAAGTTGTCCCAGAAGCTCCTTACACTATCTTCACAGTTTTGGACTCTTTTCTTTTTTGTTTTTCTGGTGGGTGTTTTTTGCTTCTTCATATTTCAGATCTTTGATTTGATTCTTGGGGTCCTCTACTCTGCTGTTGGATTTCTTTATACATTCTTTATTTCAGACAATGTATGCTTAATTTCTGACTGATCCTTTTCCATTTTTTTGGCATTCTCATTAAGATCTTTGAAGGTTTCACTAAGTTTCTTGATGGTTTGTAGAAAATTCTTGAGTAACCTTATAAATGTGTTTTTGAACTCTATGTTCAGTCGTTTGTTTTCCTCCATTTCTTTCATTCATGACATGTTTCTTGGTCTCCACATTTTGGCTGCTTGCCTGTGTTGATGGAGTGGCTTTGTGTGCTAGTTGTCTTTTAAGGCCCATTAGCTCCGCCTCCCCAATCACCTGAGGTGGACACTCTGGTGCACCCCTTTGTGGGGTGGGTGCACAGTCTTGTTGTAGTTAAGCCTTGATTGCTATTGGTACACTGGGAGGAATTGACATCCAGGCCAATTGACTGTGAGGATTATCTGTGTCTATTAATGGAAAACTGCTGTGCTGGAGACACCCCTATGGGGGAGAACTTGCTTCAGTGGGGCTTTGGTGCTCGCAGAGTCTGGCTCTTGAGTAAGTCACTTGTGTATGTGAGGAATTGAAATCTGGTGTCATCTCACACTGACCTCTATGTGCAAGTCAGCTATGTCAGAGGCCACCCAGCAGGAACTACAGGGAGATTTGCAGGTTTCTCCTCTTTGCTTGGAATTTGGAAGTTTTGAAGTTTTCTGACCCAGTTGCAATTTGTTAGGTTAAGCTGACAGAGGTCAGGCCATTCATATGCAAAGGCCTCTCCACACAGCTGGGTGGGTTTGTAAACTGGGCGGGGCAGGATCTCATTGAGTCACCAGGCTAGTGTGTAGCAAACAGCAATGGCTGCCAGTCAGTCCTCTCTGCCTTGTTCTGTTTAGTGGCCCTTGTCTTGTGCCCCAGTGCAGTAAACAATGATTCCTGTGTACAACTCTGCAAGACAGCCACCCTTCCTTTCTGACCTGATGGCAGACAGTCCAGTTTCTCCCTGTATGAGTCTGGGTCCCCAGAATCTCGCCAGGAACTAGAGTTCAAAGAGTCTGGAACTTGTAACTCCCTCCCAATTGAAAAAAACAGTGCACACCAGCCCAATTCGTGCTTTGTACCTCTACCTTTCTGAGCCTCTGCACGTCCTACCAGGTCTCAATGTACTTTTTTCTTTCCTTCTAGTTGCAGAACTTCCATTCCACCAGCTTTCCTGTAGTTCTGGGAGATAGTCATTTTGTCTTTTAGTTGTAGTTTTGGTGTGGTTGTGAGAGGCAGCATGTATAGGTGTTTACCTTATGCCGCCTCATTGTTTATGAGTTCACCTGCTCATTCCTTGGTATCGAATAAAAGTGAAGATTAACCTGTTAAAACAAGGGTGGTTGTTTTTTTTAATCTTTATTGTTGGGATTATTATAGATGTCCCTCTTCTCCCCACTGCCCCCCACATAGCTCCTCTCCACCTGGTTCTCACTCCACTTTAGGCTCTTGTACCCTATTGTCTGTGTCCACAGATACTGCATACATGCATATAAGATCTTTGTTTAATCTCTTCCCACACCCTGCCACACCCCTTCCCTCTGAGAATCATCAGTCTGTTCCATTTCCATGCCCCTGCTTCTATTCCATTCAGCCATTTATTCTGTTCCTCAGATTTTTATTCATTTGATTTTTAGATTCACTTGATAGTTATGTATTTGTTGTCACTTTGTTGTTCATAATTTTTTTTACCTTTTTCTTCTTTCTCCTCTTCTCAAAGAATACCCTTCAGAATTTCATATAATACTGACTTGATGGTGATGAACTTCGTTAGCTTTTTCTTTTCTGTGAAGCTCTTTATCTGACCTTCGATTCTAAATGATAGCTTTGCTTGGTAGAATAATCTTGGTTGTAGGTTCTTGCAATTCATCATTTTGAGTATTTCTTGTCACTCTCTTCTGGCCTGCATAGTTTCTGTTGAGAAATCAGCTGACAGTCATAGGGGTACTCCCTTGTAGGTAACTAACTGTTTTTTTCTTGCTGCTTTTAAGTAAGAATTCTCTCTGTCTTTTGCCCTTGACATTTTAATTATGATGTGTTTTGGTGTGGTCTTCTTTGGATTTCTCTTGTTTGGGGTTCTGTGTGCTTCCTGGACTTGTAAGTCTATTTCTTTCACCAGATGGGGGAATTTTTCTGTCATTATTTCTTCAAATAGGTTTTCAATATCTTTTTCTCTCTCTTCTCTGGAACCCCTATAATTCGGATGTTGTGATACACTTGAAGTTGTCCCAGAGGCTCCTTACACTATTTTCATATTTTTTTAAATTCTTTTTTCTTTTTGCTCTTCTGGTTAGGTGGTTTTTGCTTCCTCGTATTTCAAATCATTGAGTTGATTCTTGGGATCCTCTAGTCTACTGCTGAATTCCTGTATATTATTCTTTATTTCAGTCAGTGTATGCTTAATTTCTGACTAGTCCTTTTCCTTTTATTTTTATTTTTTTTGCATTCTCACTAAGATCCTTGAGGATCTCACTAGGTTCCTTGAAGGTTTCTAGAAGATTCTTGAGTAACCTTATAACTGTGGTTTCGAACTCTATATCCAGTAGTTTGCTTCCTTCTATTTCTTTCATTTGTGACATGTTTCTTTGTCTTCACATTTTTACTGCTTCCCTATGTTTGTTTCTATGTGTTGGATAACTGCTAAGTCTTCTTGAGTTGATAGAGTGGCCTTGTGTAGTAGGTGTCCTATAGGGCCCAGTGGCTCAGCCTCCCCAAGTCACCTGAGATGGATACTCTTGATGCCCCCTTGTGAGCTGTGTTATAGTTGAGCCTTGATTGCCATTGGTATTACTGGGAGGAATACCAATTGGTTGTGGGAACCAGCTGCAATTACAGTGGGAAAGCTGCTGTGTAGGAGACACCCTTATGGGGCAGGACTTGCTTCAGTGGGGATCTGGTGCTCACTGAGTCTGCCCCTTGTGTGTGTCACTTATGGATGTGAAGAGTTGTAATCTGGTACAATCTCATACTGACCACTGGGTACACTGGCTCTTGGATCTCCAAGGAGGTGCAAAGTCAGCCACTGCCTGGAACCACCAGCAGGAGCTACAGATAGATCTGCAGATTTTTTCTCTTTGTTTCAGGTTTGGAAGTACCCAGATGAGGTTCAGCCATGAAGTAAGGCAAGCTGGTGCTGGTGCTGGCCTTGAGCCTGTTATTGATAACTTTGGAGCTCCCTGCCCCAGCTGCAGCTTGTTTGATGGGCTTTAGGCTGAGAAAGGCAGGCCATTCATATTCAAAAGCTGCTGTGCACAGCTTAAGTGGGGTTGTAAATTGGGTGGGGTGAGGTCTCAGGGAATCTGCAGGGCAGAGTGAAGAGAAATATCTGCCAGTCAGCACTGGGGAGGTCCCAGCACGGGAACAATGACCACTACAAGCATTCCTAAGTTTCTGCCGAATGCCAGAAAATCCAGTTTCTCCCCATATGTGTCTGGGTCTCCAGAACTTCACCTGGCAGTGGAGCTCAGAGAAAGTGGGAGCTTGTAAATTCAGTTCAAGGTGTTGGAGCAGCTGGTTTTTACAATCTGAAGTTCTTACTGCCTGTAGGGACTTCTTACCCCATCCCTGGGACCCTGGGATGGGGGTTTGGTGTAGGGTTGGGACTTCTTGCTCCTTCAGGTGACCTCCAAAGAGAAGATCTCCCCCCGATTAAAAAAAATGACACACTCAGATGCCAGACCAGCCCATTTTGTGCCTCTACACCTCCTACCAGTCTCAATGCACTTTCTTCTTTACCTCTCTAGTTGTAGTACTTCCACTCATCCAGCTTTCTCATGGTACTGAATGATAGTTGTTCTATATTTTAGTTGTAATTTTGATGTTTTTTGTGGGTGGCAGCAAGTATAGGTATTTACCTATGCCAACATCTTGGTTCCTCTCAAAACAAGGTTTTTTTTTAATTTTTTGTTTTTAGATTTATATACAACCTTAGTGAGATGTGCAATAACATTCAAGTATCATACAGAACTTGTTTTTAATTAGATTTAAGTGCAATCCAAAAGAAATGCCAAGAAATCATGCTTTTACAAGTCCAATCGAGTCAAATACGATCTGAAATATTTGCTCTGCCCAATTCTAGTTGTCCATCTGAGCAACCTAAACTCCCACATCCCCATACTGGGTTGGGATCTGCCCTTGGTTTGAATGAAGGATGACACCTTCAAATGACTGTCCAGCTGTCCACAAGGCCAATGCTCATCAAAGAAACAACCAAGCCAGTCTGTAAACCCAGCCACAGCTGCCCTAGGCCAGGGACCACCACCCTCCAATTGGCCAGAAGAAGTATTTGTTTTTGTTTGTTTGTTTATAATTGACTGCCAACTTTTCAAAATAGAGTTCACTTAATTATATAGATATCTTACTTCTTTTTCAAAAAAAGAAGGGCCTGCATGTTGGCACAGTGGCCTACATTAATGAAGTTTCCCTTCATTAGCAGCCCCATCCCACCCCTAGGAGCCATTGCATCATGCTTTGCTCTGGAGCCAGGTTCCCTTTTAGTCTGAGAATCTGGACAAAGCAGCAATCATTCTATAAAGACAGGTACTGTATTCATAAATATTTGTCAGGCAAAAGGATATGGGCTGGAAGCCAGGTCTCCTCAAACTCCCAAACTATCCTATGTAATATAAGGCCAGAGACCATAATGTCATCACAACTATAATGACCATTAGACCAGAATCACCACGGCCCCTCATGGGGCTGGCCCTACCCACCAGCAAACAGTTAGGGGTTATCAGGCAGGCAGGCAGAGTGGTTAGGGGTGATCAGGTAGGCAGGCAAGTGTTAGGGGCAATCAAGTAGGCAGGCCAAAAGTTAGGGGTGATCATGTAGGGATACAGCTGCTCACAGGTCTGGCCCCACCTCCCAGCAAGCAGTTAGGGATGATCAGGTAGGCAGGCCATGGGTAGGGGTGGTTAAGTAGGCAGACAGCCCCTTGCTGGGCTGGCCCTGCCACCAATCAAGCAGTTAGGGATGATTAGACAGGCAGAGTGGTTAGAGGTGATCAGGCAGGCAGGGGAGCAATTAGGGGTAGCAGGCAGGCAAGCAAGCAGAGGGTTAGGGGGAATCAGGCAGGCAGGCAGGTGAGTGGTTAGAAGCCAGTGGTCCCGGATTGTGAGGGGGATGTCCAGATTAGAAAGGGTGCAGACCAGGCTGAGGTACATCCCCCTCCATGCATGAATTTCATGAACTGGGCCTCTAGTCTTCCTATAAAAACCATCTTTTGTTGACCTTAAAAAAATAGATAGCCTATTTCTCCAGCAAAATGGTTTTATTTGGAAACAACAAAAAGTTGCAACTTGAAACATGCAGTTTAATGGTGAACTGTGTGCAAGTCCCAAGAAACAAAGGAGAGGACCCTCTTTTCTGGAGAAAGGTGGTTGGAAGAGCTCTTGTAAACAGTTCTTACAGGAGACTCCATGGTCCAAGTAGGGCTTAAAAGCTCCCCCCAGCCAAAGCCGGTTGGGCTCAGTGGATAGAGCGTTGGCCTGCAGACTGAAGGGTTCCGGGTTCAATTCCAGTCAAGAGCATGTACCTTGGTTGTGGGCACATCCTCAGTAGGGGGTGTGCAGGAGGTGGCCGATTGATGTCTCTCTCTCATTGATGTTTCTAACTCTCTATCCATCTCTCTTCCTCTGTAAAAATTCAATAAAATACTTAAAAAAAGCTCCCCCCCCCAGCCTCCTGACTTCAATTTAAAAGAAGTTTCTCTTTATTATTTTATATATTTTTTCAATCAAAGCAAATTTAGATACTCTAAGATTTTTAATCAGTAGTTTAATAATTACTGACTAATAATTAAAACACAAATAAAGTAAGCAAAAAGATGTTTTCTTATATGCTGTTTTAGTTCTGTGAGAGAACCAATACCATCCACAGGGCAACTTGAGAGTAAAAATATCTGGTGTTAGTGGCAGTATGTCATGGATGTGCATGTATTTGAGTAGTGGAAGTTACAGGACATTAGACTGGGAGGAAGGAGACCCAGATTCATAATCTAGCTCAGCCTGTTCTAGACATGCAACATGAGAAAGTCCCAAATTAAGAGCATGGGCTTTGGAATCAGTGTCCAGGGACTCACCCTCATCCTATAGTTTCACTATTTGACTTAGAACAATGATCTTAAGTTCTAGTTGTCTCAGATTTCTCTGGAAACTGTCATTATACTACCCATATCACAGTTGTGCTAAGAGGACTAAATGAGATTATGCATCTAAGCCTCTGATAGAATGAAGCTAGTTGTGTTAGTTAGTGAGATGCTTGCAGTAGATGATTATTGAAATCTTTTTTACAAAAATATAATTATAAGAATATTTAACCATTTATGTAGTGGCAATTTTGGCTTTGAAACACTTTAACCACTTTTAAGATGTTAGAAACCCTCCCTTTATAGAATCTGTTTTTCATTGAGACACCCATTCTGGCATGAAGGACCACACATCAACAGGTATTTCCAGACCGCTCTGAAAGGCGAGGCACATCATTAGTGGACACTGACCTCAATGGAAGTTCTCAGTGGCTGCACTGGGATGATCTGGCCATTCCAAGAGGTATACCATCTCGTCTAACTGAACAGCAATTTGGATGGAGCATGAAGGTGGCTCAGAGAGAGAGAAGCTGGATAAGCTCTCTTCAAACTGGAACAGCATTTCCCCAAGTGTATTGTTGCAAGAACTCACCAAAAAAGTTATAAGCTTCATGAGATTGGAAAACTCTGTAAATTACCATATGTATCCCAATATAAAGCAATAATTAACATAAAACCAAATCTCAGTTTCCCATAAAGACATTTCAAAATAAGCTAACTAAGATTAATATATAAACTTTCAGTAACATATCCCTATTTTAAATTATGTTATATAAAATATAAGTTTTCTCCTTCCTCTGAGCAGTGGAGCAAAGCTTGTTCCTCTCCTGCTCAGCCGTGAAGTTTGAATTGACCAAAGCAATGGTTATGGAGAAGCCTAAGTGCCCTGCTGGTCATGCGGGAATTCGTGAGACAATATTACACATTGCTGAACCAGGCCCCAGACATGCTGCATAGATTTTATGGAAAGAACTCTTCTTATGTCCCCGGAGGATTGGATTTAAATGGAAAGCCAGCAGATGCAGTCTACAGACAGAAAGAAATCCATAGGAAAGTGATGTCACAAAAACTTCACCAAATGCCACTCTAAGATTTGCCATGTTGATGCTCATGCCACTTTGAATGATGATGTAGTGGTCCAGGTGATGGGATTGCTCTCCAATAACAACCAGGCTTTGAGGAAATTTATGCAGACATTTGTCCTTGCTCCTGAGGACTCTGTTACAAATAAGTTCTACATTCATAATGATATCTTCAGATACCAAGATGAGGTCTTTGGTGGCTTTGTCACTGAGCTTCAAGAGGAATCTGAGGAAGAAGTAGAGGAACCTGAAGAAAGACATCAAATACCAAAAGAGGTACCTTATGATTCTGGAACTTTCTATGATCAGACTGTCACCAATGACTTGAAAGAACATTTAAAGGAAACTGTTGCTGAACTTAAGCCTGATCCTGAACCAGAATCGGATCAAGAATCTGTATCTGAAATCCAAGAGGAGAAGTGTGAGACAATATTGGAGGAAACTTCTTCTGAGGATGCTCAGAAGAGTTCTTCTCCAGCACCACAGACATCACTCAGACAGCACAAGGAAGATTTGGGGACATTTTCCTGGGCATCTGTGACCAGTAAGAACCTTCCACCCAGTGGAGCTGACATCTGCCTGTCATCACCGAGAAAAGTAGCAAAGCTGATATTTGAGCATGAGTCTGCTCAAATGACTTTTAAAATCATGTGCTTTGCAGTACACCTTTATGTCACCAAAGTAAAGCAATAGAGGTGATAATTTTCTGACTCTATTTTCAAAATTATTAATGTCTCCACACTACTCTTTTATTACTGCTTAGAATGGAAATTGTATCTCTGGGCCCAATTTTTTTTTCTCTCTGTAAGAGACAGCTGAATGGGCTCCAAAATTATTTGTGCCTTTCACCTATATAATAAAAGCCTAATATGCTAAGTGTCCATCATCTGTTCAACCAATCAAAGAGTAATATACTAATGATATGCTAAACTGCTTGCTCTGATGTGCACTGACCACCAGGGGGCAAATGCTCCAATGGGTAGGTTAGCGTGCTGCTGGGGTCCAGCCAATCAGGACTGAGTGAGATAGGCCAGACATACCCTGAAGCCCTCCTGCGGTCTTTCCTTGGCCCCAGTCATGCATCCTCTCATAATCCGGGACCCTTCAGGGGATGTTGGAGAGCCAGTTTCAGCCAATCCCACACGCCAGGCTGAGGGATCTCATTGGTGCATGAATTCATGCACTGGGCCTCTAGTATTAACAGGTATATAATTCTATTTTGATTTTATGATTAAATAAAAATAAAGATGCCAGTAATCTCTGTCATATAAAAACATTTGAAAAAACTAGAATATTAGGCTTGTTTAACTCAAATAAGAGAAAACTTTTAGAGAGTGGAAGGGGAGAAGTAATGTTAAATGCAAAACATGTTTAAGATATAAAAGGTCTGCTGATATTTTAAAGGCTGCTATCACATGGAAGAGAGGTTGGACTTAATGACTTTGATCTCAAGGAGAATTTTTAGACTTCTGGTTTTTCTCATAAGCAGAACATATGTGCTACATGACACCAAAATCACTATAGAAGACCCCAGAGGCCCCATCTTTTGGAGAGACTGACATCTGCCTGTAACGTCTTGTAGCTACTCAACAGCAGGCTGGTTAGGTGTGTTGAGAACAACTTGTGGACCAATTTAAGAAACTAACTGTCTCTTTTATTCTCTTTCAGATGTTCTCTTCCATAATATTTGCTGGGATTGGATTCTTGGGTGCTGGGTACTCATTTGTCATCTCACTTATCTCAGTCAGGCGTGGTCCTAAATGTCTCATGGATAATAATGAGTGGGGATATCCCTTCCATGACGGGTAAGGTACATCTTCAATGCTCATTTGTCACCATAAGGGGCACAGTCAGATAAATGGCCAAAAGGGAGACACTGCACTTGTCCTGTCACCTTTTTCTTTTAATGGAATTTATTAGGGTGACAGTGATTAATAAAATCATATAGTATTCAGGTGTACAATTCTATAATACATCATCTTTATATTGTATTGTGAACTCAAAATCCCAAATCAAGTCACCTTCCATCACCATATACCATTTTCTACCTCCATTCCACCACTATCACCTTCTCCCCCCCCCCCCCACTTTCCCTCTGGTAATCACCATACTGTTGTTTGTGTCTATGAGATTTTTTTTTAGCTTAATCCCTTAACCTTTTATACCCAGCCCCACAACCACCCTCCTCTCTGACAGCTGTCAGTCTATTCTTTATCTATGAGTTCATTTCTATTTTGTTTGTTTACCTAGTGTTTTAAAGTTAGATTCCACATATGAGTAAAATTATATGGTACTTGTCTTTCTCTGATTGGCTTATTTCACTTAGCATAATGCTCTTTAGGTCCATCCTTGCTGTTGCACAAAGATTTCCTTCTTTTCTTATGGCCAAGTAGTATTCCATTATGTAAATATACCATGGCTTTCTTTTATCCACTCATCTACTGATGGGCCCTTGGGTTGTTTCCAGGTCTCGGCTATTGTAAATAACACTTCTATGAACATAAAGGTACATATATTCTTTAGAATTAATGTTTCGGGGTTTTCAGATATATTTCCAAAAATGAAATTGCTGGGTTCAAAGGCAGTTCCATTTTAAATTACTTGAGGAAACTTTATACTGTTTTCCATAGTGGCTGCACCAGTCTGCATTCCCACATAGTGCACAATGGTTCCCTTTTCCCCATATCCTCACCAGCACTTGTTGGTTAATTTATTGATAATAGCCATTCTGACAGGTGTGAAGTGATAGCTCATTGTGATTTTAATTTGAATTTCTCGGATGATTAGTGATGTTGAATATCTTTTCCTGTCATCTTAATTTGCAAGTCTCAGACATGTTGCTCTGTGAGGCAGAACTGGAGTGTGGACTTAAGTTGCACATGATCTCACCTCTAACTGTTGCTTTGACCGAGACCAGGAGAAATCATGAAAGAGGGCCCCTCAGCTGGCCTGAGGGAAGGATATTTGTGGAGTCTCCACTGACATTCAAAATTTATTAGCAAACACATGAGACAACTAACAATATTAATAAACAAAGTACTGGCTTTCATTGCAAATCTTATAACAGAAAACAAGAATGATTACTCACTGCCAAGCCTGTGTGGCTCAGAGGTTAAGCATCAGTCCATGAACCAAGAGGACACTGGTTTGATTTTGGGTCAAAGTACATGTCCAGGTTGCAGGCTCTATTCCCAGTAGGGGCATGAAGCAGACATCTGATCAATGATGTTTCTCTCTCATCAATATTTCTTTCTTTTTTTTTGTATTATATTCATAGCATTTTAGTGATTTTTTAATCTTTCCACATTCTATAATATGGATACAATACTTTATAATTCTTTTTAAATTTATTTTATTGGTTAAAGTATTACAAATAGTACTATATGTGTCTCCCTTTTTTCCCCATTGACCTTCCCCTGGCCTGCCCTACCCCTGGCACATGCTCTCACCTCACTCCAATCTCTTGCATCCATTGGTTATGTTTATATGCATGCATAGAAGTCCTTTGGTTGATCTCTTACTACCCCTCCAAACCTCTCCTACCTTCCCACTATAGTTTGACGGGGTGTTCCATGCTTCTCTGCCTCTGTATCTATTTTTGTTCATCAGTTTATAATGTAACTTGATTATCCATAAATGAATGAGATCATGTAGTATTTTTTTTTTAACTAACTGGCTTATTTTCACTTAGCATAATGCTCTCCAGGTCTATCCATGCTATTGCAAATGGTAAGAATTCCTTTTTTTTTTTTATAACAGGGCAGTATTCCATTGGGTACCACAGTTTTCTAATCCACTCATCTGCTGATGGGCATTTAGGCTGTTTCCAAATCTTAACTATTGTAAATTGTGCTGCTATGAACATAGGAGTGCATATATCCTTTCTGATTGGTGTTTCTACTTTATTGGGATATATTTCTAGATATATCCCATTGGGTCAAATGGGAGCTCCATTTTTAGTTTTTTGAGTAAACTCCATATTGTTCTCCAAAGTGGCTGCACCAGTCTGTATTCCCACCAATAGTGCACAAGTGTTCCTTTTTTTTTTTTCACATCCTCCAGATAGAGTAAGATGATAGTCATTCTGACAGGTGTGAGATGGTTCCACATTGTCATTTTGATTTGCATCTCTTGAATTATTAGTACTTTTGTCATGTTTTCTTGTATCTCTTGGATAATTAGTACTTTGGTCATGTTTTCTTGTATCTCTTGGCCTTCCTTTTGTCTTCTTTTGAAAAGATTCTATTTAGGTTGCCCATTTTTTTATTGGATCATTTATCTTCCTTTTATTAAGTTGTATAAGTTTCCTGTAGATGTTTGAGATTAAACTTTTATCAGTGCTAACATTTGCAAATATGTTCTCCCATACAGTGGGTTTCCTGGTTGTTTTGTTGATGGTTTCTTTTGGTGTGAAAAAGATTTTTATTTTGATGTGGTCCCATTTGTTTATTTTCTCTTTAGCTTCCATTGACGTAGGAGCAGTATTGGTGAAGAAATTCCTTTGGTATATGTCTGAGATTTCTCTGCCTGTGGATTTCTCTAGTATTTTGATGGTTTCCCATCTTATGTTTAAGTCCTGTACCCATTTTGAGTTTATTTTTGTGTATGGTGTAAGTTGGTGGTCTAGTTGCACTTTTTTTTTTTGCATGTATCTGTCCAATTTTTCCAACACCATTTATTGAAGAGACTGTCTTAACTCCATTGTATGTTCATACCTTTGTCAAATATTAATTGAGCATAGTGGTTTGGGTGGATATTTGGATTCTCTATTTTATTCCATTGGTCTATATGTCTGTTCTTGTGCCAGTACCAGGCTGTTTTGAGAACAGTGGCTTTGTAATACAACTTGAAGCCTGATATTGAGACCACACCTACTTTGTTCTTTTTTCTCAGGATTGCTGTGGCTATTCAGGGTCTTTTTTATTCCAGATGAATTCTTGGAGAGTTCTTTCTAAGTCTGTGAAATATGTTGTTGGTATTTTAATGTGGAGTTCATTGAATCTATAGATTGCTTTGGGTAGAATGGACATTTTGATGATGTTGATTCTATCAATCCATGAACATGGTATGTTCTTTCATCTGTTTACATATTCATCTATCTCTCTTTTAAGTGTCCTGTAGTTTTCCAGATATAGGTCTTTTACCTCCTTAGTTAAGTTTATTCCTAGATATCTTAATTTTTTTGGTGCAATGGTAAATGTGATTGCCTTTTTAGTCTCTCTTTCTGTAAGTTCACTATTGGTGTATAGAAATGCTATAAATTTCTTGATGTTAATTTTTTATCCTGCTATATTGCTGAATTCATTTAGTAAGTCTATTAGATTTTTGATGGAGTCATTTGGGTTTTTAATATACAATATCATGTCATTTGCAAATAATGACAACTTTACTTCTTCTTTTCCAATTTAGATGCATTTTTTTTTCTTCTTCTTGTCTAATTGCAATGGGTAATACTTCCAGTACTATGTCAAACAAGAGTGGTGAGAGTGGACATCCCTGTCTTGTACTGTTCTTAGGGGAAATAGTTTTAGTTTTTTTCATTGAGTATGATGTTGACTATGGGTTTATCATATATAGCTTTTGTTCTGTTGAGGTATGATCTTTCTAATCTCACCTTGTTGAAAGTTTTTATCAGGAAAGCATGTTGGATTTTGTCAAATATTTTTTCTGCATCAACTGAAATGATTATGTTATTTTTATCTCTCAATTTGTTTATGTGATATATTGAGTTTATTGATTTGTGGATGTTGTACCAGCCTTGCATTCCTGGAATAAATCCTACTTGGTCATGGTGTATTATCTTTCTGATGTTCTGCTGGATCTGATTTGCTAGAATTTTGTTAAGGATTTTGGGATCTATGTTCATGAGGAATATTGGCCTATATTTCTCTTTCATTGCGTTGTCTTTATCTGGTTTTGGTATTAGGGTGATGCTGGCTTCATAGAAGGAACTTGGAAGTGTTCCTTCCTCTTGAATTTTCTGGAATAGTCTGAGGAGGATAGGTTTTAGTTCTCCTTGAATGTTTGGTAAAACTCCCCTGTGAAGCCATCTGGCCCTGGGCTTTGTTTGCTGGAAGCTTTTTGATGACTGCTTCAATTTCTTCCATAGTTATCAGCATATTAAGATTTTTAGAATCTTCCTAAATGAGTCTCGGATGGTTGTGTTTCGAGGAATGTGTCCATTTCCTCTAGGTTGTGTAATTTGTTAGAGTAGAGTTGTTCATACTATTTTTTAACAATCCTTCATATTTCAGTCTGTCTGTTGTTATTTCACCTCTTCCATTTCTGATTTTGTTTATTTTGGTCCTCTCTCTTTGCTTCTCGATGAGCCTAGCTAGAGGTTCATCAACCTTATTTATTCTTTGGAAGAACCACCTTTTGGTTTTGTTGATCTTTTGTATTGTTTCTTTGGTCTCTATGTCGTTTATCTCCACTCTGATCTTTATTTTTCCTTTCTTCTGCTTACTCTGGGCTTTTCTTGTTGCTCTCTTTCTAACTCTTTGAGTTGTAGGGTTAGGTAATTTATTAGCATTGTTTCTTATTTTTAGCAGTAGGCTTGTAGAGCTATGAATTTATCTCTCAAGACTGCTTTCGCTGTGTCCAATAGATTTTAGATTGTTGTGTTTTCATTGTCATTTGTTGCCATGAAGTTTTTCTATTTCTTCCTGACGTCTCCAGTAACCCAGTCATTGTTTAATAGTATGCTGTTTAGTCTCCATGTATTTGGATTTTTTAAATTATAGTTGATTTCCAGTTTTATGCCACTCTTACGTGAGAAGATGCTTGATATGATTTCTATCTTTTTTAATTTGAAGAGATTTTGCCTATGACCCAACATATGATCTATCTTTGAATTGTCCCATGTGCATGTGAGAAGAATGTATATTCTTTGGGGTGAAATGTTCTGAAGATATCAATTAATTCCATCTAGTCTAGTAAGTCATTTACAATTGAGGTTTCTTTGCTGATTTTTTGTTTAGAGGATTTGTCCAAGGATGATAGTGGGGTATTAAAGTCTCCTACTATGATTGTATTGCTGTCAATCTTTCCCTTGATAATCTCCTGGAGGTTTTTATGTATTTGGGTGCTCCTGTGTTGGGAGTGTATATGTTTACCAGAGTTATTTCTTCTTGTTGGATTGCTCCCTTTATATTATAAAGTGGCCTTCTATATCTCTTCTAATGTCCTTCACTTTCAGATATAATATGTCAGATGTAAGTATTGCTCCTTCAACCTTTTTTTTTTAAATTTCCATTTGTCTGAAAAAACTTTATACATCCCTTCACCCTCAGTCTGTGTTTGTCTTTTTTTCTGAGGTGGGTTTCTTGTAGACGGCAGATATATGGGTTGTGTTTTCTTATCCAATCCGTTACCCTATGTCTTTTGATGGGGGCATTTAATCCATCTATATTTAAAGTTATTATTGATAGGTACTTATTTGTCACCATTTGTATTCTTTACCCCTCTGTTCCTTCTTTGCTTCCTCTTTTTTTCTTTCTTTCTTTCTTTCTTTCTTTCTTTCTTTCTTTCTTTCTTTCTTTCTTTCTTTCTTTCTTCTTCTTCTTCTTCTTCTTCTTCTTCTTCTTCTTCTTCTTCTTCTTTTTCTTCTTCTTTTTTCAACAAACCCTTTAACATTTCTTGCATTGCTGGTTTGGTGGTAATAA
>JAAGEH010000286.1:51762008-51853765 GCA_011751065.1 Lasiurus cinereus | reverse complement strand
TTTCTTTCTTTCTTTCTTCTCCTTCTTCTTCTTCTTCTTCTTCTTCTTCTTCTTCTTCTTCTTCTTCTTCTTCTTCTTCTTTTTCTTCTTCTTTTTTCAACAAACCCTTTAACATTTCTTGCATTGCTGGTTTGGTGGTAATAAATTCCTCTAGTCAATTTTTGTCTGTGAAGTTCCTGATTTCACCATCAATTTTGATTGATAGCCTTGCTGGGTACAGTATTCTTAGATTCAGATCCTTCCTTTGCATGACTTAGTATGTTTCATTCCATTCCCTTCTGGCCTGATAAGTTTCTCTAGAGAAATCAGTTGCTAGTCTGATGGGGGTTCCTTTGTAACTAACTTTCTATCTCTCTCTGGCCGTTTTTAAGATTCTAATTTTTTCATGGATGTTTGGCAATTTAATTATAATGTGCCTTGGCATTGGTATTTATGGTACATTTTTCTTGGGACCCTGTGAGCTTCTTGGATTTGTGTCGGTTTTTCTTCCCTGTATCAGGGAAGTTTTCTGTCATTATTTCTTCAAACAGGTTTTCTATCCATTGCTCAGATTCCTCTCCTTCTGGAACCCCTATTATGCCAATGTTGTTTTGTTTTGTATTATCCCAAAATTCCCTTAGATTCTCCTCATGCTTTTGAATTTTTTTTTCTAGAAGTTACTCTACTTGGATATTTTTTTCTACCTTGTTTTCTAGCTTACTGATGCAGTACTCTGCCTCTTTTACTCTACTTTTAATGCTTCCTCTTGAGTTCTTTACAGCAGTGATTTCATTTTTCATTTCTTCCTGGTTCTTCTTCATTTCCTCTTGGTTCTTACCCATTGTATCAAATTGTCTTCTATTCTCTTCAGCCACCTTCTGACCATTTCTCTGTATTATTTCTCTGGCAGGTTTCTTGCCTCCGTTTTATTTACTTCCCTTTCTGGTTATGCCTGCTTTTCTTTCATGTGCAGGCTATTATCTTGTCTCTCCATGGTCTTTTCTCAGGGTGTCTGGTTATCTCATTCTCTCTCCCCTGAATTGATTTAAAGGCACAAAATACAACACAACTAGATACAATGCACAAGCACTGAACAGAAATGTATTCATGATATTAATAACCCCAAATAAAGGTGACCACCAGATAAAGGCAAATTAGAAGATAGGAGAGAAAGAAGAGGGAAAAAAAGTAGTGTAAAAATAAAATTGGGAAAAGGGAAAAAATGTAAGAGATATAAGGAAGAGATTAAGAAAGAAAAGGGGAACAAACTATATATATGGGGAGAAAAATCCAATAGAACAGCCACTAAACCCAACAAATGTCAGCAATAAGTAGTTGTAGATGAATACAAACTACAAACAACAACTAATATCAAGCAAGGTCAGGAAAAACAAAAACAAGAAAACAAACAAAACAAAACAAACAAGAAAACAAAACAAAAGGAAAGAAAAGAATAAGCAATACAATCTTACACATGAACATAAAAAATCGATATAATCAACATTTAAGCAAACAACAACAAAAGGACAGAGAGAAAAACAATTTTTTAGATAGTGAAGACAGAGAAGAGAGAGATGTGAATGGATTTGGAGCAGGGGATTGGAAATTATATATACAAGTAGGGTGAAATTTTAACAGGGTGTAAAAGGAAAGAATTGGGAAAGTCTAAAGCAAGAAAAGAGTAAGAGAAATAGGACAACAAAAAGGGAAGGTTAGGAAGAGAGTGATGGCGTAATGGTAGAGTTGAGATATAGTAAAATGATGCTGTAGGAAATATGAAAATAAAATGTAGAAAAGAACCAAGATGGCGACATAAGGTATACACCTGTACATGCTGCCTATCATAACCACACCAAAACGACAAAACAACTTTCCCCCAGAACCACAGAAAAACTGGAGAAGTGGAAGTTCTACAACTAGAAGGAAAGAAAAAACTGCATTGAGACCTAATAGGATGTGCAAAGGCTCAAAAAGGCAGAGGTATGAAGATGGACAAGAGCTGTTTGTTTGTTTGTTTTTCAATTGGGAGGGAGTTACAAGTTTCTGACTGCTCTGAACTCCAGTTTCCGGCAATATTCTAGGACCCAGGCTCATACAGGGAGAAACTGGACTGTCTGCCATCAGGTAAGAAAGTGAAGGTGGCTTTCTCGCAGAGGTGCACACAGAAACCATTGTTTACTGTGCTGGGGTGCAGGATGTGGGACACGGAACAGAACATGGAAACATGGGGACTCAGAGAGGGTTGAATGGCAGCCCTCACTGTTTACCATGCCCTATTGATTCCTTGAGACCCCATCCCGCCCAACTTACAAACCCACCGAACTGTGCACAGTGGCTTTTGCATATGAATGGCCTGACCTCTGGCAGCTTAATCTAACAAATTGCAAGTGAGTCAGACAATTCCAAAACTTCCAAACTCCAAGCAAAGAGGAGAAATCTGCATATCTCCCTGTAGCTCCTGCTGGGTGGCCTCAGACAGTAGCTGACTTGCACCTCCTTGGAGATCCAGGAACCAGTGTACTTAGAGGTCAGTGTGAGATGACACCAGATTTCAACTCCTCACATTCATAAGTGACACACTCAAGAGTCAGATTCGGTGAGCACCAAAGCCCCACTGAAGCAAGTCCTGTCCCATAAGGGTATCTCCAGCACAGTAGTTCTTCTATTATAGACACAGCTCATCCTCACAGTCAATTGGCCGGGAGGTCAGTTATTGCCAGTGTACCAATAGCAATCAAGGCTTAACTACAACAAGACTGTGCACCCAGCCCACAAAGGGGTACATCAAGAGTGTTGACCTAAGGTCATTGGGGAGGCAGAGCTACTGGGCCATAAAGGACAATTAGCACACAAAGCCACTCCATCAACACAGGGAAGCAGCCAAAATGCAAAGACCAAGAAACATGTCATGAATGAAAGAAATAGAGGAAAGCAAACTACTGGATATAGAGTTTAAAACCACAGTTTTAAGGCTACTCAAGAACCTTCCACAAACCACCGAGAAACTCAGTGAGACCTCTGAGAAACTTAGTGAGACTTTCAAGGATCTTAGTGAGAATGTCAAAAAAAAAAAAAAGGAAAAGTACCTGTCAGAAATTGAGCATACACTCTTTGAAATAAAGAATAATATACAGAAATCCAACAGCAAACTAGAGGACTCCAAGAATCGAAACCACATATTTAAAATATGAGGGAACAAGAAACACCCAACAGGAAAAATAAAAAGGAAAAAAGAGTCCAAAAATGTGAAGATAGTGTAAGGAGCCTTTGGGACAACTTCAAGCATACCAATATCAGAATTATGGGGGTTCCAGAGAGAGAGCAAGATACTGGAAACCTATGTGAAGAAATAATAACTGAAAACTTCCCCTACCTGGTGAAAGAAATGGACTTACAAGTCCAAAAATCACTGAGAACCTCAAACAAAAGGAATCCAAAGAGGACCACACCAAGACATTTCATAATTAAAATGCCAAGGGAAGAAGAACAAGAGAAAATCTTGAAAGCAGCAAGAGAAAAACAGTTATTTACCTACGAGGGAGTACCCATATGACTGTCAGCTGATTTCTCAACAGAAACTATGCAGGCCAGATGAAAATGGCAGGAAATATTAAAAGTGATGAATAGCAAGAACCTATAACCAAGATTACTCTACCCAGCAAAGCTATCATTCAGAATTGAAGGGCAGATGAAGAGCTTCACAGTCAAGAAAAAGCTAAAGGAGTTCATCACCACCAAACCAAGATTATATGAAATGCTGAAGGATATTCTTTGAGAAGAGGAGGAAGAAGAAAAAGGTAAAGATAAAAATGATGAACAACAAAGTGATAACAAATACATACCTATCAACAAGGGAATCTAAAAATCAAGTGAATAAAAAACCTGATGAACAGAATAAACTGGTGAATATAATAGAATCAGCACAGAAATGGAATGTAATGACAATTCTCAGGGGGAAGTGAGTGTGAAAGGTGCAGGAAGAGATTGGTCAAAAATCTTATATCTATGGATGCAGACAGTGGCAGGGGGTAAGGGCATGGGGTAGGGGGTGGGGAATCAGGTGGAACAGGTCCTATGGGGTGAAAAAAGAGGAACATCTGTAATAAACTGGACAATAAAGATTTATTTTAAAAAATAGAATGTAGAACACTAATCCCAAAGTAAAATAAAAAGAAAATAAAATGACACTTAAAATAAAATAATAAAATAGTAGTAATAATATTGATTGAAAATGAAAATGTAATACTTGAAAAGGTAAAATCAAGTGAGGAAAAACATTAGTTTCTTAAGTAAAAGATGAAAAAAATAGCCCTGACTGGTTTGGCTCAGTGAATGGAGCATCAGCCTGTAGACTGAAGGGTCCCGGATTCGATACTGGTCAGGGGCATGTATCTTGGTTGTGGGCACGTCCCCAGGAGGGGGTGTGGAGGAGGTAGCTTATCGATATTTCTCTCTCATCGATGTTTCTGACTCTCTATCCCTCTCCTTTTCTATCTGTGAAAAATGAATAAAATATATTTTTGAAAAAAATAGAAAAATAACAATAAATAAATAAAAATAAATAAATGTGCAGTAGTGAAGGTCATTCACTTCCTCTATTATTCTGTTTGGCACACCTGTTTCCCAGTTGGGACAGTATTACAGTTCCCTGCATTCCACTGCTGCTCACTGTTGTAAGCCAGTCCTGATTTTTAAGCAGGCAGTGTGTCTTAATTTCTTGTGTTCCTTTATTTGTGATTACACAAGAGTCATTTTGTGATTCAGTCCCTGGGTGGTAGTGTTTCTGCATTGACCTTCGGGTCTATAGGTCCTCTCTAGCCTGTGCTTAGATACTGTGACACTCAATACCAGTTTGTAGGAGTAGGTTGCCCCAGAACTGCTACTCTGATGGTTATTCCCTGCTCTGATCTCCTGGTTCCAGAAAAACAACTTTTTCCTATTGTCTCTTAGGGTGTCCCCAATTGGATGATCCTATTTATCGGGCTTATAATCAGAAGCAAGGATTTGAAGAGGAAGAAGCATAAGTGTGCAAACTCTAAGGCTGCATTCAAGTCTGTGCAGTTTTTCTTCCCCCTTGTACCTAAGCAGCCAGCTCACTTTTAAATATTTTAGGCTGTTCTTTTGCATCAGATCAAAATTGATTGCTTTTTTAGAAATCCCTTCTGTTAGCAGCTCTGAGGATCCCCTTTCACATTCACAGGTCATGCCAGCGCCAACAGCCACGAATTTTTCTAGGCACAGACTTCCCCAACCTCCAGCTCCCACAATGTGCGCATTTCTCTGTCCTTCTGGAAACAGAGAAATCTGACCTTTCCATGGTGGAGTATAGAGCTCCTCTGAATCCACGTGTTTGTGCTAATTGAGGACCGGTGTTCTGGGGTTCACAGATGTTCAGTGGGTGGCATAGTTGTAGATTTTCAGGCTTCCAATAATATTCACTTTCCCCTTCAAGATGGCACAGTTTCCGCATCCAAGCTGGTGGCTCTGGGAGGGAACCCAGCAGCAGTGGGGGCTGCCCAGTCAGGGGAACTCCGTCCAGCAGTCCCCTACTTCTTCTGCAGTATAGCTGTCCCAAAAAACACTCCTCGAGCGACCCTCAGCTGTTCTTTCTATCTGCTCCTGGAGAAGGCTCAGAACATGTCTGTCTATTCCACCACCATTTTTTCTATCCTGTCTCATAGAAGAGTAATATGCAAATTGACCATACCTCTGCTACACCCACAAGCCACACCCACCAGCCAATCAGCAGTGAGTATGCAAATTAACCCAACCAAGATGACTATGGCCACAGAAAGAGCAGGAAGGAGACTTGGATTGCCCTGGGCAATGGAGGAAGTCAAGCTTTCTGCACACCCTGGCCTGCAGGCCTCTGCTTAAGGCAACAAATGTCAATGGCTGCTGCCTTTGATGAACAAAAGGCTTGGCTCTGCTCCAGGCTACAAAGTTTCAATTGTAGAAGATAAATACATTCCAGATACTTGGGTCACCAGGGGGTGGAGGGCACATGGATGGCCTACAAACCAACCAAAGGCTTTTTTCCCAGGTCATCCCATGCCCACCCTGATCTGGGTCACCTTCAGGGCAAACCAGCTGGCCCCCACCCATGTACCAGGCCTCTATCCTATCTAATAAAAGAGTAATATGCAGACTGAACATCACTCCAACACACAACATGACTGCCCCCATGTGGAAAAGATCCTGCCCCCATGTGGACATAAGATGGCCACTACAAAATGGCCGGCAGGGGAGGGCAGTTGGGAGGGACCAGGCTTTCAAGGGAGGCAGTTATGGGTGATCAGGCCAGCTGGGGAAGGCAGTTGAGAGGGACCAGGCCTGCAAGGGAGGGAAGTTAAGGGTGACCAGGCCTGCAGGGGAGGGCAGATAGGGGCAAACAGGCTGGAAGGGGTGCAGATAGGCATCAATCAGGCTGGCAGGCAGAAGAGGTTAGGGGTAATCAGGAAGGCAGGCAGGTGAGCAATTGGGAATCAGCAGTCCTGGATTTTGAGAGGGATGTCCGACAGCCCTCAAGGGGTCCTAGATTGGAGAGGGAGCAGGCTGGGCTGAAGGGCAAATTTCATGCACCGGACCTCTGGTGATATGACTAAATTTTGATTAACATACCATTAGAGACAAATGTATATATTTTATCCATCATATTTCAAATAGCCCCAGGAGATATACTTTCTTAAATAGAGGGATTTGTGTAATGGTTAACAGCATTGGCTTTGAAGTCAGACCTCAGATCAAATCCAGGCACTTACATTGCTAACCTCAACTTTTCAATCTGTGCTGGGTGTATGTTCATTCATTCATTCATTCAGTATTTCCTGAAGGCAACTCTATGGCGAGTCTTTTTTTTTAATTTCTTTATTGATTAAGTTATTACATATGTGTCCTCATCCCTCCATTAACCCCCCAACCCTTGCCACTCATGCCCTCACTCCCCTGGTGTTCATGTCTATTGATTAGATTTACATTCATGCATACAATTCTTTTGGTTGATTTCTCCTACTTTCCTGCACCCTCCCCTATCTTCCCTCTGAGGTTTGGCAGTATGATCAATGCTTCTCTGTCTCTGGATTAGTCCCTGTTAATCAGTTTATATTGTTCATTATATTCCACAAATGAGTGAGATCATGTGGTATTTATCTTTCTCTGACTGGATTATTGTACTTAACATAATGCTCTCCAGTTCCATCCAGGCTGTTACAAAAGGTAAGACCTCCTTCTTTTATTACTTCAGCACAGTATTCCATTGTGTAGATGTACCACAGTTTTTTAATCCACTCATCTGCTCTTGGGCACTTAGGCTGTTTCCAAATCTTAGCTATGGTATATTGTGCTGCAATGAACATAGGAGTGCATATATCCTTTCTAATTGATGTTTCTAGCTTCTTAGGATATATTCCTAGGAGTGGGATTACTGGGTCAAATGGGAGTTCCATTTTTTTTGTTTTGTTAGGAAACTCCATATGGTTCTCCACAGTTGTTGCACCAGTCTGCATTCCCAGCAGAATGGTGCAACTACTGTGGAGAACAGTATGTGAAGAGGGTTCCTTTTTCTCCACATCCTCACCAACATTTGTCATTTATTGATTTGTTGATGATAGCCATTCTGACAGGTGTGAGATGGTATCACATTGTCGTTTTGATTTGCATCTGTCAGATAATTAGTGACTTTGAGCATGTTTTCATATGTCTCTTGGCCTTCCTTCTGTCCTCCTTCAAAAACTATCTATTTTAGACATTTGCCCATATTTTGATTGGATTGTTTATCTTCCTTTAGTTAAGTTGTATGAGTTCCCTGAAAAAGTTGGAGATTAAACCCTTATCAGTGATGACACTGGCAAATATGTTCTCCCATGCAGTGGGGTTTCTTGTTGTTTTGTTGATGGTTTCTTTTGCCATGCAAAAGTTTTTTATTTTGATGTAGTCCCATTTGTTTATTTTCTCTTTAGTTTCCATTGCCCTAGGAGAAGTATCAGTGAAGAAGTTCCTTCGACATATGTCTGAGACTTTGCTGCCTATGGATTCCTGTATTATTTTTATGATTTCCCATCTTATGTTTAAATCCTTTATCCATTTTGAGTTTATTTTTGTGTATGGTGTAAGTTGGTGGTCTAGTTTCATTTTTTTTTGCATGTATCTGTCCAATTTTTTCAACACCCTTTGTTGAAGAGACTGTGACTCCATTTTATCTTCATGTCTCCTTTGTCAAATATTAATTGTGCATAGAGGTTTGGGTTCTCTATTCTATTCTGTTGATCTCTATGTCTTTTCTTGTACCAGTACCTGGCTGTATTGAAAACATTGGCTTTGTAATACAGTTTAATTACACCTAACAGAGTAGGTGTTTTTGAGATCCCACCTTCTTTGTTCTTCTTTCCCAGGATTGCTGCAGCTATTCAGATCTTTTTTTATTCCAGGTGAATTTTTGGAAAGTTTGTTGTAGATCTGTGAAATATGCTGTTGGTATTTTAATGGGATTGCATTGAATATGTAGATTGCTTTGGGTAGTATGGGCCTTTGATAATGTTTATTCTACCTTTCCATGAACATGGTATGTTCTTCCATCTGTTTATGTGTTCCTCTATCTCTTTTTTCAGTATGTGTTCCTCTATCTCTTTTTTCAGTGTCTTGTAGTTTTTCTCATATAGGTCTTTTACTTCCTTAGTTAAGTTTATTCCTAAGTATCTTTTTTTTTTTTTGGTGCAATGGTAAATGAGATTGTTTTTTTTTAGTCTCTCTATAAGTTCACTACTGTTGTAAAGAAATGCCATAGATTTCTTGGTGTTAATTTTGTATCCTGCTGTATTGCCGAATTCATTTATTACATCTAATAATTTTTTATGAAGTCTAGGGTTTTCTATGTCATCTGAGAATAAAGACAGCTTTACTTCTTCTTTTCCAATTTGGAAGCCTTTTATTTCTTCTTGTCTATTCGCAATGGATAGTACTTCCAGTACTATTTTGAACAGGAGTAGTGAGATTGGGCATCCCTATCTTGTTCCTGGTCTTAGGGGAAATGGTTTTAGTTTTTGTCCATTGAGTCTGATGTGGGCTGTGAATTTTTCATATGTGGCTTTTATTATGTTGAGGTATGATCCTTCTATTCTGACCTTGCTGAGTGTTTTTATCAAGAAGAGGTGTTGGATTTTGTCAAATGCTTTTCTGCCTCAATTGAAATGACTATGTGATTTTTATTTCTCAATTTGTTTATGTGATATATCATGTTTATTGATTTTTGGATACTGTACCTGGCTAGAGGTTCATCAATCTTGGTTATCTTTTCATAGAACTAGCTCTTGGTTTTATTGATCTTTTGTATTGTCTTTTTGGTCTTTATGTCATTTATTTCTGTTCTGATCTTTATTATCTCCTTTCTTCTACTCACTCTGGGCTTTTTTGTTGTTGTTGCTCTCTTTTTAATTCTTTGAGTTATAGAGTTAGATGATTTACTACCATTTATTCTTGCTTTTTGAAGTAGACCTCTAGAGCTATGAACTTCTCTGTCAGGGCTACTTTCATTATGTCCCATAGATTTTTGGATTGTTGTGTTTTTGTTGTCATTAGTTTCCAGGATGCTTTTAATTTTTTCTTTGATTTCATTGGTAATCCAGTCATTATTTAATAACATGCTATTCAGTTTCCAAGTGTTTGAGATTTTTGGATTGTTTTTATTGTAGTTTATTTCTAATTTTATGGCATTGTGGTCTGAGAAGAGGCTTGGTATAATTTCAATCTTCTTGAATTTAGAGAGACTTTGCTTGTGACCCAATATGTGGTCTATTTTTGAAAATTTCCCATGTGCACTTGAAAAGAACATATATTCTATGGCAGGTCTTGTGCAAAGAGAGCAGCAGCATGTCCTGTTAGGGCTGGAAAGGCGATGTAAAGCAGCTGGCCCAGGGCCTGGAACATAGGCAGGGCACAATTGGTGCAAGCTGCTGTTACTTACGGAAACTAAGAATATTATTAGTTTGTGCTAGAACTGGGAACAGACACAGGGGACATGGTCTTTGTTTTTGTGAGGGTACAATCTGAAAAGAAGACAGACAAATGCCCAGAATGATGACACAGAATGTTGGAAAGCACAGAATGGGACCAAAACCAGGCAGAGTGGCCAGTGAGGCAGTGAGGTTCCCCTGCCACTCCTTCAGCTGCAAGAAGTGAGTTCTATGAACTTCATGAAAATCCATTCCGGTGTTGATGGGTTACTGCTCTATGGGAATGCCCTTCCCATGAGCAGCATGCTGTAAAACTCCAGCTCAGTAAACTGGGTGTACACTGCCTCAGCTCCTCTTGCTTCACAGAGTGTGGAAACGTGATTACCCTCCAGGTCCAAGGAATATGAGATTGGAGAATTGGGCACAGCTATCATTGCTGGCATCTCTGAGAGTCTCAGAACCTGGAAGTTTAGAGAATAGGAGAAGGGCCTGGATCAGCATTTGTGGTGGTTTGTGAAAGGACTGCTCCAGGCACCAAACTCAGTCCTTGTTTCCAAGTTCCCTGATGAGCTGATCTCACCACCAGGAGGTGCTAAAGTTATAGTTTCCTGTAGAAAAACTTTTTAAAAGGACTTTTCCACTCTCTAAAGTGAGTGCATAAAAGCTGGGTATGGGACTATCTCTTCACAAGCAGGGCATGAGTGTGCCCAATGCACACATCTTCAGAAGAGGGAAGAACTCAGGACTGCCAAGCACTTTACCTCAGGGTCTTCTCTTTACCAAATGTGCCTGGAAAATATTGTCTTCCTGTAACTTCCTATCATCATCAAGTTTAAAAACTGTAAAGAGGGATAGGACCACATGGAGAAATGCAGAACAGAAAGATGAGTGTTTAAAAAATATAAGTACTGAAAAGAAGTCTTATACAACAATACATATGGTGTATTATCTCAGTGACTTCTCAGAACTGAGAGGTTGATTTTAGCCTCTTTTATAGAGGAAGAAACTGGTACTGCCCCTGGGAAAGGGATAAGGAACTTATATGAGGAATACATGCCAGTAGGAGGAATCTTGTATTCAAACCCAAGTCCATTGAAATCCCAGATACCAGACTCTTTCCTTTAGACCAGACAGCTCAGATTAAGTGAAATAATACTAGCATTTATTGAGACATACCAAGTGCCAGACATTGTCTTAAGCACTCTACAGTACTAATTCATTTATAACAATAATTCTATGATTCCATAAATAATGTTGTTCCCATTTTACAGATGAGTCGCACAGCTAGTGAGCAGCTAAGACATGTGCTTTTATGGAAAGGTCCATTGATGTTATGAACAATCTTTTATCTTTAAAGCAAGAAGAAATGCCCTTTCCTTTGTTCTTTCAACTGTTAAATGCCAAGATATCTTCTGTCATTGCAAGCATTTTTCAAATTTTTACACAGAATGTATTAAATAAGTGTGTAGTGATTACAAAAAGATTCATCATGTCAAAAAGGTCTAAAAACAATAAGGTGGGTATTGACTTAGTAGCCACATGCAGATGGTTTCCCATTGAGGCCTTGGGAGGATAGGGGAGGCATAAAAGAAGAGGGGCCAACCAATCTGTGGCTCTGAGAATGTGAGAGGAAGGATAATGACCCAAAGGACTGACTGTTTTCCTGTGTTTGGTTTTGAAGACAACGTGCTTCACTTTACTCCTTCACAGCATGATGCCTGTTGTTGTACAGTTGATTCCCTATACACAGAGTTTGTAAATAGTTCTCCTATTTCAAAGTTTTTATAAAAACTTTGGTGCATGAATTCATCCTAGTGACTGGTTGACCAGTCAACTGTCTATCCCCTGGTGGTCAGTGCATGTGGTTAAGCAGCCTTAGCATATATATATATATATATCACCCTAATATGCAAACAGACTGAACAGCAGAACAACTGAACAACCAGTTGCTATGATGTGTGCTGACCACCATGGGGTGCACGTGGAATATGGTTGGCATTGACAGAAGGTGCAGAGTGCAGAACATGGTGGGCATTGGCTGTGGCAAGATGGTGGAGCAGGTAAGCCAGGACACCAGACAAGGTGGGGCATCATCCACTGTCATCAGGGTGAGCCTCCGGTGGTTACTGAAAATTCTTTGCTCTCTCATTGCACAGTCCAACCAGATGCTCACATCTGCTGCTGGCACTGGCCCCGTTCATACCTGCTACCAGAGCCACCACTTGCATCTGCTGCTGGCGCCTAGCACCCATCCTGATTTCTTGGCTCGATCAGTGGGTGTGAGTGGTGACTGCCAGCCCCGTTTGCCCCTGAGGGTTTCTCCACCTCCCCCTGCTCCTGAAGTATAATCAGGGCAGCAGCCACCACTAGCACTCACTACTGGTTCTGGCCCCAGTCACTCCATGCCATCAGCAGTTGTAAGTGGGGCCAGCATCATCAGCACCAGCACATGGGAGCAGAGGTGGGAGCGGGTCTACCAGCAGATAGAGGGCCAGGGGCCAGGTGTGAGTGCCTTGCCAGGGTTATGGAGGATGGGCCAAGATCCACCCCTATGTCCACCACAGTCTCACAGCCCACAGTCCCTTTCAAGGCATGAATTTGTGTACTGGGCCCCTAGTCTATAACAATAAAAGCATAATATGCTAATTAGACTGGACAGCCAAACAACCTTCTGGAAGTCATTCTGGATGAAGCCGTAGTGGCAGAGGCTGAAGCAGAGAGGTTAGGGGCAATCAGGCAGGCAGGTGAACAGTTAGGGGCAACCAGGCAGGCAGGTGAGTGGTTAGGGGTAATCAGGCAGGCAGGCAAGCATTTAGGGGCATCAGTCAGGCAGGCGAGTGGTTGGGGGATCAGGCAGGTAGAGTAGTTAGGGAGATCAGGCAGGCAGGTGAGCAGTTGGGGGTGGTCAGGCAGGCAGGTGAGTGGATAGGGGCAATAACAAAGGCAGGCATAGTGATTAGGGGCGATTAGGCAGGCAGGCAGGAGAGCAGTTAGAAGCCAGTGGTCCCAGATTGTGAGAGGAATGTCTGGCTGCCTGTTTAGGCCCAATCCCACACAAATTTTGTGCACCAGTACTCTAGTTATTAGCATATTACGCTTTGATTGGTTGAACAGTCAACCAGACACTCCAGCATATTAGGCTTTTATTATCCTAATATATAAAAAGCCAGGGGCCATCATGACCTAAATGAGCAAATGGACAACCAAACAGGAGGCTGCATGGGGCAACCAGGCCATCAGGGAGGAAAGTTAGGGCTGACCAAACAACTAAGCCCTGAGCCCCCGCTGGAGCATGGCAGCAGAAGGGAGCTCTGGGTCTAGTCAGGGCAGGGTGGAACTCTGGGTCTCCTGTGATTGGGGGATAGCCGGCCTTCAAAACCAGGGCCCAGAGCTCCCTGTCACTGCCGCACCCTAGCCAGAGTTCAGAGAGCCCTTTCACCAGGGCGAGGTGGCAGAAGGGAGCTCTGGGCTCTGGGCAGAGCACGGCAGAACTCCTGTTCATCAGGGGTGCGACTAGCCTTCAAACCCAGGGCCCAGAGCTCCCTGTTACCGCTGTGCCCCAGTGGGAGCTCAGAGCTTCCTTTCACCACTGCACTCCAGCAGGGGGGAGCAGTTAGAGGTGACCAGGCCAGTGGTGGGGGGCATTGAGGGGCAACTAGGCCAGCAGGGGGGGCAGTGAAGGAAGATTAGATGGGCAGGCAGGTAAGCAGTTAGGAGCCAGCAATCCAGAATTGTGAGAGGGATGGCCTGGATTGAAGAGGGTGCAGGCTAGGCTGAGGATAACCTCCCATCCCCATGCATGAATTTTGTGCACCGGGCCTCTAGTATAGGATATTAAGGCAGCAGGTTACTTAGTGCTTCTAGTTAATTAAATATTTTTATACCCTGTTTTCTCCAAAGTAAGACATCCCCCAAAAATAAGTCCTCAATAAGGCCTCCCCCAAACATAAGGCCTCCCCAAAATATAAGGCCCCCAAAGCTACTGTAAGGCATCTGACTCCTGATTTGAAGAGACCTCACACTGCTTGAATAGCTCCAGCTGCACTGCGGCCAATCAGTGAGCTGGTTTGTGATGACAACTACTACCATACCGTATACAGGTAATAAATTTCCTTTTTTTTTGTTGTTCAACAATAAATGTGTACCATATTCTTCTTCATGGAAAAATAAGACATCCCCTGAAAATAAGACCTAGCACATCTTTGGGAGCAAAAATTAATATAAGACACTGTCTTATTTTGGGGGAAATAGGGTAAGTGGAATTCCCACATGTTGATAAAAATACAGGCAATTCTCAGGTTATGTCAGAGATCCATTCTTATGGCTTGATGTTTTGCCTTAAGTCGGAACCCACCTACATAAGCACCTACATCACTCACATGGAGCACATACATAGCAGTAATGAAGTGAAACAGTAAAAAAATTTTAAAAGGAAGATAACAATTCCGAATCTTTACTAGTGGTAAATAAATAATAAAAAACATAAAGCACATATGTTCATACATCGAAATGACAGAACTTTTTTTTTTATAAGTAAATGGGAGATGGCAATGTAACCATGAAACAATATAAGTCTGACGTAACCTGAGAACTGCCTGTATACATAAGTCAAATTCACAATTTGGTTAGATTAGGCCATTAAAAAAGACAAGCTCTCTTAACTATGTGACATGATTATACTTTACATAGCTTCAGATGGCCACTAGACATGGCAAAATTGTGCCAAATGTCCAAGTGATCACAAATCACAGTAGGTGAGATGACCAAGCCCAGGTGGTGAGATTCTGTTCCTGGAATGTCTTCATTTTCCTGGCTCCCCAATTTAGATACTAAATTTACCCCTCCGCTCTGTCAGCTCACAAAAGTTACTCTAGCTCTTAGCTCTGTGACCTATGACGACTCACTTAACCTCTCTGTGCCTCAATGTCTTTATTTGTGAAATAGAATAAAAGAAGTATAAGGCTTCTATAAGAAATAAAGTATTTAAAATGTAAAATATTTGGAACAGAGTTTAACACATAGTATATAGTATATAGTATATAGTATAGTGTATAGTGTATAGTGTATAGTATATAGTATATAGTATAGTGTATAGTATATAGAAATGTTAAGTATTGTTAAAAACGTGAGTATTATGTGATATATTTCTTATTGAGATTATGCTTTGGAAAAGAGTATTTCAAAAGAAAAATTACTATTGTAACTTTCTAGTCTAGGTATTGCCTACATTTTACAGCTGTTTTCTTTCTTTCTCTTGCCCCTGACAGGGATTACCTCAATGACAAAGCCTTATGGAGCAAGTGCCAGGAACCCGAAAACGTGGTGTCTTGGAATCTGATCCTCTTCTCCATCCTGCTCATCATAGCAGTGTTCCAGATGCTTCTCTGCACCATCCAGGTGGTTAACGGCCTCCTGGGAACCCTATGTGTAGACTGCTGTGGGGTAAGTTGAGGTCTTTGTCATTACTCCTCAGGATGGGAAGCCAAGGCTGGCCTCCAGCACTAGTGGAATGACACGGTGGAGAGGGTTACAGCTACAGAAAGCCACAGCTAGGCTGGACAGTCTGGCAGCCCTTTATGTCAACTCAGGGAACAGTGACATTGTGTTGCTGGAACCCAGAAACTCTGTTCTCTGTGCATGTTAACATACCCAGGCTCCAGGTGATGCAAATTTTTAGCTCACATCCAGTAGACCATAGTCCTGGAGGCTAAGGACTGGGTATGCATAGAGAAATGTGCAGTGATGTCATGTGAAAATGCCTGGGAAGTGGGAATGTGTTGCTATAGCGCATCATAGACTGACCTGAAATGTTCTCCCCTTTTCCTAACTAGAGCTACACAGTGGGTTAAAGTTGCCATGTAATATATGGTATAGGCTCCAGGGAAAGAAAGAACACACCAATGTAAAACCTGTATTTTTATAATCCAGATGAGAGACATAGTTATGTAGAAGAAAGCATTGAGAATTGAGTGTAGGAAACCAGTAAGTGGCAGGAGTAATCTGTAGAACAGGGGTGATGGGGAGGGAAAAAAAAGGAAAAGGGAAGCAAGTAAAATAACAATAATAATACTAATAATAACAACAATAATATGATTAACTTTTTCTGTCTTATAGGGATATAGAAGAGTTTAAACCACTGTGATGACCTTCATTACTCTATGACATGTGGAAAGACACATTAAACTTAATAATCTCTCTTTGGGGTTGTCAGTTTACATCTGCTTTCACACTGTCCAAGTTTAGGGCCGACACAGTTATTCCTTCTCCTTTCCAACCAGCCTAGCTCATCTTGGAGCTTTATGTTAGTTTCAAACAGAAACATATTGCCCACCTAAATTGTATTTATAAATCTTTCAAATTGACTTCCTTTTGGAATTGATAAGTAGATTAAAAGTAAATTTACAAAATTTTTATACACAAGTGAAAAATATATAAAATCACGTGTACTATCACATTGTTTCTTTCTATATACGGTGTTTACATTTTTGGAAGTTTAAGATAATTCAAAGGAAGGAAGCACATTAAAAATGAGAAACAATTAAGAGCAATTTTTATTTTCCAGGTTTATGGAGGAAAAGAGTGACTGATGTATCATAAATAATTTTATTTGGTTTACTTTGGTTTATTTATAACTAGTCTTTTCTGCCTGTCATTATTAGTATGCATTTGTGTATATTAAATTAAAATTCTAATTGTGTATATTAAATTAAAATTCTAATCCAGTGGTAATATAATAAAGATGGTGAAGGAGGGGCAGATGGTTGAATGAATTATACCTCTTTTCACCTTCTACAAATGCTTTCTTTGATCAAACAAAAAATGTTTTAAATGTTAATTTTGGTAATAATTTGTTAGCCAATAGCCCAGGGCTAAAATAATAGATATTATTAATTCTATTTGTTATGACACTAAAACTTTAATTTTATGGGTCAGGCACTAATATAGAGTTAAATCTATTGTGTTGATTTAAGTTCAAACCTCAACTTCATCCTATACCAGATAGAATGCTGTGAGAGTTACTTTCTAAGTCTCAGTTTCTCCACCTGTAAAAGAATGGTCAAGAAATGTCAAATTTTCAAGGATGAAATCAGAAGACCTGTGGGATTGTCCACAGTGAGGATCTCAGAGGGAGTTACAAGCCAGCAAGTCTCACCTCTGCACCTGCCAAGCTCGTAGGCACACTGACAACAAGGCTTATCATAGCCATTAACAAAGCAATTACTAATCACCCCTGAGTGCTGGCCACTGGGGGATCACCACTGAAGACTCGAGGAGTGATACATCTTTTGATTTTTGCCCTCACTGTAATGAAATCTCTGAAATCAGAGATTAAATCTGGCACTCAATAGGAAAAAGGAGAAAAGACAGGCAGTTACACATTACAGTCTCTTTGAGGGACCTGTAAATGCACACAAACACACACACACAGAGTTTCATATCGGTTTAGACTTCTTGTTCTCAAATGTGGCTGATCATCAGAATTACCCAGGAAAGGTCCTAAAATTATGATTCCTGAGCCCCAGCATAAACCTACCACATCTGAAATCTCAGGCATGAGGCATGGATGTCTATCTTTTGTATTACTTATTTTTTAAAGCTGCTGTGTTTTAAAAGTTAGCCACTGTGAGCAACCATTGACTAGACCATATACTGGCAGCACCAAGGATGAAAAGGAGTCAGACCCCACTGGGAGCTCACACTCTACAGATTAATGTTAATACTACATAGTATGTGCCAAATCCTAAAAGGTCACACAGGTAACTATGTGCCAGAAGTTCAGAGACAGCAGACCATTGGGACTGACTCATCAACCTAAGTTCTTTGATGAGGAAATAAGAATGAGTGAGGCTTTACTTCCTTACTCAGGGTTTTTCATTGAAACAGATTTTAGAAATGAAGGTTTGTATTCATCATCAAATCCAGTCTCATTATTTTATAAGTGAAGAAGTAACACACGACTTTGATAAATTTTTATCCAAAAGCCATTTTTCAAATGCAATTCTATAAAATTGGGAAAAATAGCTTGCCGTGGATAAGAGGACTTGGAAGAAAGAGACAGGAAACAAAAGGTAAGGTTGAATGGGTCCTTCCTTTGTAGCTCCTCTCATACACACACACACCAACCTTGGTAATAAAACTCTTCAGAAATTTTCCTTATGTGAGTTCCAACTTGGTATTGCTTTCTTGAGTACATGATTGGTGTCTCTACATTTTGGAGTACAAAAGCACAAAGAAAAGAACAGTATTTCATCCTAGGCTACAACCCAGTGCCTAACAAGGAACCTAGCACATAGTAGGCATCCATAGATGTTCTGTGTCAGTGGAGGTGCCCATAGCCCACACCATTTCCCCTGCACCCTCAGGCTGAGTAAGATAGTTTCTCTGGCCTTGAAATAAACTGTAAGAAGATTTCCATACTGAGCCAAAAAAGTAGAAAGTGGGCATCTAAACTACAAATTGAATGAGAGGCTGACATGAGCTTATAGATCCATGACAGGCCCCTGAATATAGAAGTTTAAACTGTTTCCTACAACTGCATGTGGTTCCCAATTCTGAGCACATGGCACTGGGTGTTAACCTGGACCATTCGTGGAACTCTCCCTTTGCCTCAGTACTACTGAGTCCATGAACACAGGCCAAAGGCCCACCTGGTAGGTGTCTGCCCAGGAATGGACAGCTCTGCTCTTAACAGCTCAAGGAAGACAATAGGACTCTGAAGCTCTCCAGAGAGGGACCAAAAACCCCAAACAAACCTGAACACCAGTGGTTAGGTGGACCATCCCAACAAAATGGGATCATCCCAATTATGACACCATACTTGTTTAATGGCCTACTAGTAACTTCAAGGCTGTGACAATTCTGGAGGATCAGCTGTGCAGGGGTCAACTCCAGAGAGCAGGATTTATTTTAATGGGCCACTTGTGCCTGCTGAGTCTGCCCCTTTGAGTTGCTTGAGGTGGTGCTTTGACAGGGTCTGAAGCTGTCCACTGGGTGCACTGGCTCTGGGGCCTTTCAGGAGGTGGAGGCCAAGGTCAGCTGCTGCCTGTTTTCTTCTTGGGTTCACCTTGTATGAGCTACAAAGTGATCTGCAGATGACTATGACTGGTGCTGGGCTTAGAGGTGACCAGGAGAGGCCACACCATGAACCAAGGTTAGCTGCTTCTAGTGTCAGGGACATGCCGAGGCTAGATACTGCTTATTTAAGAAACTAAGGAAGTCAGAAGCATGAGTCAAGACAGGCTATTTGTATGGAAATAGCATAGGTGGGCCCACAAGCTACATGGGGTGGGGTCTCAGGGAATCACCAGGGTGAGGTTAACAGTGAGCCAGGTTGATGGAGACTCAGATATGGCACCTGCCTGCTAGCTCTGCCATCACTTCTGTCAGAGAGAAAGCTGCCTCTACAGCTCTAGCCCCAGTGCCAGAAAAATCAGTTCCTCTCTGTATATCCTGCTGCTTCTCAAGATGCTGTCTAGTGCTGCAGCTCACAGGGAGTGAGTACAAGTAAGTTCATTTGAGGGCCCTATAAAAGGAACTGGTTGGGACTCCAGCAGCTTCCATATCACTCAGGCTCAATCCCCAATAGTTTTTACAGCTAGAAGTTATGAGGAACTTCTCTTTCTGGCACTGGATTTTTGGTCTGGGTGACCTGGTATGGGGATGGGACCCTTCACTTTTTTTTTTAAAATTTTTTATACATATCTCCCCATTGCCCCCCCTCCCTCCCAGGCATACCCCAACCCCCCAGTGTCTATGTTCATTGGTTATGATTATATGCATAGATACAAGTCCTTTGATTGATCTCTTATCTACCTCACCTAACTTTACTCTTCCTGCTGTAATTTCACAGTCTGTTTGAAGCTTTACTGTCTCTGTATCTATCTTTTATTCATCAGTTTATAATGTTCTTTATTATCCCCCAATGAGTGCGATCATGTGATGCTTCTCCTTCATTGACTGGCTTATTTCACTAAGCATAAGGCTCTCCAGTTCCAACCAGGTTGCTGCAAATGGTAAGAATTCCTTCTTTTTAATGGCTGCATAGAATTCCATTGTGTAGATGTACCACAGTTTTCTGATCCACTCATCTGCTGACGGGCACCTAGGCTGTTTCCAAATTGTGGCTATTGTAAATTGTGCTGCTATGAACATAGGGGTGCATAAATCCTTTCTGATTGGTGTTTGTAATTTCTTAGGATAAATTCCTAAGGGTGGTATTACAGGGTCAAATGGGAGATCCATTTTTAGTTTTTTGAGGAAACTCCATACTGTTCTCCACAGTGGCTGCACCAGTCTGCATTCCCACCAACAGTGTACAAGGATTCGTTTTCTCCGCATCCTCGCCAACACTTGTAGTTTGTTGATTTGTTGATGATTGCCATTCTAACAGGTGTAAGATGGTATCACATTGTCGTTTTGATTTGCATCTCTCGGATGATTAATGACTTTGAACATGTTTTCATGTGTCTCTTGGCCTTCCTTCTGTCATCTTTTGAAAAGGTTCTATTTAGGTCCGTTGCCCATTTTTTTATTGGATCCTTCATCTTCCTTTTATTAAGTTGTATAAGTTGGTTGTAGATTTTGGATATTAAACCTTTATCAGTGATAGCATTTGCAAATATGTTCTCCCATGCATTGATCTTTCTTGTTGTTTTGTTGATGGTTTCTTTTGCTGTGCAAAAGCTTTTTATTTTGATGTAGTCCCATTTGTTTATTTTTTCTTTAGCTTCCTTTGCCTTTGGAGCAGTATCAGTGAAGAAGTTCTTTCGGCATATATCTGAGATTGTGCTGCCTGTGGATTCCTCTAGTATTTTTATGGTTTCCCTTCTAATGTTTAAGTCCTGTATCCATTTTGAGTTTATTTTTGTATTTGGTGTAAGTTGGTGGTCCAGTTTCAATTTTTTGCGTGTATCTGTCCAATTTTTCCCAACACCATTTATTGAAGAGGCTATCTTGGTTCCATTGAATGTTCATGCCTCCTTTGTCAAATATTAATTGAGCATAGTGGTTTGGGTGGATATCTGGGTTCTCTATTCTATTCCATTGATCTATATGTCTGTTCTTGTGCCAGTACCAGGCTGTTTTGAGAACAGTTGCTTTGTAGTATAGCTTGAAGTCTGGTATTGAGATCCCAACTACTTTATTCTTTTTTCTCAGAATTGCTGTAGCTATCCGTGGTCTTTTGTTGTTCCAGATGAATATATGAAGAATTCTTTGTAGGTCTGTGAAATATGTCTTTGGTATTTTAATGGGTAGTGCATTGAATCTGTAGATTGCTTTGGGTAGTATGGACATTTTAATGATGTTGATTCTCCCAATTCATGAGCATAGTATGCTCTTCCATCTGTTAACATCTTCCTCTATCTCTTTTTTCAGTGTCCTGTAGTTTTTTGCATAAAGGTCTTTTACCTCTTTAGTTAAGTTTATTCCTAGGTATCTTAATTTTTTTGGTGTGGTGGTAAATGGGATTGCTTTTTTAGTTTCTCTTTCTATAATTTCACTGTTAGTGTATAGAAATGCCACAGACTTCTTAGCATTAATTTTGTATCCTACTACATAGCCGAATTCATTAATTAAGTCAATTAGTTTTGGAATGGAGTCCTTTGTGTTTTTTATGTACAATATCATGTCATCTGCAAATAAGGACAGCTTTACTTCTTCTTTTCCAATTTGGATGCCTTTTATTTCTTCTTGTTGTCTAATTGCAATGGCTAATACTTCCAGTACTATGTCGAACAGGAGAGGTGACAGTGGGCATCCCTGTCTTGTTCCTTTTCTTAGGGGAAATGGTTTTAGTTTTTGCCCATTGAGTATGATATTAGCTGTGGGTTTATCATATATGGCTTTTATGATGTTGAGGTATGATCCTTCTAGTCCCACTTTGCTGAGAGTTTTTATCAAGAAAGGATGTTGGATTTTGTCAAATGCTTTTTCTGCATCAATTGATATGACTATGTGATTTTTATCTCTCAATTTGTTTATGTGATGTATCACATTTATTGATTTGCGGATATTGAACCATCCCTGCATTCCTGGGATGAATCCTGCTTGGCCATGGTGTATGATCTTTCTGATGTACTGCTGGATCCGGTTTGCTAGAATTTTGTTGAGGATTTTGGCATCTATGTTCATGAGAGATATTGGCCTATAATTCTCTTTCATTGTGTTGTCTTTATCTGGTTTTGGTATTAGGGTGATGCTAGCTTCATAGAAGGTGTTTGGTAGTATTCCTTCTTCTTGAATGTTTTTGAATAGTCTGAGGAGGATAGGTTTTAATTCTTTCTTGAATGTTTGGTAAAACTCTCCTGTGTAGCCATCTGGACCCGGGCTTTTATTTGCTGGAAGCCTTTTGATTACTGCTTCAATTTCTTCCATAGTTATTGGACTATTGAGATGTTTGGCTTCCTCCTCATTGAGTTTTGGGAGGTTATATTTTTCTAGGAAAATGGGACCCTTCACTTTTAAGCAGCCAAGATATTCTGCCTAATTTTTAACTGTCACAAATAGAGGTGGGACCAGCCTGCTCTGTGTCTCTGTCCCTCCTACCAGTCTCAATATATCCTTAGTTGTAAGACTTCTGTTCAGCTAGATTTTAGGTGTTTCTGAATGATGACTCTTCTGTAATTTAGTTGTAATTTTGATGTGGCTGGGAGTATTACAGAGACCTAACAGCAGACTAGAGGAAGGCAAAAATCAAGTCAAAAATTTAAAATATAAAGAATCAGAAAATACTCAACTGGAAAAGTTGTGAGAGGATGGGAGTATTACATTTACCTATGCTGCCATCTTGACCAACTCCCTAATTTTTTTTTAAGATTAACTTTTATTATAAACATGCAGTTTCAAAAAATATGTAGTCAAATTTGATTTGTATAAACTCTAATATTTTTTTTCTCCTCAGTATATATATATATATATATATATATTTTTTTTTTTTTTTACAAAGCCCACGAAAGGTCTGGAAGTACATTCCATATTTGAAAGAGACTGAGAAACTATAAAAAGGGAAAGCCTCCTTCATGTTGGAACTCAGGATTTGAAAGTTTCCCCTGAGTCCTGTATCGGTACATATGAAATATTTGGAACAAAATGGGTTTTTCCTGTGCCTTTGGTACTCCTGCATATTTTTTCGGTCACCTGGTAAATTCTGTAACAATAGTAAGGTTGCTGTGCATATTAAATTAGATTATAGCTATTCTTTTGCATAGTTTCTGGCACATAGTATATGTTCAATGGGTATTAGCAATATCATTGTTATTAAGAGAAAAAAATTGAAAGCTTCTAAACAGCAAGTATAAATTCCATTTGCTAAAAAAATATCACTTATAGATAAAGCATCTAATGTACTTTTTTATTTTAATGTGAGATTTGGGGGGATATAGAACTTTCCGTTTATATTATACATGTTGTGATTTATAACATTTTCAACAATGAGCACATTACCTTACAAACAATGATGAAACATGGTTGTTTTTTTTAAAATAAGTCATGAGAATATCATATACAGCAATGATGACTTGAGTCAATAATGCTGTACTGCATATTTGAAAGGTGCTAAGGGAGTAGATTTTTTTAAATTAAATCTTTATTATTCAGATTATTACATTTGTTTCTCTTTTTTCCCCTCCATAGCTCCCCTCCACTTGACTCCCACCCCTCCCTCTATGTTTACCTCCCTCCCCTATTGACCTCATCCATAGGTGTATGATTTTTGTCCATTCTCTCCCTGCACCCCCTCACCCCTTTCCCCCTGAGAATTATCAGTCCACTCCCTTTCTGTACTCTTAATTCTATTATATTCACCAGTTTATTCCATTGATCAAATTTTTAATTCACTTAATTTTTAGATTCACTTGTTGATAGATATGTATTTGTTGTTCATAATTTTTTATCTTTTAACTTTTGCTTCTTCCTCTTTTAAAAGAGTACCTTTCAGCATTTCATATAATACTGGTTTGGAGTTGATGAACTTTAGCTTTTTCCTATCTGTGGAGCTCTTTATCTGCCCTTCAATTGTGAATGATAGCTTTGCTGGATAAGGTATTCTTGGTTGTAGGTTCTTGCTATTCATCACGTTGAATATTTCTTGCCACTCCCATCTGGCCTGCATAGTTTCTGTTGAGAAATCAGCTGACAATCGTATGGGTGCTCCCTTGTAGGTAATTAACTGTTTTTCTCTTGCTGCTTTTAATATTCTCTTTGTCTTTTGCTCTTGGTATTTTAATTATGATGTGTCTTGGTGTGGTTCTATTTGGATTACTTTTATATGGGTTTCTGTATGCTTCCTAGACTTGTAAGTTTATTTCTTTCACCAGATAGGGTAAGTTTTCAGTCATTATTTCTTCAAATAGGTTTTCAGTATCTTGTTCTCTCTCTTCTTCTGGCACCCCCACAATTCTGATGTTGGTACGCTTGAAGTTGTCCCAGAGGCTCCTTACACTATCTTCACATTTTTGGATTCATTTTTCTTCTTGCTTTTCCAGTTGAGTATTTTCTGATTCTTTATATTTTAAATTTTTGACTTGATTTTTGCCTTCCTCTAGTCTGCTGTTAGGTCTCTGTATAATATTTTCTATTTCAGTCAGTGTATGTTTAATTTCTAGTTGGTCCTTTTTCATCTCTAGTTGGTCCTTTTTCATCTTCTCTTGTGTCTTGCTAACTTTACCCATCTTTTCTAGGATATTCTTGAAAAACCTTATAAGTGTGGCTTTGAACTCTATATCCAGTCGTTTGTTTTCCTCCATTTCTTTCCTTTGTGATGGCTTCCTTTGTCTCTACATTTTCACTCTGCCAGGAGAACTTCTGTGTTGGATTCAGCCTTATGATACAAGACTTGCAAAACTGCAAAAGTCTCTCTGTTGAACTTGGGATGGGTGGAGTCTCAGGGCTTAAGGGACCGCCTTGCCTTCCAGTCGGCCCCACCCTCCACAGCCCCTAGGTCTCACGTGACTCTGGTAATCCCTGGAATGGTCTCTGTGTGCACACACAGTGCCTCTAGACTACTGCCTTTCCAGCTCCCCTGTGCTCTGGGACCATATGAGTCTGGGTCCCCAGGGTTTCACCCAAAACTGGGGTTTCATGGAGTTAGAAGTGGCGCAGTTGGGAGGCTCTGTCTCCTGTCCACTCATGAAAGCCAGTCGGTCTTCTGTGCACACCACCAGACTTCTGCCCTTTTGCATCTCCCCTAAATTTCCATGCACTTCTTTTTCACAGTCCAAACTCCCCCCATATGAGTTTTGGCTGGACCTGGGTTTCAGTGCCATAAGATAAGGGGTTCAACGCAGTTGGGAGTCTCTGTCTCCCTCCCACCAGAGAAAGCCAGCCAGGTACTCTGGCACCCACTCTCTCCACGTGTGCATCTCCGTACCTCAGCTTTTTGCAGCTTCTCTGGGTCTCTGTGAGCCCCTCTCTTTTCTTCTAGTTGTAGAATTTCCACTCAGCTAGCTTTCCTGTGGTTCTGGATGATGTTTTTTAGTTGTAGTTTTGAAACTGTTGTGCTAGGCAGCAGTGTAGATGTTTACCTATGCGGCCATCTTGGATTCTCCCAAAACATGGTTTTTAAAAAGATGCATGAGACAGACCCTGGAATGTAGGTAATGTTTCCACTAGCATCTCTTCTCTCTGCAGTTTAGCTGAATGTTTCTGCCTAAACACTCTCTGCCACAACTACACTCCCCCAGTGCTCCTGTGCAGTGACAAAAGGATCACAGCAGTGAGTCAAGGGACTCAACAGGCAGAGAAAACGGCCCCAGTGCACAGAGTGAATAACAATAAGGAGGTATACAATAGAAGAAAAACTGAATTCCTATACTTGTGATGTCTGTCAAATCTGTGAGGGTGCTAGGACAGTAGAAGTTGTTTTTTATTGTTGTTGTGTTAACATATTTTATTGATTTTTTACAAAGAGGAAGAGAGAGGGATAGAGAGTTAGAAACATCAATGAGGGAGAAACATCAGCTGCTTCCTGCATACCTCCTACCAACAATGTGTCCACAACCAAAGTACATGCCCTTGACCAGAATCAAACCTGGGACCTTTCAGTCCATAGGCCTATGCTCCATCCACTGAACCAAACCAGTTAGGGCACAGTAGAGGTTTTAAAATATACCTACTTACATATGCTGTCTTTAAAAATCCCAGGTCACTTCAAATAAAGAATATTTAGGTTATTGAAAAACAAGCATTAGAGCAAAAAAAAATATTTGCCTACAAAATTTTCTTTGATTCTCTGCCAGGAGGGTTGCATAAGCCTCTCTTTAGTACATTACCACCCAAAGCCTTCAGTAAAAGGAACACACACAAAAAAGACAAAGGCTCCATGTGGAAACTCAAATGTATTTATTTTTCTTTTACAGAATCAGAGAAGTCAAAACCAGTACCAAAGTCCAGGTAAAAAGGTTTGATCTGCCTGATGTGGCTATATACATAGCATTCTGAATTAAAAATAAACACATTATAAAATGTAGAAGTAAATTTTGTAAAAAGTTAAAGTACTAGCACAGAAATGATGTAGTGTTAGGGAAATGGTCTCTGTCAATGGTCCATTTTCCCAATTTTTTTTTTTTTCATAGAAGTTGTACTTTCAGAAGTTACTTCCTAATTATATCATGCGAAAACAACTCGTAATTAGCAACACTCCTATCACTCAGATCACCTTCTACTGCGAGCTTCCCTGCCACACTGGGAACAGCCCCTTGGTATACTGTCTTTTTTTCCTGTTTTAGGTGCTTCTGGTACACTGTGTGATCAGTGAAAGAGATGGCATTTCACATCCTAAATACTAAGGTGAAACACTAAGAATTACTTAGAATGAATAGAATTGCAAATAGGTTTTAACAATGTATTTACTTCAAGAAAATGTGCTTAATGGGGATGGGGAAGGATACTTAGAAATAAAGATACATGAAATTATTTTCCTGTTTCAATTTTAATAGGCCTTTTCTATGGCAAAACTACTGAATGAAATGAAGTTGATTGATGTAGAACTAAAAAGACTAGATATTCTGGCGGTTGTTTTCTTAAAAACAAAACAAAACAGTATAAATAGCACCTTATCATGATCCTGCAGAGTTTTTAACACAATAATAGGAAGTAGCCTTTAAAAAGCTGTTCTTACATAGATTTCTAGCTTTAGTGTTCTTTAACAAAGGCCATATTTTATGGCATTAATAACAAACACAAAAAATTATATCTGGCTTTATCTATTAGAAAGCACATAGTCAGAGTCCATGTTTAGTTCTGAAAAAAAAATATTTGTATTGTTTATTAACAAATGTTTTAACTAATTTCACTTAAAAAATTCTAGTGTTTTCTAATGCCACAAGCTTATTAGGAAATTATTTCTAAAAACTGATAATACAAATCATCCATGTTTTAACTACTTTAAGAAAAAAAGGTATCTGTTTCTTTTACATTTAATAACCTGAAAATAAAACTAAACCATAAAAATATTTTTTAAAAATACAGTAACACTGCTCAGTTTTGTTAGGTCCCTTGTTTGTTTTTTTCTTAGAATGTACAACTCTTTTTGCAATTATTGCTAACACAAGAGAAAAAGGAATAGTGCTTCCTACAGTTTAGTAGCAACATAAACATCACCCCCATCTCTCTTGGAGCACTTGGAGAGAGAAGAAATAAAAGGAGCTTAAATCACGGGTCCTTCAGGGAAAATAAATCACTGCATTGTGTAGGAGGCACAGCAGGCTCATGCCCTGTCCACCTGTTGCTCAGCATCAGCACGGACAGGGCTCCATCCTGCCCTTCCCCTGCCACATAAAGTGCACCAAAGCCTTCTTTTCTTCTACAACAGTTTTTTGATATAAAGGTTGTAGTTGAAAATGGTTATTTTGTTTTGGGAGTGCACTGCTCATACCTTCTGCCTGTCTTGCTTTTGGGATACTCTAATTTGTCTTTCATTTCACAATTGATATCCTTTCCACTATATTCCATAACTTTACTACTTCATCTCTGACCTTTTCACATGCCTTATTTCCAACAAGATAAAAGGTACTCTGCCATCTATATTCTGATACATTGAAAGGATCTGAACTACGATCCCAAATGAATAAGTCCCCTTGGGAATTGAAAGGTTCCTCCTGAGACCTCAATTATTGTCTTTTTTAAAAGATATTAAATTCATATACGTATTATAAATAACATCAGTTGAAAACACTAAACAGTTGAGGACTTCATTGGCAGACAGAGTGCATGCCAGGTGAACCCAATGCATTCTCTCAGTCCTTAAAAGCTAATAAAAAAACATTTTTTGGTTACATAAGAGGTATTGCGTACATATTTCATGCCTTTTTATACCAACTGTAGCAAAAGGATTAAGATAATATACTTAGGAATCACTTCTACTGAATTCAGAAACATATGCCTCCACCACACACCATGTAGAGAGCATATTTTTAAATGTCAAAGATCTGCTTCATCCTTCAAAGAGTTTCATAGATAAGACTATTTTAAAACTTGAAATCTTAAAAACAAAACTGACAAGGCTTCAGAATTTAAAAAGCAACAGCTTGCTGTGTGTGTCATTGGACTGAAAGCTATGTGTTCTGATGTTTTCAGAACAATTTCAAAAGACAAAAATACAGTTGCCACTGATTTGTCAAAAATATTTGCCTGCCCTTTGTAATCAGCTACAAAATATAGTGCTTCATAAAATAAACATCAATTTCTAAGCTGCAATTTTAAAAAAATATAACTTGTAATTTTAAATGTTTTGTTTAACAAATGCTCATAATTAGTAGCAAACAGGTATCATTCATAAGATCCGCCGTGTTGGGTCTATGGCATGCTGCCACCCCTTTCCTGCTGGAAGGACTAGCTATGCACATGATATGCCCAAAATGATGGAGCATAAACTACAAAAGGACCATGTGTGCCCTTGTAAATAAAGAGTAATAAGAATCATCGGAACCAGCATGGATTCAGCTCTACATGGCATTCCATACAACAAAATTTTACTAACCATATGATGATTTTTAAAGTTCAGGTAAATATTTAAAGCATTTGGTACTCTTATCATCAATAGTTTTAAAACCGTAAATCAGGTCTGATTTTGGATACATTTCCTGGACCGAGCCACCTGTCAGAAATCACTGCCTGTGGTCATCTTTTTATGGTTTGTAATCAACTGATGTAAAAATTTCAACTAACACCCATAAAGCTTAGTTATGGGGCTACCGAGAGAAAAACAGGAACACAATTCTGCATAACCCACCACAGGAATGCAGGCTTGCAAAAAACAAAAATAGAATATTTATTTATGTTTAACTTAGTTTACTGTCAATCATATCCAGGCAATGATTAAACTGGCCACATGGAAAGGAGGGAGCATGAGTCATGGGGGCAGAGAGCAGTTCACCTGCAGACTTGCTCTGCTCCATCGCTTTTCCCAAGAGGCCCAGGAAATGTCAGGTCCTGGCTGCACACAGGTTACTATGTACTGACTACAGCCAGGTCAGAAAGGGCTCGCTTTTGTTCAAAGCAGACTCTACATCATTGAAGAGGGGGATCAGATCTTCAGATTCCAGAGTTCCAAGGTCCACATTGGTTCCTGGGAGACAGTCCAGAAAATCGGGGAAACGGGTCTGCTGAGGATTGATGTTCAGTGGTGTCTGACCTGCGTTTTCCCCTACAACAGAATGAGAAGAAACCATTTTCACTCCTTTTTCAGGTTCTTGAAAGAGAGGCAATTCAAATGTTAACATAACTCTCATCTTCACCTGTCCTATGCCTACATGGAAGCAGATTAGGTTGCTATGGGTATAAAATATTTCATTTCTGGACAAAATTTCAGCTACCACCCTGACTCTGAGATGGTGACACTCATTCCTAGGACATGCAGAGGTGCCAGGGGAATCTGCAACTGTCCTGGGTTGGCATGGTCCAGAAGAACAAGTCCTGGCAGAAGTGAAGGCCTTGGGGGTCTGACCTATGACCTGTGTCTTCCCGAGACAGCAGCTTAAAGAGCTGTTTTGTGAAAGAGTGGGGAGGCCCTGCCTGTAAGAAATGCCTTATCACAGGACTATAATCTCAGGATTTAATTGCAAGCTTATATCCTCCCTCAAAGATAATAGTGAAGAGTTTCTTTTAACTATATTCAAAGATAATAGTGAAGAGTTTCTTTTAACGGTGTTATTAAAAGGTTGTCTTTATTGATGGCACTAGGAATCAATGTCAAAGCAGTTTATAAAGTGGGTTCTGCAGATCATGCCCCTCCCTCCACTCCACCCTTCACAGCATTTGCCTTTCTCACAATGTAGGAGAGTCACAATGCCTGTGAGCTCAAGAAGGTTCTGAGATGTCTTGCAGTAAATAAGTCTGCTTTATTTTGTTTCAGCCACTGTTACCTAAGTGCATGTAATCAACTAATCCAGTTTTGGCCGAACTTATGTCCTAATAGAACTAGAGTTTACAGAGACATAACTCTTATCTTTATCTGTGCTATGCTTTCACAGAAACAGATTACATTGAGAAAATGCCGTTCTAGAATAAAATTAAGTGTCTGGAGCATGACATGAGGAATCCATGTTCTTTATGAATAACAGTGTAAGAGAAAATGTACTGACCTTGTGTCCATAGACTGACCTTTTTAACTGTGTGGCGTTAGACATATATAATGTGGCCCTGTTTACCCATATAAAGTTGGTATTATAGCACCATCTTCACTACCCACAGCTCTGGGTACCATTCACACAAACTCATATACATACAAAAATATAATAAATACAAAAATACAATAAATGTTTGTTGGTTGTGTTTAAAGAAAGAAAAACCTTAGAACTCAATCACCGTTGAATACAGAATATTAGAATAACTAGTTAATGTAAACAGCCTCAAACAATAGTCGTTGCATAGAAATTCACTATTCTGACTAAAACTGTAGAAAATTCATTTTAATCATATAAATTAAATGTTTTCCAGGAAAAAAAATTATAGCCTTCCTAGTAATGAAGGAAACATAATTCAACTTTATTTGGGTGATAGCAAAACTCCATGATTTTTCTATAACTCATAAAATATCAATGCTTCTTGGCAATATTTTATAGGATTTTCATTGCAAAATACAATGAAAAATTAAAGTTCAACCACATATTGAAAAACATCAAAATAAAAAAGAAAATCCAAAATAACTTTTTCTGCCACTAGAGTATAAGAGATTAGAAGTGAAGTCCAAAAAAGTTCCCTTCCTTGAAGAATGATCTAAAGGTGCTGATCTCTTTTTTTCTTCATCGCCAGTTAGAATCATTTATCCATATTAATTTTCCATTTTAACTTTCTAATAATGTGAGAATACATTGTTTTAGTCAACTTAAGGCTCTCTGTTTTAAATAATTCCTCTTATCCTTCTTCTCAAACTTAAAAGGCATGAGGAAACTAATTAAGGTTCTTCATTGAGGTTAACAATTTTAATTTCTCTCTCTTTGGAGCAACTTTGCAATCTCATTGTAATCATTTTTGTTTTTGCAGTTTTAGCCACTTAAAAAGTGGGAGAGACAAAAAGCAGGCAGTTCTTAAAAGGGTATGATTATTCAAAATAATCTGGAAAAATAAGTTACTTCCCAAGCTTTGCTCTATACGCTCAGTGGTTTTGTGTGCCTTTCACAAGTTGACTACTCAGCTGGCTCACTCCCATTCCACATGTGGTCAGTGGATCTAACTGACCTTTCCAGCTACACTCCCTTTATCTTGTTATGGATAATTATAATCCTCCCTTGATAGGGCTTACCTCCATTTCCTATAAAGCCTTCATAGAAGTGACTCAAAAGTCAGTGGGCTGATAGTCACCTAACCAGGGTACCTTGGAGTCTCACCATTTATCAAGTTCCTTTGGAACCTTACCTCAGCCTTCTTAGAAGGAGACCAAGCTCTGTGGTCTCATGATTCCTCACAGCTCTAAGAAGTGAGCACAGGGGTCCCACTTTACAGGCGAGGAATCTGAGGCGCTGGGAAGTGCCGGCACTCACCCAAAGTCACTGGCAGGAAGTGGGAAGCAAGAACTCAACTTCAGTTGCCTGTCTGCAAAGTCTGCTCTTTTCAGGACACCACTTAATTTCACATTCTCAATTTTTAAAAAGCCATAAAATAGAATTCATTCTATTTTAAAAAGCTATAAAGTAGTTTTGTTTTTTTTAAATGTCATGCTTAGGTTTAGGTCTCCTTAGTCTTTTCTTATTTAACTTTGCCTTTATCTTTACTGGCTTCCCAGTGTTTAAAAGATGACGCAAACAATATTAAACACTAGAGGCCAGATGCATGAAAATCTGTGCAAGAAGTGGCCTTCCTTCCCTGGCTGCTGGGACTCTTTTCTCCAGCACCCAGGACCTGGGCTTCCCTACTCCGGCCACCAGCAGGCACCTGGGGCCCGGGCTGGCTTCCCTCCAGCCCCGGCTTTGTCAATAAGGACATCCAGAAGACGCCTGGAAGACATCTGGTCTAATCAGCACATTACCCTTTTATTATTATAGACAGGAAGGAGCAACTCCAAAGAGGGCAAATAAATCTCACACCGAAAAGGAGAGATGAAGAGGGAGAGAGGGAGACAGGCTAAGAGGGAGAAAGCTGAAGTAATAAATATATAACAAAACAAAAAGGTCAAACTATTCCTGTGTGACTCCTCACAATAAAGCTATACAACCCTCTTCACATGACACCTGCAGGAGACCTGAGCAGTCGCCCCACACCCACACTACTGCCAAGTCTGTCTCTTGGCTGACTGATAATTCAGAATCAGATGGGAAGAGTAGACTTTGAGGAGCAGAGGGCGAGAAATACAAGCACTGTGGACAACAGCAGTGGGAAAACCAATTATTTTCACCACAGAACAATTAATTTTCTATCACCCATCAGAATAAGGAGAAACCTGCATAAAAACTCCAAATAGTGGACACCTCTACTAACTTTTATTTTTGGTTCTAGAATGTCTCTGGGAGTTTAGGACTTTGATAATTAAGTCTAGATTTGGCTAATAAGTCTAAATTCAGTTTTTGCAATTGAAGACCTTACTGCTTGAGTAGAGGAGGAAAGGCAAGGTAACTGGGAAGCCATCAGAGGACTGGCCTGCAGGCTGGGGATCAGGGTGAAGTCACTGATTCTTCATTTTAATTGTTGGGATTTGGAGCTGACTATTTAGAATTCTCTGAGTTGTTTACCTGTCCAAATGCTCATAGCCAACTGCCCTCCAAATGCAGTGCTGGTGGAACTATAAACCAGTATCTTCTCAAGAAAGAAAGTGGCTTATTTGTTATAACTAAGGATCAAACACATCACTATTTCACTGTGTAAGAATGACAAGCATCTTGATATGATAGTGAGGAAAGAGCTATGTGGAACAAGGTTAAGCAAAAAAAAAAAAAAAAGAGAGAGAGAGAGAGAAAGAATAATTGAAAATCTTGTGCCATATACAAAACTATATTTGTATAAACTATGGGGAAGGGGTTGGAGTTTATTAATAGTGCTTGGGACCCAGCTGGCATGGCTCAGTGGTTGAGCATCAACACATGAACCAAGAGGTCACAGTTTGATTTCTGGTCAGGGCATTTTCCCAGGATGAGGGCTCCATCCATAATAGAGGGCATGCAGGAAGCAGCTGATAAATGATTCTCTCTCATCATTAATGTTTCTATCCCTCTCTTCCTCCCCTTTCCTTTCTCTGATATCAATTAGAAAAACATATGAAAATATATTTTTTTAAAAAAAATGCTTTGTTGAGATTGTTTCTAGTTGGATTCCAGAATAAAGATGACTATTAAGATGATTTAAAATGCAAACTTATTGCAAGTACTTGCAGGCTTTGCTCCTACCTGTGTCCATCTCATCCACGTTGCTGAGGAAGTCCTCTGGGGTGGTGGGAACACTGTAGCACCCTAGCCCCAGGCCACTGTCAGTGCTCTGTTCCCTTGAATGATATGGCCCTCTGGAAAGCAAAAGTGGAGGAACATCAAGATAAGCCCACTAAAGAAATCTCCAAATTAAAGTACAGTCATAAAAACCTAACCTAGTATAGTTCTGTCATTTGGTCTAACTTTCCAAGTAATGAAGAGAAACATGATTTGGAGCTCCTTTTAATTTTTTTGAAACATATATCCCAATGTCCATGAAATTAATAAATAGTAAGCAAATAAAATTGGCTGTTCATAGTAAATTGATTTCATTTTCATCTTAAAATAGTAATTTGAACACTACTCTACATATCCTATATAATAAAAGTCTACTATGCTAAGTGTTTGGTCTTTTGGTCAGCCATTCAACCAATCAAAATATAATATGCTAAGGCTGCTCAACTGCTTGCTATGAGTGTCATTGACCACCAGGGGCCAGATGATCCCACCAATAGGTTAGCTTTCTGCTGGGGTCCAGCTGTTCGGGACTGAGCAATATGGGCTGGATGCTCCCTAGAGCCCTCCTGCATCCCTCCCCAAACCCAATCCTGCCCTGTGGGGTCCCTTGGCCTGACCTGTGCCCTCTCACAATCTGGGCTGAGTACACAATATAATAAAAGGCTATATAATAAAAGGCTAATATGCAAATCAACCAGTCGCTATGATGTGCACTGACAGCAGGGGAGCAGACTCTCAATGCAGGAACTGCCCCTTTGTGGTCAGTGTGCTCCCACAGGGGGAGCTCTGCTCCACCTGGCAAGCACAGCAGCAGTGGCTGGAGCCCCTCCTGCTTTCATGGCAGCACTAAGGATGCCTGACTGACAGCAGGGAGCGGGCCTAAGCCGTTGGACATCTCCCAAGGGCTCCCGGACTGCAAGAGGATGCAGGCCAGGCTGAGGGACCCTCCCCGAGTGCACAGATTTCTAGTCAAGTATAATAGCATTTATGTAAATTAAAAAATATATAGAAAACAATGTTGAATGCTGCTTAGGGATGCACACATTATCAGGCAACGAGAAGCATAAAAGCATGTGTGATGAATGTGCAGTGGTAGGAATGAGTTTCAATATTAACTTCAATGTTTATTTCAAAAAACAAATCCATAAAAATATGGGAAATCTGGTTTTGGGGTATATGGTGAATCTTACATTATTCTTTATACTTTTCCAAACATTTGAAATAGTTGAATCCTCTGAAAGGACAGAAAAGACACAGGAAACAGAACCCTGCCCTTTATAAGAAACTAAGGCTAACTACTTCTGCTCATGAAGATATTCTTGACTAAATTATCTTTTCCATCTGCTCCTATGTTTCCTATTTTAAAATCTCTTTTTTTAAATTAATTTTATTGTGAAGTAATTTTAGAATCACATAGAAGATGCAAACAAAAGGAATAGATCCTCATGCACTCTCCCCCTGCTTCCCCAAGGACACTTAAATAACCACAAGACAAGGATCAAAACCAGGAAACTGACATCATATAACACTATTAACTGAATTACAGACCTAACTCATATTTCACCATAAACATCATTTCTTAACGATTATGTTCTTCATTTGCCACATGGCAGGCTTCTCCCCGAACCCCTACTAGCTACATTAAATCACAAGATTTTTCCAAATAATTACTGTGCAACACTATCCCATTGAAATAAGTTTATTCTCATTTTAAAATTATTGACTAGGGTTTCAGTCCATGTCATATCACCAATTTTGAAATCTGAAATTAAAAAAGAAAAGTAGTTAATTTCACCTGCTTTTATTTTCTCTGCCACTACTTGCTGCCTCTATCTTCACTCAAACCTCCAAGCTCCCCACCATTTCCCACACAAACACCCACCATACTCTAAATCACAAAATAAAGAAAGCAAAAATAAGTGGCCCCCAAATATTAACTTACCCATTGAGAAAAGGATCTGAGCTATTATTAGTGATGGATCTCATGTCTGGAGTCATGGCAGAGGGATTAACAGCAGCCTGAACCGTGGCCAGAGTCTCAGCTTCCATGGGGAGCTGTCTACAGAGGGCAGCTTCCTGTAGAAATATGCCAGTCAAAGGGAGAGACAAGAGTTATTCCCCTAGTCTCAGGATCAGAGCAAAGTATACTTCACATGAAAACATTTCACCAAATACAAAGCACTTTATATTAATTGCTAATAAGTCAAAATCATCAGGAAATCAAGTGTTCTTTCTCTGAAGAAAGTCTTACAGATGAAAGACATTTCATCACATTCACAAAGTTAATGAGAAACTCAGCTAATATTTCTCCTCAGGACACTTAAGTAGCAATGTCCCATCCATACAATTGTTTAAATGCCCAAATCTTAGAAAGGCCTCTCAAAGCACTTGCTCAGAGATAAGGCTATTTTTATCTTAGGGATTCAAACCAAATCTTAATCAATCAAAGCCACTGGATTCCTCTGCACTAGCAGATATATTCTGGTCTTTGCCAAGCATTGGTCAGTAAAACTGTGGGATTACCGAGTTCAAGCTCTACATTAAATCATAGCTTGCATGTTATGTTAGTAGCCAGGAGAGCAAAACAATCAATTAAAAACTTGTTTGTTGATCAGTTGTTCTATTAGACTAATTATTTTGTCAAGGACTAAAATGGCTGAAGGTTAGAGAAACATGCAGACCTAATCCAAATCCCGCTGCTAAATGAATGTTTGAGGGCATCTGCATTTTATTAGCAAAAATCAGAATGCTAGTATTATTTTTTTAAAGCTAATATTACTTTGCCAAGAGAGTCAACCTGAAGGTTATGGATTTGACTGCAATTATATTCTCTAAGTATAACCTCCAGGGAGTCTCTCTCATTTTGACAAACAATCTGACATCAAATTACTTTCAAATTCCAGAGAATAGTTTTGCATGTTTATATTTCATCCAAAACCAAGTCTAGGCCCTTTCCATATTTATGCCTATTAGTTGCCCATTTTCCAGGCTAACGAACGACATTGGTCTCACTGTTCTATAACCCCTCCTCTACCTTCCCACCCCAACATGGCTACAAGGGCAAAGGAAATATTTAGGCCATGTAAGTTACAATATCTTTGTTAGATCTGTTCTAGCTCTAATATGCTATGATTTCAGAGAGTAACTACTGTCTAGACAAGTCTAGTGAAGTCATTGACTATAAAAATTTTTGGTTACTAGAGTTCACTGCACTGTTACTAGGAGTTATGATGACATGTTTCTCACATATGGTGAGGCTAACTAATAAGAAATTGCATTGCTAATATACACTGAAATTAATGTCCTGGTTAAGAAGGGCTCCTGGTTCACTTTTGCTCATTTAGCTTGCAAATAATCAGAATATTTAACTAACACAAATGTTATTCAGTTAATCCATAAAGCAAGCAAACAAAAATAAAGGAGATTTTTTTTAAAGTTGATTTTAATCCATAATCCAAATCTTGGAAATATCTCTGGATATAGAAAAGTCTGCTGGTCCTTACATGGCAGGCAGTGTGCATTGGAAACCTTATTTCCCAACCAAAGCTTATCCGAAGGCCTCATAGGGGGGACCAAAGTGACTGAATCTGGTGTGAGGAGCCTAGGACCCACCAACCCTTCACGCATACTCATACACTAATAAATGTGGGTTTTATCTCTGAACTGATGCCCTTTTATTATTTTAATATATTGTTATTGATTTCAGAGAGGAAGGGAGAGTGAGAGAACAGAAATATCAATGATGAGAGAGAATCATTGATCAGTTGCCTCCTGCATGCTCCCTACTGGAGATCAAGCCCACAATCCGGGCATGTGCTCTTGATCTGAATCGAACCCAGGACCCTTCAGTCCACAGGACAATGCTCTATTGAGCCAAATTAGCTAGGGCTATCAATCATGTTTTAAGAATACCGTTTGAGTTTGTAATTTTAGGTAGTCTGAATACAAGCATAAGAATAATTTTGGGAGTTACATGGAATAAAAAAATTCATATTAGATACATAAAGCATATGGATTATGTATCATCTATAATGCTATAATATGAAAATGTTTACATTAAAAGAAAAAACACCATATATAAACTTTACTCTTCATTTAAATTACTCCTGGCATATTTCACATAATTACAATATAGAACTTTTTTATTTTTTTTAAAATATATTTTATTGATTTTTTACAGAGAGGGAAGGGAGAGGGATAGAGAGTTAGAAACATTGATGAGAGAGAAACATCGATCAGCTGCACATTCTGCACATCCTCCACTGGGGATGTGCCCACAACCAAAGTACATGCCCTTAACCAGAATCGAACCTGGGATCCTTCAGTCCACACGCTGATGTTCATCCACTGAGCCAAACCAGTTTCAGCGAACTTTTTTTTTTTTTGCCTGTGTGCGGTTAAATTCTATATAATAAAAGTGTAGTATGCAAATTGTTCCCTCAACCAGAGTTCTTCTGGGAGTTCAACCAGGAGACAGGCCAGCAGCCACTAGGGACCTACAGTGCATGAATTTCGTGCACTGGGCCTCTAGTATGTAAATAAAATTCAAAAGGACTATCTATCTATCCCAGTGGTCAGCAAACTCATTAGTCAACAGAGTGGCAAACCGCAGCTCATGAGCTGCAATTTGCCAACCACTGATCTATCCTATCTAATAAAAGAGTAATATGCAAAATGCCCATCAGTCTAAGACATAAGATGGCTGCCCCTATGTGGTCAAAGATGACTGCCCCCATATGGACACAAGATGGCCGCCATAAGATGGTCAGCAGGGGAGGGCAGTTGTGGGTGATCCGTTGGGAGGAACCAGGCCCGCAAGGTAGGGCAGTTAGGGGGAACCAGGCCAGCAGGGGAGAGCAGTTGGGGATGCTAGGCCTGTAGGAGAGGGCAGTTAGGGGCAACCAGGCTGGCAAGGGAAGGTAGTTAGGGGTGACTGGAGCAGCACGGAAGGGCAGTTGAGGGCAACCAGGCCTGCAGGAGAGGACAGTTAGGGGTGACCAGGCTGGCAGGGGAGGACAGTTATGGGTGACCAGACTGGCAGAAAAGGGCAGTTAAATGCAATCAGGATGGTAGGAGATCAGTTAAGCATCGATCAGGCTGGCAGGAGAGTGGTTAGGGGTAATCAAGCAGACAGGCAGGTGAGCAGTTGGGAGCCAGCAGTCCTGGATGTGAGAGGGATGTCCCAGATTGGAGAGGGTTCATGCTGGGCTAAGGAGCACTCCCCCTCCACCCCATGCACGAATTTCATGCACCAGGCCTCTACTAGATATATAAAAGGCTAAGCGACTGTTACAATCGAATGACCGAAATGATGCAAACTGGCCACCAGTGAGCAGATGCTCAACAAAGGAGCTGCCCCCTGGTTGTCAGTGTGCTCCCACAGTCAACCTCCCACAGCAGGCCAACCTCCCTTGCTTCCCCCACACCCCTTCCCTTCCCCATCCCCAACTGGGACTAGGCAAGGCATCCCCAATAGGTTCTGATCTCCGGCCAGGCATAGTGACCCCACCCATGCATGATTTGTGCATCAGGCCTCTAGTGTATGATAATCAAAGCTGAAAGAACCTATACTATAACAGGGAAGAGGTTTACTGTGTCATTTCACATTTGTTTCCTCTATTTTAAATTAGATAATCAAAGCTCCATTCTTCAGCAGCACTGTTTCTCTACTTGAAAGACTTGACGCTCAGGTCATTATAAGCACAAGACTATGTTCTAAATGTAGAAGACTCATAGTATCATTTTCCACCTTCAAATGATAAACAAATGAGAGAATACAGAAAGGGTGTTAAGTACATTTAAATAATAACTTTATTTTTATATTCCTCACCTGAAGATATGCTTTTATTAATTTGAGAGAGAGAGAGAGAGAGAGAGAGAGAGAGAGAGAGAGAGAAACATTGATGTGAGAGAGAAACATGGATCTGTTATCTCCCCAAACACACCCCAACTGGGATTAAACCTGCAACCTAGGTTTGTGCACTGATCAGGAAGCAAACCCCGAAAACTTTTGGTGCATGGCACGACACTTCTACCAACTAAGTTACATGTCCAGGCCATAACTTTGAAAATAAATTAGGCTAGTCTGAGTTGGAAAGTTATTATAAGGGGCAACACTTTCTCCAAGATTATTCCACATTTCAGCCAACCTGAAGATCATGCTGACCCCTACTGGAAACCCACCTAACATGTTCTTCACTTATTCATTGAGCAAATATTTATTTAGTACCTATTATATGCCCAGCTGTTGCAGGTAGTGTAGACATAGGAGTGAACATGACAAAGCCCTGCAGGACAGTTCTGTCTACTTTCCTCCTTCATCTCCAACATTTCCTCTTACACATTCCTTACTTGCTGCCTCTCCCACTTCCAGCATCCGCACCAACTGTTCCCTCTGCTTCTAACATGCTCCTCAGATATTCCCAATGTTTACTTCTTCACTAATATTTATTTCCCACAAATGCCATCTCCTCAAAGATTGCATGAAATTTTCTTCAGAGCAACTTATATATTTGTTGACTGTCTTTCCCATTAGCTCAAGAGGGAAAGGTTTTGTCATGTTCACTCCTATGGCCCCAATGCCTATAACAGCTAGGCATATATTAGGTACATGATAAACATTTGCTCAAAGCATAAGTAAAAAACATTACTGGAATTCAAATGGAAATATTTTAAATTGTAATTAGTAATAAAAAATAAACTAAGAACATCCAATTCTCACCTTCAACCACAAATATGAGAGCAATAACACCTATAGTATGCACTGCTTACTAGCCAGGCACAAACTTCATCCTCATGTGATAATCCCACTACACTCCTCCTTGCTCCAAATATAGATAGTGAACAGGAGGAGCAGGAATTTCAGGGTTAGATGCTTTGATTTGAACTCTAGCCCTGACATCTCCCAGCCAATTATTTAACCCTAGGTTCCTGATTTGCAAAGTGGAAATAACAACATATCTACCCAATAGAGCTACTGTGATGATAAAGTGAGGTTACATATGTAGGGCTCTTAAGAACATGAGCTCACTTAATCAATATTAACTGTTATTATCATCATCTCATGTTCTATATTACAATCCCAGAAAATAAAACAAAAAATCTTAAAGATCACACTATTGTGTGGCTTGATCTACTCTGAGTGTCTGACACTTCTTCTTGGTCAACTTCCATCCAGAAGGATTAAAGTATGAAGTTCATCATTATGTTTCAGCAAGACTAAGAAAACAATTTCTTCTTTTAAATAAGGAGAAGTTTGTAAACCTTTTTGTATAATATAAAATTAGTGGGGGTTTTCAGTTTGTTTGTTTGTAAATCCTCACCCAAGGACATGTTTTTATTGATCTTAGAGACAAAAGGGAGGGAGGGAGGAAGCAAGGGAGGGAAGGAAAAAGAGGAGAGGTGGGAGAGAGAGAGAGAGAAAGAGAGAGAGAGAGAGAGAGAGAGAGAGAGAGAGAGAGAGAGAGAGAAACGTTGATGTAACAGAGAAACACCAATCAGTTGCCTCTCATACCCACCCCATTTGGGTTGGAGTATGTGCCCTGACCAAGAATCAAACCCTCGACCTTTCAATATATGGTACGATGCTCCAACCAACTGAGCCACACTGGCCAGAGTTAAATTAGTTTTTAATATAAATGGAAAATGGTGAGAATTTTCATTTCACTTAATTATATTTTATAATATAACTAGAGGCCCGGTATACAAAATTTGTGCATGGGGGTGTGTGTCCCTCAGCCCAGCCTTCACACTCTCCAATCTGGGACCCCTTGAGGGATATCCAACTGCCCATTTAAGGCCTAAATGGACAGTTGGACTCCCTCTCACAATCCAGAACTGCTGATTCCCAAATGCTCACCTACCTGCCTGCCTGATTGCCCCTAACTGCTTCTGCCTGCCAGCCTGATCACCCCGTAACCACTCCCCTGAAAGCCTGATTGATGCCTAACTGCTCCCTTGCCAGCCTGCCCTCTCCTGCAGGCCTGGTCACCCCTAACTTCCCTCCCCTGAAGGCCTATTCCCCCCAATTGCTCTCCCTTGCAGGCCTGGGTCCCCCCCAACTGCTCTCCCTTGCAGGCCTGGGTCCCCCCCAACTACCCTTCCCTGCAGGCTCGGTTGTCTCCAACTTCCATTCTCTGCTGCCCTAACTGCCCTCCCCTGCAAGATTGATTGCCCCCAATTGCCCTCCATTGCAGGCCTGGTCCCTCCCAACTGCCCTTCCCTGCTGGCTATCTTTTGGTGGCCATCTTGTCTCCACATGGGGGCAGCCATCATGACCATATGGGGGCAGCCATCTTGTGTGTTAAAGTGATGTTCAATTTGCATATTACTCTTTTATTAGATAGGATAGAGGCCTCGTTTGCCCTGAAGGGTGTCCTGGATCAGGATGGGTGTTCCTTTGGGGTGTGGGATGGCCTGGGCGAGGTGCCTGTCATGTTTTGCAGGCCAGTGACTCAAGCAGAGGCTCTGGTATCTGGGATTTATTTATCTTCTATAATTGAAACTTTATGGCCACAGCCATTTTTGTTGGGATTTATTTATCTTCTATAATTTAAATTTTGTAGCCTTGAATGGAGGCCAAGTCAAGCCAGGGCAAGCAGAAAGCTTGGCTTCCCCCATCACCAGGGGCAACTTGAGCCTCTTGCTCTCTCCAACTTTGTGACTGCTGCCATTTTTGTTGGGATTTACTTATCTTCTTTAATTGAAACTTTGTAGCTTTGAGTGGAGACCTGGGCCTGCCAGGGTGTGTGGAAAGCTTGGTTTCCTCCATTGCTGGGAAAAACCAAGCCTCCTGCTCTCTCCATGACCACAGCCATATTGATTGGCTGGTGGGTGTGGCTTATGGTGTAGCAGAATGATGGTTAATTTGCATATCCCTCTTTTATTATATAAGCTAGTTCTATATTTAGAATTCTGAAAGTATAGCCTTTTTTTTTTTTACTTCTACTCATGAATGGAAGGAGAAAAAAAGCAGCATGAAATCCTAGTTTTTAAATAAAAGGCTAACCTTATTAGCACATCTCCATCCAAACAAGGGAGGACTTAAAAAACAACTTTTAGGTATAAAATTCAACCCCAGATTCAATATGCTTCTAGCTGCCATGACACAACCGCCCTGCCTCAGCAGAAGCCAGAGGCAAACACTGACCAAGAAGTAGCAGTCAATCAAGACTGGTAGAACTGAAACAGCTGAAGAAAAGATAGAAGATGGGGGCACTGGGCTATGTAAATTGATGTGAAAACAGGGGGACAGCTGGCCAAAGTCAGTCTAGGGCATGACTTAGGCCTACAAGTCAGAGAACTGGCAGTACAACTGCCATAACCAACCCTGTGCTCTATTCGCAGCTCCCTCTAGTTGAAGCAGAAGTAATACTGAGCTAGAGACATATCCAAGACTCCTGGTCTGTCTCACATTTTCCACTTCCACTCTAGTTCAACAGATATATTCACAGATCCCTTCCCAGTATCCACTGCATTCCCACCCACCCTGTTCTCCCAAGCATGTCTTCAGTTGCCTAGACTACTCAGTACTTTGGGTATCTCTTCATCTAGTCCAGTGGTCAGCAAACTCATTAGTCAACAGACAAATATCAACAGCACAATGATTGAAATTTCTTTTGAAAGCCAAATTTTTTAAACTTAAACTTCTTCTAACGCCACTTCTTCAAATAGACTCGCCCAGGCCATGGTATTTTGTGCAAGAGCCACACTCAAGAGGTCAAAGAGTGTGGCCGAAGTTTGCCAACCACGGATCTAGTCATATTTCACCCACCCTTAAGCAGCGGTTGCCAACCTTTCAGACCCCGTGGACCATCAGTGGTCCATGGACCACTGGTTGGTGACCACAGGCTTAGAGGTTCCATTATTCCACCTTTTCCTTACTACAATAACCACAGAAAGCTACCTTCCCTTACTCCCAGACCTGAACTCCTAAACAAACACATCCAGCAGGGATCTGAAACCTCATGTCTCCCAAAACACTCCTCATCAGGCTCTAAAGCAGGGGAAGGCAGTTGGGGGTTATCAGGCCAGCAGGGGAGCAGTTACAGGCAGAAGAGGTTAGGGGCAATCAGGCAGGCAGGCAGGAGAGTGGTTAGTTGTCCAACAGTCCCAGATTGTGAGAGGGATGTCCAATTAGAGAGGGTGTAGGCTAGGCTGAGGGACCTCCCCTTTTACCCCCATGCACAAATTTCATGCACTGAAACTCTAGTAACAAATAATCCTATCTAATAAAAGGGTAATATGCAAACTGACCATACCTCTGATACACTCACAAGCCATGCCCACCAGCCAATCAGAGCTAGCATGCAAATTAACCCAACCAAGATGGCTACAGCCACAGAGAGCATGGGAGAGAGGCCTGGGTTGCCCCTGGCGATGGAAGAAGCCAAGCTTTCCACAAAGCCTAGCCAGAGGAGGTTAAGGTAACCAAGTTTCAATGGCTGTGGGAGCAGAAGACTTGACTCTGCTCCAGGCTACAAAGTTTCAATTGTAGAAAATAAATAAATCCCAGATACCGGGGCCTCCACTTGGGTTGCTGAGTAGTGTGGCCAGCCTGCAAACCACCACAAGACCCTGACCCCAGCCACCCCATACCCCAAGGGAACACCCACCCTGATCCAGGACACCCTTCAGGACAAACCAGCTGGCCCCCACTCATGCAACAGGTCTCTATCCTATCTAATAAAAGAGTAATATGCAGATTGACCATCACTCTAACACACAAGATGATTGCCCTCATGTGGTCACAAGATCCTGCCCCCATGTGGCACAAATGGCCACCACAAGATGGCCCGCAGGGGAGGACAGTTGGCAGGGACCAGGCCTGCAAAGGAGGGCAGTTGGAGGTGATCAAGCCTGGAGGGGAGGGCAGTTAAGGGTGACCAGATCAGCAGAGGAGGGAAGTTGGGGGTTTGCGGGCCTGCAGGGAAGGGCAGTTGGAGGTGACCAGGCCCATAGGGGAGGGCAGTTAGGGGAAAACGGGCTGGCAGGGGAGCAGATAGGCATCAATCAGGCTGGCAGAGGAATGGTTAGGGCGTGATCAGGGTGGCAGGCAGAAACAGTTAGTAGCAATCAGGAAGGCAGGCAAGTGAGCAGTTGGGAGCCAGCAGTTCTGGATGGTGAGAGGGATGTCTGACTGCCTGATCTTGGAGTTCCAGATTGGAGAAGGAGCAGGCTGGGCTGAAGGACACCCACCCCCTGTGCATGGATTTCATGCACTGGGCCTCTAGTGATAAGAGCCAAGCCTGGTGGAGTCCATGTGCCAGATATCTTCTTGGTCCAAACCCCACTTCTACCTCAAGTAGCAAGTCAGCACTGTTCCTCTGGGTATTTCAACCGACCTGCCCACCTTGTGAAGTCTGTATCCAGTTCTCTATTCTACACTTTGCTGAGGTTTTTACAAAGACTGACCAGAAAAGAAAAATAAGATGGGAGAGGTTTAAATGAAATGTCCTATGAAGAAGTAGGAGGCTATTTAACCAGAGGAAAGACTTAAGGGCACACTTTGGCCCTCAAACTATCAAGGAAACATTACATGGGAGCAAGAAGATTCCTTCTATCCAAACTTAAAGCCATTATGATGAAGGACTTTCCAATTAGTAGTCTGTTCTGGAGTGGAACTAGCTCTTTTCCATTCTCTGGGGTACTGGCCACTGCACTTCTCAAGCAGTTGTGAAAGACTGTGTTATTAGACAAGTCCTGAGCTTGGCACAGAGAAAAAGTCCTTCACATAAAAAATATTGGAGTTCAAGTCCCAGCTCAGCTACTCCCCAGCTATAACGTTTGGGACTAAATTCTTAACCTTTCTTAATAGTTTGTTCATCTGACTCATTTTTCTGGGATGTTATAAAAATTTAAAAGCATATTTATAAAGAACCTGGCACTGTAGGGCAGCCAACAGAATGAATAACCCATAATAGTAAATGTTTTTAGAGGCAGGAATATTAGCTAATACCTGCAAATGGCTCACAATGTATGAAGCGCTGTTTTGAGCACTTTAACATACTATTTCATTTCATCCTCATGTCTATCCAACTGTCTCCATATTGCAGATGAGGAAACTGAGGCATTGGGAAGTTAACCAACTTCCCCAAGATCTGGCTCCAGAGTTCGTTCTCATGGCCACCACACCAACAGTGTAATAGACAGAGGAAAGCCAAGGGCTACGGTTGGCAGACCTCAAATTTTTGGCCCTTTCACTTGGGACAGGGTATTTCATTACTCTGGGCCCATTTTCCCAGCTCTGATATGGAAATACTGATCCCCACCACTCAAACAGTTTACAGGGGGGGTTAATAAAATAACCTATTTAACTCTTGAACACAGTTAACTGTCCTCAGCTGGGAAAGTGATTAAACTGCATAGTTCTACATTCCTTTTCAATGTATATATGGGTGGAGCTAGTGTCCTGGGAAAACACAACATATCAAGTAAAGTTATACTTTCAGATTTTAAAGGCCAGTTTCAGAAAGATCTGGGAAGCTTCTCCTGGTAATCTACTCCTCCCTTCCTCCACAACAACTTTACTTTGTCTCTAGACCCAGGCTAGAGTGGAAAGACTGCTGCAAAATGAAGACTTTGAGTCCCCCCCGCCCGCCCCCCCCGTCTCTCTCTCTCTCTCTCTCTCTCTCTCTCTCTCTCTCTCTCTCTCTCTCTCTCTCTCTCTCTCTCGGAGTTTTTGGTTGAGTCTCTGGTCATCCATCTAGCTCCCTGATATGAATAATGATATGTAGGTTTAAAAACACCCTCTCCTAGCCCTAGCCCATTTGGCTCAGTAGATAGAGTGTCAGCTTTCAGACTGAAAGGTCCCGGGTTCGATTTGGGACGAGGACACGTGCCTGGGTGGCAGGCTCAATCCCCAATAGGGGGCATGCAGAAGGCGGCTGATTGGTGATTCTCTCTCATCATTGATGTTTTTATTTCTCTTTTCCTCTCCCTTTCTCTCTGAAATCAATAAAAATATATTTAAAAAAAACAATAATATCCTCTTCTAGCAGCTGGGGGAGAGGGTGGTGTATAAAAAGCTGGAGGGTAAAGGTGTGGAAACACTGATTTGTCAGTAGAAGGAAGCAAACCCCAGACCTCCTCCCCTCCAACTCCTCAGGGCCTGCATCTCGCCCTTAGAATAAATCAACAGCAGAGCGAGCACTTCCACAACAGGTGAGAGCCTTTGTGGCCAGTACTGGGCTGAGGGCGGCCTCCGCCAAGGTTCCTGCCTCCCTGGAATATACTTCAAAGAGAAACGAATGACAATAACCTTTTCCAAGGTTTCTTGCTTGATATAAGTGTGGGTTTCCAGGAATTCCAGAAAAATAGAAGATTGAATTGTTTTCATTATAAAGGTTGGGATGACCAGAAACTAATGAAAAAAGAAATACCTTTTGAAATCCTAACATTAAAACAGTTAATCCCATAGAGAGCAGTGCCTCTCTCTGTCCAAAGGCTGAGTGAGGCTTTAGAGGCAGAATGCTGAATTATTCACCTTCTTCATAGAAAAACGTCTTTGCCAAAGGGTTCCAGAAACCCACTGTCACATTTTCAGGAGCCTCTCTTCTTGAAACACTTCATCACACACTCAGCTGCCAGAATTGCTGCTATGAAAGAACAACGGTAACTCCAGCACTTTCAGGAAGACAATTAGAGTCCATATTATTATCCATGGCCTGTTTGCTGCTCCTTTAATTCAGGAGGTATAAAACAATATTGCATTATTCTATAATCTCTGTTGTTTCTCAAATCACATTTAGGAACACATTGTAATTCAGATATTATAATCACAGCATAACTTCCATGACAGTCTTTTCACTTAAAAAAAATAGCTGAATGGACCTTGAAATGAAATAGTTCTTCATACTTTGGTGATCTCGTAAAGACCAGAAATCAGAGGCTGCTTTTCCCTTTGTGCAAACTTGGTGAACCTCCATTTAAAAATGAGTTCAATTTATAACATTTTCTAAAGGGTCCTTTTAAAAAGACTCATATTGATATTATTTTTCAACAACATAAGATTTTAGAAAATGTATTATTTCTGAGACTTGTGGGCAAACAAAACATTTGGCAAAAGTTTGAAGAGCTCTGTGAGGAAAGAATCCAAGTCAATCTGCTCATCACTTTGCATTCAGAGCATGTTGAACAATGAATGAATGAATTTAGAGAGCCAGGCTGTTCTAGAGGGATTTAAAGGTTGGTGGAATCACAGTCAACCCTGAAATATAATTCTATAAAATGTTTTTTAAAAAGTTAAATTTAGCTCCTTTTCTAAAGAAAAGACTTTATGAAATAGCCACCACATAGGCTTCACAACGTGCTATATGACACTTTTTAACCTCTCTAAATTAGCTATTCTTCGAATGACAAAACACAGACCTCAGAACCTTCCCCCCAGACCAGAGCTGCTCACAGCCAGGAGTGTCCCACCCAGCACCTTTGGTCAGGAAGGGCTGTGAGAAGCCCGCCAGCTGGCCAGCAGGCCCCAGTAGTGGTGTTCAAGCCCAAGAGAAATCTCTGAGACCTGCCAAAAAAATTCCACAGCCTCCTGCCCAAACCCTCTGTCCTCTTCCTTGTTGCCCTGGCAACCAGAGGCCAGCCTTAGTCAGCATTTTTGTTTGAGTGAGCTGCATTCTTCTGTCCACTGAGCCCCAATCAAGGATGGAGGTAAACTCAGTGCTGAGCTTGCTTGGGAACAATACCAATTTCTCAACAATGCAGCCCCTGAGAAGGGGCTGTAGGGACTGACAGAAAGATTAAAATATTGGAAACAGAAGCCCCCATTCATACTTCTGGCTTCATATTTAAATGAATAATACACATGAGAAGAAACACTCTCCTTAGATAAAGGCCTGAGTCTGTTTCCATGTAAAGGAATTGTTCTTTCAGATAGGAAAATAGAGATTGAGAAGCCTGTTTCTTAATTTCTTACCAATTAATAAAATTTTCCATTTCATTAGGCAACGTTGCAAACATGTCTTTTATAATGCAGAATGAATACTGTGTTGAATTTTAAACTGTAACAACAGAATATTCTATAGTCATTATAGGCAGGTGTGGCTCATGTTATCTTAAAATATACATTTAGCCCTGCTGTTAGAAAGGATTTCAGGCAGCTTAGAATAGACACAACCAAAGTCACAGCACAATTTCCATGATCAGAATATAAAGTGTCTACCAATACATTAGTGACTGCCCAATACAAAACAGTAATATGATATGCTATTAACTGTGTTTTAAATAACAAAGTACACACACACAGATCCATACAAAGATTAGAAAGAAATCATATCTTCATAGTTACTCTACCTATGTAAGAGCATGGTTATGTTCTTCCTTGTTTTTGAGTATTTTAAATATTTTTTATAATGAATGTGTTTTATGCTTGCTATGATTTTATTTACATACAGTTCTGAGTTTTGATAAATACATACCATTGTGAAATAGCCACTAAAACTAAGATATAAAACTGTGCCATTACCGGCTCCCCAAAATTCCCTAATGCTGTCCCTTTGTAGTCGGGCCCTCCTCCCTCACCCCTAAAATTGGCAACCACTCATCTGTTCTCTGTCCCTATTGTTTGCCTTTTCCAGAATGTCATATAAATGGAATTATGTAGTATGTAGCTTTTTGAGGTCTGGCTTCTTTCACTTAGCAAAATAATTTCTTTTGTCTCAATTAGGAAAAAACAAAACATCAATTATATTTTTAAAAGTTAAAACTTTAATTTTCTACTTAAAAAAATAAAATAAAAAATCCACAAACTGAATTCTAATATCTTTTCTAAAAATATGAAGATACCAAGAAATACAATTTTAACTGAAATTGTTCTCTTTTCTAGGGTTGCCATTATTCTGATGGGCCCAGAACTGCTTTGTAGCCTTTTAGGAAATTTAGCAAAAATCTAACTCTAGTTATCAGGACCAGTGGAGAAGGTCTTTCATGAAAGTTCACTCTGCACAATGTCTGTGATAGATGCCTACTGAAAGCAGGGGAAGATCTACTTTCTGAAAAAGGTAATGTCCTAGGATCCCCACCCCTCGGGGACCACCCCTCTACTCAGAGCACCTAACACATTCCTAGATAATTCACCAATTATCAGATACAAGTAGTTCAACTCTGTTGCTACAGCAGCCAATGTTTAATTGTAGAAGCAAGCCATTTTTAATGAAATTGCCTCACTTCAGAAGGTTCCTAGCTGGGGGAGATAGTAATCCTCACTGGCTCTTTGATCTAAATTCTGTAGCTGTTCAATAACTTGGCCTGACGGGCCCACTGAAGAAAATAAGGAAGCATCCTGCTCTCATGTTCATAAACCTCTGTGCTTACTGGTGTCTGGTCTCTGCTCCAGTAATAAGACTCAAAGATGGGAATCACCTGGACTCCATAAAGTAGGAAGGGAAGAGTTTGAATCCACTCCTCTGGATTGGATAACAATTAGATTTAATCATCTTGTCTCCTCTACTAAAATATAACTTCCCTGAGGGCAGCCATGTCTCATTTATTACTTTCTACTATATAAATGTTGATTGAATAAAGGATTGAGGAAATAAAGGAAAGAAAAATATTTTTCCATTATGTAATAATGAAGGTTCACTTTAGATCTGAAGTCAAACTTTTCTCAAGTCCACTTTGTTAACATCCTGACATGATTTCAGTGACAATGAGTTAATATTTGAGCCCTTGGGGTTGGGAGGTGTACATTAAATTGTGCAATGGGGTCCGAGGAGTGGTTTTCTCCATGGCACAATATCATCAGACTCTGTACCTAGAGGATGAATGTCATGGAAGAAAGAAGCAAGAAGAGGAAGAAGAGGAAGAAAAAGGAAGAAAAGAAGAAACAGAATATTTATATAGCACATAATTTATAAAGCACTTTCACATCTATCATATATTTAAGAATAATAAAAATATACAGAAGTGTGATGATTTTCCAGAAATAGGGGAATAAATTAATCTACTTATTAAATTTGCCAAGCTTCCTTCCTAATACAGAGGTAGAGCATAGGAAAGCCTCCCTTGAGAGCCCTGCATTCAGTAAAGGCCTGCCTATAGGACAAGGACCTTGTGAAGATGGGCTGTATAACCAGGGCCATCCTGCAAGCATGGGGAGAGGAGGAATTACTAACTGTACAGTGAGGCAAGGATATGCAGGCAGTTGTTGATGCCAAGGATATGAGAGTGGGGCACAATGAAGAGAGGAAAGTCACATTTCTACCAGATGCTGGAAAGCAGCTAACAGCTGAGCCAAATATTACTTTTACTGCCTTCCATTCCTGCCTCTGCCCTGGCTTAAGTGCAAATAGTGAAGTAAAAACCATCACTCCCAGAAAAAAAAAAAAAAGGTAGAAAAATCACCAAGATGATAGACATAATCCACACCTGAACCATCAGGCATCTTGACAAATGCTCCAGAAAAACTATCATAGACCACTCGAACACTAACTACTATATGGCCTTAAATAGTCTCTTCAGACCATTTTTCCTATATTCCATAATAAAATGAGACATTAACTATCCACTCCGTCACCTTTTCTTCTCCTAAACACACACACACACACACACACACACACACACACACACGGTCAAAGCTGAACTGTGTAAGCTTCTGTGCAAATCCAGACAGCTCTCCCTGCCTGTCCTACACAATGGAATGCATGCTATGAGGCAGCAAAATGCACTAAATTCGATGGCCTCTGGGGATCAGCATTTAAGGAACTTGCTTGGCATTTCTGTAATAGGAACCATCAATAGTACATTCTGGTTCAAAAGCACTTAGGGCTGGAATAGAGGAAACAATTTAGGACACTTTTCCCCACCCCTTTTCAGAAATACTTTTTGTAGGAAAGAAGAAGGTGGGGCAAGAGAAAGAGAAGCAAAGAAAGAGGAAGAAACTGAGAAACAAGCCTCTGGTATGGTACTAAGGAAAAAACCTCAGTAAAGCTCATTTAAATATACAACTAACAGAAAACTTACAAATGTTCCTAAAATAATACTGTTTCATTTACTCTACATTAATAAATAGAAAAATTATTCCAAATGGAATTCTTATCCAAAGACAGAAAACAATAATGTAATTATTTCCCTCCTAAGAAACATGATACTGTTTATCTCAAAACAATATAAATGTTACCTGAAATAACTATGAGTTCAGACTAAAGTAATCCTTAGAGTAAAGGCACAATTATAGTTACACAGTTCAGTGTGACAGTTCAAATGAACAAAAAGCACAATTTGTGTTCATTTCCCTCATTTTCAAAGGCTCTAAAGAATTATTTTAATTTACCATGTTTTTAAAACCTCATGCAGCATCTTAGAATTTATTTGATGAGAAATACATTACGTATATTTTTTAAAGTATCAGCTGTCACTAAAAGAGAAAATAGTGTTTACCCTAATGCCCCCAGTTCCCTGCAAGAAAGCTCTCTAAACCAGTTATAACTTCTTATTTCCTTAAAAGCCGGTGAAAGGAACCTACTCATGTATCTGGCTTCATGGAAGTCATAAAGCAAAGTCTGAAGAATTAGAACAATAAATGAAGCTTTCCTCCCCAAAATGTATGTAGCCAGCAAAATTTATGAGACCAGAAAACATGTGCTTCATTAGTTTAGCAGCTCAGAAGGAAGAATTCTGCTCTTGCATAGGCCAAGCCACAGAAGCAAGGGAAACAAGGGTTTCTTCAGAGATTCTCATTATTCAATTTGTGAGGAACAGCCCTGAGCCTGCCCTAGAGAGAATACACAGCAGCAGTCTGCTGACTGATCGAATAAATAAGTGAATGATCAATGCCCAGGCAGCTTTGCAGACCACTCTACCAGAGTCCACATGCAAACCATTTTCCTTGCTCATTCTTCCTCAATCTCCCCTCTTTGTCATGCTCCACAGCAGATCAAATATGGTTGCAGATTCTTTGTCATTCTTCCAAAGAGCATCCTTTGCTATTTGCTCTAATCAGTGACTGCTTTGACCAAGAGAATATGGCAGATGTAATTCTGAGTTCCAGAGCCAGGCCCTTAAGACATTGGCCAGTTCTATTTTCTATCTTTTGGAATATTCCCTTGGGGAGACCCAAGCTGCTATGTAGTATGTGCCACTACTCTGAGATAGCCCTACAAGAGATGCCATAGAGACACTCCAGGCTTTAGTCCCAGCTAAGCACACTTCCAGCAATCCTGGCTCTGGTGCCACACGTTTGAGCGATGCCATCTGGGACCCTCCAGACCAGTGGTTTTCAACCTTCCTAATGCCACGTCCATTTAATGCAGTCCCTCATGTTGTGGTGACCCCCAACCAAAAAGTTATTTTCGTTGTTACTGCTTTAGGAAGGTTGAGAACCACTGCTCCAGACTATCCTGCCCACCAGCAGAACACCACTCAGTGATCTCAATCAATACCACATAGAGCAAAAGAGCAGTCTAGCTGAGCCCTGCCTAAATTCTAGACCCAAGAGATTGCGCCTGACTTAAGGGGGAGGTGGATGTCTGCCGAGGTCTGAAAGCTGCGGCTGACAGAGGCACCCACAGAGCAGCCTGGGACCCAGAGCTTGACTTCCCGGCACAGACGCAAAGGCGGAGGATTCAGAGATCCACACGACCCGCGGAAGGGTCAGATTTCGTCTGGGCTAGGGTGAGGTCTCCTACCCCCGCAGGGCAGAGCACTGTGGGAGCCGGGCTGCGGGAAAGCTGCCTCTGGAGAGGTCCGCGGAGGTGGTCAGGGCGTGATCCCTGAGTGTGAAGGCAAACCCTCTGAACTGTTGACAGAGGAGAGCTTTTTTTTTTTTTTTCCCTGGGGCAGAGGGACAACCTGGGAGTTATTACAGTGTCCCGGCTGCAAAACCCCCACAAACTGGTTTTGAGAACCACAGAGTAGCAGGATCTGAGCACAGCCTAGAGAGGTCCTGTGCTTTGTGTCAGAGATCAATTCCGAAACACTGCCACCCAATGGATGACACACAAATTGACTCTCGCATAACCACAAAAGAATAAAGAGATTAAAACACCAAGAGGGGAACACAGGGAACTGCAATACCTCCCCTACTGGGAAACAGGAGTGCCAAGCAGAATAATAGTGGAAGTGAAGGACCATTCTATTTTTCTTCTTTTTTTTTTATTTTTCCTTTTTTCTTTTTTTTAATTTTTCATTTTTTATTTTTCATTTACACATATTTTAATTAAAAGAATATTTTTTTCTTTCTGCCTCAATTGATTTTACCTTTATAATTATTACATTTTTGTTTTAAACTAGTATTATTAATTACCACTAGTACTTTACCGTTTTTGAAAAAAAAAAGTGTCATTTTGTTTTCTCTTTATTTTATTACGGGATTAGAGTTCTACATTCTATTTTCATCTTTCCTTTAGCATAATTTTACTCCAACTCAGCTCTACCTTTATGCTAACACTTTCCTCCTAACTTTCCCCATTTTGTTGTCTTGTTTCACTTTCCCTTTTCCAACTTTAGATTCTCCCTATTTTTCTCTTTACCTGGTTAAAATTTCACCCCATTTATATATCTAATTTCAAATCCCCTACTACAAGTCCATACAAAACTCTCTCCTCTTGTCTTCACTAGCCAAAAAGTTGTTTTTTCTTTATGTCCTTTTGTTGCTATTTGCCTGAAAAGTGATTATATCGATTTTTTGAAATTTTTTTGTGAGATTGTTTTAGTTTATTCTACTTGTTTTATTTTGCTTTTTGCTTGCTCTGTTTTCTACCTCTCTTTTCCCTCATCTCTCTCGATACCAGTTGCTATTTGCAATTTGCCTTAATCTCTAGGTACTGGTTGCTGGCCTTTATTGGGATCAGTGACTGTTCTATTGGAGTTGTCTCCTGACATCTATATTTTGTTCCTCTTTTCTCTCTTATACACTTTATTTTCTCTCTGACTTTTGTCTCTTCCTCTTTCCTTCTCCTTTTTCTCCTTTTTATTTTCTTATTTTATTTTCTTTTATTGTTCATTTATTTATCTTTTTTTTTTCTCACTCTCCCAATTTGATTTTGGCACTTCTTTTCTTTTTTCCTCATTTTCCTCTTCTTCTTTCTCTATTTACCCCTAATTTGTCCTTCATTGGTGGTCACCTTATTTGTGATTATTAACATCTTGAATACATTTCTACTCAGTGCCTTGTGTGCTGTACCTGGTCGTGTTATAGTTTGTGCCTTTCAATCAACGTAGGAGAGAGAACTACATAACCAGACACCCAGAGAAGAAAGACCATGGGCAGAAAAAGAAACAGCCCACATAAGACAGAAAGGCAGGTTTCACCAGAAAAGGAAGTAAAGGAAATAGAACCACAAATAAGCCTACCAGAGAAAGAGTTCAAAGAAATTATCATAATGTGTTGAAAAGAATGGAAGACAAATTTGACAATATCAGTAAGAGCCAAGAGGAAATGAAGAAGAACCTAGAGGAGGTGCAGAATAAACAAGAAGAAATGAAAAATGACATCACTGCTATAAAGAACTCAATAGAAAGCATCAAAAGTAGACTAGAAGAAGCAGAGGACCGCATCAGTGAGCTAGAAGATACAGTAGGAAAAAATACCCAAGTACAGCAGCTTCTAGAAAAAAAAGTTAAAAAGCAAGAAGAGAGTCTAAGGGAACTTTGGGATAACATGAAACAAAACAACATCCGCATAATTGGGGTTCAGGAAAGAGTGGAAACTGAACAAGGATTAGAGAACGTGTTTGAAGAAATAATGACAGAAAATTTCCCCAATATAGAAAAGAAAAAACCCACACAAATCCAAGAAGCTCACAGAGTCACAAGCAAAATGAACCCCAACAAACCGACACCGAGGCACATTGTAATTAAATTGGCAAACACTGACGACAAAGTAAGAATCTTAAAAGCAGCCAGAGAGAAACAGAAAGTTACCTACAAAGGAACCCCCATAAGACTAGCTACTGACTTCTCAACAGAAACTCGTCAGGCCAGAAGGGAATGGAATGAAATATACAAAGTCATGCAAAGGAAGGGTCTGAATCCAAGAATACTGTACCCTGCAAGACTCTCAATCAAAATTGAAGGTGAAATCAAAAGCTTCACAGACAAAAAAGGACTAAGGGAATATATTACCACCAAACCAGCAATGCAAGAAATGTTAAAAGGTCTGCTGTAATAAAAAGAAAGAGGAAGCGAAGAAGAAACTCGGGGGTAAGGACTAAAAATGCCAACACTTAAGTACTTATCAATAATAACTTTGAATGTAAATGGATTAAATGCTCCAATCAAAAGACATAGGGTAACCGATTGGATAAGAAAACATGATCCATATATCTGCTGTCTGCAAGAAACCCACCTTAGGAAAAGAGATGCACACAGATTGAGGGTGAAGGGATGGAACATGGTATTTCAGGCAAATGAAAATGAAAAAAAAGCTGGGGTTGCAATACTTATATCTGACAAATTAGATCTCAAAGTGAAGGACATAACAAGAGATAAAGAAGGCCACTTCATAATACTAAAGGGAACAATCCAACAAGAAAAAATAACTCTGGTAAACATATATGCACCCAATATAGGAGCACCTAAATACATAAAAAAACTCTTGGAGGATATTAAGGGAGAGATTGACAGCAATACAATCATAGTAGGAGACTTTAATACGCCACTGTCACCATTGGACAAATCCTCTAAACAAAAAATCAGGAAAGAAACATCAATCCTAAATGACTCACTGGACCAGATGGAATTAATTGACATCTTCAGAACATTTCATCCCACAGCCACAGAATATACATTCTTCTCCAGTGCACATGGGTCATTTTCAAAGATAGATCATATGTTGGGTCATAAGAAAAGTCTCTTCAAATTCAAGAAGATAGAAATCATATCAAGCATTTTCTCAGACCACAGTGGCATACAACTGGAAATCAACTATAATAAAAACAATAGAAAGAAATCAAACACATGGAGACTAAACAGCATGATATTAAACAACAACTGGGTAACCAGAGAGATCAAGGAAGAAATCAAAAACATCATGGCAACAAATGACAATGACAACACAAAAATACAAAATTTATGGGACACAGTGAAAGCAGTCTTGAGAGGGAAGTTCATAGCCCTACAAGCCTACTGCAAAAAAAACAGGAAATAATGGTAATAAATTACCTAAACCTACAACTCAAAGAGCTAGAACGAGAGCAACAAGAAAAGCCCAGTGTACTCAGAAGGAAGGAAATAGCGAAGATCAGAGCGGAGATAAACAACCTGGAGACCAAAGAAACAATTTAAAAAATCAACAAAACAAAGAGCTGGTTCTTTGAAAGGATAAACAAGATTGATGGACCCCTAGCCAGGCTCACCAAGAAGCAAAGAGAGAAGACCCAAATAAACAAAATCAGAAATGAAAGAGGAGAAATAACAACAGACCCTGTGGAAATACAAAGGATTGTTAACAAATACTATGAACAACTCTATTCCAACAAATTGGACAACCTGCAAGAAATGGACATTTTCCTAGAAAAATATAACCTCCCAAAACTCAATGAGGAGGAAGCCAAACATCTCAATAGTCCAATAACTATGGAAGATATTGAAGCAGTAATCAAAAAGCTTCCAGCAAATAAAAGCCCGGGTCCAGATGGCATTCAAGGAAGAATTAAAACCTATCCTCCTCAGACTATTCAAAAACATTCAAGAAGAAGGAATACTACCAAACACCTTCTATGAATCCAGCATCACCCTAATACCAAAACCAGATAAAGACAACACAATGAAAGAGAATTATAGGCCAATATCTCTCATGAACATAGATGCCAAAATCCTCAACAAAATTCTAGCAAACCAGATCCAGCAGTACATCAGAAAGATCATACACCATGACCAAGCAGGATTCATCCCAGGAATGCAGGGATGGTTCAATATCCGCAAATCAATAAATGTGATACATCACATAAACAAATTGAGAGATAAAAATCACATAGTCATATCAATTGATGCAGAAAAAGCATTTGACAAAATCCAACATCCTTTCTTGATAAAAACTCTCAGCAAAGTGGGACTAGAAGGATCATACCTCAACATCATAAAAGCCATATATGATAAACCCACAGCTAATATCATACTCAATGGGCAAAAACTAAAACCATTTCCCCTAAGAAAAGGAACAAGACAGGGATGCCCACTGTCACCTCTCCTGTTTGACATAGTACTGGAAGTATTAGCCATTGCAATTAGACAACAAGAAGAAATAAAAGGCATCCAAATTGGAAAAGAAGAAGTAAAGCTGTCCTTATTTGCAGATGACATGATATTGTACATAAAAAACGCAAAGGACTCCATTCCAAAACTAATTGACTTAATTAATGAATTCGGCAATGTAGCAGGATACGAAATTAATGCTAAGAAGTCTGTGGCATTTCTATACACTAACAGTGAAATTATAGAAAGAGAAACTAAAAAAGCAATCCCATTTACCATCGCACCAAAAAAAATAAGATACCTAGGAATAAAACTAACTAAAGAGGTAAAAGACCTTTATGCAGAAAACTACAGGACACGGAAAAAAGAGATAGAGGAAGATGTTAACAGATGGAAGAGCATACCATGCTCATGGATTGGGAGAATCAACATCATTAAAATGTCCATACTACCCAAAGCAATCTACAGATTCAATGCACTACCCATTAAAATACCAAGGACATATTTCACAGACCTACAAAGAATTCTTCATAGATTCATCTGGAACAACAAAAGACCATGGATAGCTACAGCACTTCTGAGAAAAAAGAATAAAGTAGGTGGGATCTCAATACCAGACTTCAAGCTATACTACAAAGCAACTGTTCTCAAAACAGCCTGGTACTGGCACAAAAACAGACATATAGACCAATGGAATAAAATAGAGAACCCAGATATCCACCCAAACCACTATGCTCAATTAATATTTGACAAAGGAGGCATGAACATTCAATGGAACCAAGATAGCCTCTTCAATAAATGGTGTTGGGAAAATTGGACAGATACATGCTAAAAATTGAAACTGGACCACCAACTTACACCAAATACAAAAATAAACTCAAAATGGATACAGGACTTAAACATTAGAAGGGAAACCATAAAAATACTAGAGGAATCCACAGGCAGCACAATCTCAGATATATGCCGAAAGAACTTCTTCACTGATACTGCTCCAAAGGCAAAGGAAGCTAAAGAAAAAATAAACAAATGGGACTACATCAAAATAAAAAGCTTTTGCACAGCAAAAGAAACCATCAACAAAACAACAAGAAAGATCAATGCATGGGAGAACATATTTGCAAATGCTATCACTGATAAAGGTTTAATCTCCAAAATCTACAGCCAACTTATACAACTTAATAAAAGAAAGATGAAGGATCCAATAAAAAAATGGGCAACAGACCTAAATAGAACCTTTTCAAAAGACGACAGAAGGAAGGCCAAGAGACACATGAAAACATGTTCAAAGTCATTAATCATCCGAGGGATGCAAATCAAAACGACAATGCGATACCATCTTACACCTGTTAGAATGGCAATCATCAACAAATCAACAAACGACAAGTGTTGGCGAGGATGCGGAGAAAACGAACCCTTGTGCACTGTTGGTGGGAATGCAGACTGGTGCAGCCACTGTGGAGAACAATATGGAGTTTCCTCAAAAAACTAAAAATGGATCTCCCATTTGACCCTGTAATACCACTCTTAGGAATTTATCCTAAGAAATTACAAACACCAATCAGAAAGGATTTATGCACCCCTATGTTCATAGCAGCACAATTTACAATAGCCACAATTTGGAAACAGCCTAGGTGCCCGTCAGCAGATGAGTGGATCAGAAAACTGTGGTACATCTACACAATGGAATTCTATGCAGCCATTAAAAAGAAGGAATTCTTACCATTTGCAGCAACCTGGTTGGAACTGGAGAGCCTTATGCTTAGTGAAATAAGCCAGTGAATGAAGGAGAAGCATCACATGATCGCACTCATTGGGGGATAATAAAGAACATTATAAACTGATGAACAAAAGGGTAGATACAGAGACATTAAAGCTTGAAACAGACTGTGAAATTACAGCAGGAAGATTAAAGTTAGGTGAGGTAGATAAGAGATCAATCAAAGGACTTGTATGCATGCATATAAGCATAACCAATGAACATAGACACTGGGGGGTTGGGGTATGCCTGGGAGGGAGGGGGGGCAATGGGGAGATATGTATAAAAAATTAATAAAAAATTTAAAAAAATGCTAGACCCAAGATATCTGTAATGTCATAAAAAAGCTACTGTTTGTAGTCACTAAATTTGGGATAATGTGTTACACAGCAATAGATAATTGGAACATATTCTCTTTCTCCTTCTAAAGCTAGCAGAAGCTGAAGGCAGCCATGCTAGTGTAGCTAGTCCTGCTATCGGGTGGCTCTGCATATAGTGCAGGCAGAGGCTGGGAAAAGAAAGTCATTCTGCTTGAGAGGTCTGGAACAAGGCATTGGGCCTCTAATGCTTCTAAAGGAAGAATGGCTAGCAGCTACCTAGCCAACAACTTTGGCAACAAAGGCCACAAAGCACCACCATGCACCTTGGAAGACCATACCTGTCTCATGAGCTCCTCTTGACGCATTCGAATCCTCTCTCTCTCCATCTGAATCCTCTGAAGCCGGAGTTTCTGCTGCTGCTGCTGCTGAGTGGTCAGCGCATTGGGCATACTCAGGAGCCCTGCTGCTGGGTTCTGAGTAGGGTGGTTCTGCTGGCTCAGGATACTGGGTATCATTTGCTGCTGGTGCTGGTGACTCATCACTGTGGGAGGGAGGAACATAGGAGATTAATGGCAAGGGTCCACAACACCTTATCAAAAGGAAACCATCACAATGTTTGTGCTTTGGAGTATAGATTTTTGGGGTCCCTTCCAAAGCACCTCCCTGTTAATCTATACTGTTTAAGTAATTATCACCTTAACTCAATTCATGGACCTCAGATACTGATCCCACTCCTGACTCATTAGTCTTAGGTCTTATGCCCTGTTAAAAATCTTATTTCCCACCCTGCCTATGTCTAAAATAAATTTTAAGCCTTTCACAGAACATAGTATTCATAAGTAAATTCTACAAAGATTAGTTGGCATTACATATGGGATCATTTCACCAGGACATGTGGGTGTGGGTGCACTTCCTCAGACTACCCGAATGTGAATGGTAGAGCTGCAGAAGCTGTGAGCATGTGCTTGCTGGGTATGCAGCAATACCTAGGGTGAATGAAAACCCATTGCACATGTAAACACAGTGCCTGGGTCAGAGACCTGTACACAGGCAGGAGCCCATTAGTGCTTTGTCTAAAAAGGGTGACCCAAAGAAGTGTGAGCTAAGCTCAGGAACAAGTAACAGTTTTTGCAAAGAGAAATATTAGTGATGAAAAATTTACATAAAAATGTTAATCATGCTTGTGATTAGATGAAGGCATTAGAAGTGTTTTAAGTTTTTTAAGGATTTTCCATTTATCTGCATTTACTAACATTATTAATTTTAGCATGTCATACTTCACTTTAGAATACAACTGAAAAATCCTCTAATAAATTATATCATTCTCACAAAAAATGCATTTTAAAAGGTGCTAGTTTTTCTCAAAATAGTTTACCAGTCAAAATTTGCTTAACTTGTGCCTGGGCAATATACTATAATAATGAAAACAATGCTTTCAGTCTACTTGTTCCTAGGTCAGGGCCAAAGACAACAACTTCACACACAGAGAATTGCTTTCTTTAAGGAACAATTAATTTCATGGCAGGAACTTCCTCTAGCTGGGGGGAGAGGGTGTTAAACCATATATATTTTTTTAATGTTTTGATATACTCACTTAAATCTTGATTGGGTTCCCCCCGCTGTGTATCAGGCAGTGAGCTTGTAGTTGGAATAGACAGCTCCTGCCCTCATAAGAACTAATAAGCTGTCGGGAAAAATGTGGGAAGAAATGAGGTGGGTTTTTATGTGTGGCTGTGGAGCACTAGAATGATAGGCTTTGTAAGGAACCTCGGAGATCATCTAACCCAGTGGTAGGCAAATTGTGGCTCACGAGCCACATTCGGCTCATGAGCTGCAGTTTGCTGCTCTGTTGATTAATGAGTTTGCCGACCACTGACCTACACTCTCAATTCCAATAATTATAGGTTGTTGTTCCTTGTGATTAAGCCTTTATCCGAGTGGTGAGCAAACTCGCATGTGGCTTGTGAGCTGCAGTTTGCCGACCACTGATCTAATCCATCCCTTCATTTTATGGCAGAAAAAGGAAATCCAGAGAGGTGAAGGGATGTGTTCTGGTTAGCACAAGAACTATTTTCAAAGTTGCCTCCTAAGACCTGGTCCACGGTTCAACTGTCCTTGGCTGCCCTGTGTCTCACCTTAGACTGAAGAACAGGAACAAACGCTCAAACTGCAAGCAACCCTCTAAACATAGGTTGCCTTTGACAGCAAATCATCAAAAGTTGTCCAGGTTACAAACCGGTTTCAAGGAGGGTTTGCTAGATTGATAGTCTGAGAGAGTGGGAATTTTTTAGCATGCCCCATTCCAGAGAGACTATGGACTATCCCCCAGTGCTGACATCAGGCCAGGCCTTGAAATACAGTCTCATGGTTCCTTCCCAGCATGTAGGTCTTCTTTCATAGAACACTGTCAGCTTTCTGAAGAACCAGATGACCCTGTAAATAACATGGTTGTCAATGGCATGACTCTTACATTGCTTGGGAAAAACTGTTTTGTCTTAGGTTGCTTGCTCTGCAAAAATAAGATTTGGTAAATGTCCATAAAAGTGGTCCTACACAAAGGGTCGCTGCTGCTCTCTGGACTCCCTGCGTGAAGAAAGACAGAGCAGTCGCTGGCTGGCTAGCCAGCCCGCTGGCCAGCTAATAAAGGCTCCCTAAATTTTAATTTGATCTGGACTCCAATGGTCGTTTACCTGTGTTCGCTCCACAACAGATAGCTCTCTGCTCAATAATGAGCTGCTGCAGGGAGAGGAATAGTCTGTCTAGAGTTCAGCTTTCTCTCCCAGAATTAAGCCCACCTCAAAAAACTCACCCCCAGGCACCATCCCGGCACACAGGAGGCTGAGAAAATGATGTGATAAGGGAGTGAAAGTACCTGGGCATTTCTTATGTTCTTAGCTTGAGAACAGAAAAAAAGTCGCGACTGGTGGCAAAGTAACTGAGTGTTTCATTTGCATAGTTTGCTAGAGCATAATTACTGTCTCCATTTAAAGGACTGAGGAAGAGGCCAGGGACTGCGCACAAGGGAAAACCTGTTCTTCAATACTTTTTCAAGTAAGACAATGTCCAGCTACAGGGATGGGTTCTGTTCATTAGACCTCTTTCAAGGCAAGGGGTGGTGATCATTTCCAGTGATAGTTGTTTTTGAACCTCCTGAAAAAAGATGTTCCTATTTTTCTGAGATAACTAATGAAACAAATGCCCAATTGTGTCTATAAGAGAAATGTGTAAATTGAATATTGCTAATATCAGAAACCCTGGTTAGGAAAAAGAGGCTTGTAAAAGTTTTTGTTAGTAGTTAACTGTTAATTTTTATAACTCAGATACTTTGAACATTTTTTTTTTAAATGCCTCAGGTTTGGTAAGTTATTGATATGACAAATAAATGGGAGCAGAACTGTCTTTGGGGGCCTGAGAAGACTCCTGTAGAAAATCCTGCCCCAGTTACTCAGTGGACTCTCTCACTCATCTCCACACAGCACACAGACACTGCTCGGCACACTTCATCGATGTCTATGTCCTTATCTGGGGGGTGAAAGACTTGGAGACGAGCTCTTCCAAAGCCACATCCTTGCTGGTTCCAAAGCACCAGCCACACAGAGACATCCTAGGGAGGAGAGGTGGGCATGCTGCCTTCTTCCACTTAATTTAGATTTGACATCTCAGACTAGACCTCTTCAGTTATTAACTGTAGAGACTGAAAAAGAGCGTAACTTAAACAATGACAGATTTCAAAGTAAGGTGCATACAAAACCCAGCAAGTCTGTATGAGAATATTCACTGCAGTGTAGATAATAATAGCAAAAGGCTAAAACCTGTCCACCAATGGGAAACTGCGAGCCCTCAATGAGAAAAGTTGTGTGTGCACTACTGCAGATATTGAGGGAGCTCTGCAGGCACTTGCATGGAACAATCTCTAAGAAACATTGTTCAGAGAGGGGAAATCCAAAAGGCAGGACTATTTGCATGAGTTCACCCTATCTGTAGTTGGAAAAGGGGGATTTGTGTACACATACAGCAAATCTCTTGCAGGACACAGGAAAAATTAGCAATAGTGGTGACTCTGGAGAGAAAGCTGGGAGTTGGGGGTGGGAGGAGATCTTCCTTTTCCTCTTCTGTACTGTTTGAAGTTTCCCTATGTGCATTTATTACTTATGTAAAACATAAACAAAATATGAAAGTTAAGAAAATATAAAACACAACATGGTCATGTATAGATCAAACTCAGTATTTTCCTAGTGGAGAGATAGGAGGTAGCCTCAAATTTACTTGAAAAATAACAAATAAGGCTTAGAACACAGTCAAGGTCATCGAAACTGAGTGCTTACCCATGCGACTCCTCATGAACATGAGGAAACCAATACTCAGAGAGTGGGTGAGTTAGTTAGTCAAGTTCTTAAAGCGTGCGGGGACCTAAAAACCAGGTGTCCTAACTCAATCTAGGTGTTCACAATTCCACCTGCCACTCTGTTCCCTGGAGTTGTTATACTTTAGACTGTCACTGAGCCTTCTCTGACACTGGAGCTTGTGGGTGGCAGTTGAGGTTCTTTAAAACACTGCTTTTGTTAGCCACTCAGAGACAGTGTGGTAGAGGAGGCCAAGACAGAGAGACAGAGAGGAGGAGGCCCACAGGGGAATGGGAAGGTGAAACACCTAAATTTGTGATGAACAAAATACAACTTGGGAAAATATTCCAGAACATTTTAGGGAAAGAAAATAGCCCAGTTTTAAAAAAAGGGGGAGGGAGGGGGCGGAGGGAATTGGAGGGGAGGGGCGGGTATCCTAAACACAGTGCCTGAAGCCAAACCAGTTAAGGGCAGACTGCCATTAAATGCTAAAGACCACATCAGTTCTAGACTTTGCCAGTCCTCACACAGAGGAATAACCCAAACAAGATTTCTCCATCAAAGCAGGAATGAACCAAATCTAAAGCAGACAGTATTTTTTCCCCTTCCAAAATAGTCAGAATTTAAACTTAAATCTACATTTCTCTTTCTCATTGTTTTCATCTTTTCTGTTTTCTTTCCTTTTTCCTTCAATACTTGGCTTTCTGTGCTTGGAACTCAATAACCATACTCTGCAGGTATATGATCAAAACATTTCTCTATTATTACTCAACAGAATGAAACATCAAGAAACAGCAACTTCACAGCACATGAGATAAGAATACTACTTTGACTGAATGACTATTTTTTGGTAAAGTTAGCAATCAGAATGGGAATGGGTATAGTGGGTGGAGGGGTGATTTGTTGACATGACCCTCTGGTTAATGTTGCCTAGGACAAGGTGCACTGTGTACCCTCTGACCTGTTCTAACAACACACTTGATCACTTCTTCTAGAAGCCCCAAGAGTAGGTTAATGGTCAGGAAAGTCCCTAGACTCAGTTCTAAGCCTGCATATCATCTGCTATTTAAGAAGCAGACAAAAAAAAAAGTACAGGTTTCACTCCTGGACTTTTTTGCCTTTTTCAAGAAATAAAGCGCAACGGCTTATAGGGAAAGTGCTTTGGCAATGCCCCCAAGCCAGGAGCTGCAGACAACAAGGGAGGCCAATGCAACAGAGGCTGCCCAGCCTTCTGGAATGTCTGACAAGTGTCCTTTTGGCCTTGGAGAGTCTCAGTGGCTTGCTTTTGTATATCCTCAGTCTGCACGCATGTGAGTGTACACATCCATCCACCACCACCACCACACATACACACCACTAGTACCACCACCATCAATACACATACAACAACAGCAACAACAATAAAGATGACAACAACAACAACAATAAAGACATACAGAGCCAAGTGAGAAAAACAAAAGTTAGGCTCAAGTACAAAACCCATCATGGGCCTGCATGGGGTTGGCCTGAGTAGATTATGGAGAAGACAACTAATGTGCCAATGGCTAGAAGCCACACCTAAGTGTTAGAAAGACAAAAATTATTTTATATTCTTCAAGTCCTTCTCCAATTGATATGGGAGTCTGGGGAGAGCAGAGGAATGCCTGTAGTTAGTTACATATCTCTCATCTCATTCTCAGCCTCCTTTCTTCTTTTGACAACAAACTTCTTAGTTGAGGTAACTCTACATTTAGCACTATGAGTTGAACCTTTAAACTATATGGTTTAGTCAATATGCCAGATGCACAATTCCATTCAAGTGAGTAGGCTTCCCCAAGTACTCCATCACCTTTTCATTCACAGAACCCATTCCTGAACTATAATTCTTTCAAAAGTAGGTAAAATTTCACATGTTGCTGACTGTGGTTTATTAGTTTAATTAAAAAATATATTCATAAATCCACACTCATACAAACAAATAATTAAATAATGGAAAACAGTATGGAGTTTCCTTAAAAAATTAAAGGTGGATATGCCATTTGACCCAGTGATCCCACTTTTAGGATTATATCCTAAGAAACCCAAAGCACCAATTAGACAGAATGTATGCACCCCTATGTTCACAGCAGCACAATTTACAATAGCTAAGATCTGGAAACAGTTCAAGTGCTCATCAGTAAATGAGTGAATAAAAAAGCTGTTGTACATTTATACCATGGAATACTAAGCAGTAGTAAAAAAGAAGAATCTCTTACCCTTTGAAACAGCATGGAGGGACCTAGAGAGTTTCATGCTAAGTGAAATAAGTCAGAGAAAGAAAAGCATCACATCATTGCACTCATATGTGGAATGTAAGTAACAAAATAAACTGATAAATGGGATGGACCCAGTGATATGAGAGCATGGAACAGAGTGTGGAATCTCAGAGGGAAGGCAGGGGTTAAGTGCGTAAGTGGGAGATAATCAACCAAAGACCTTGTATGCATATATGTATAACCCATGGACAGAGACAATAGGATGCTGAAGGCCTGGGATTAGGGGATCCTGAAGGCAGGCTGGAGGAAGTCATTGAGGGGAGAGAGGGACATATGTAATACTTTCAACAATAAATAATTATTAAAAAACAAACAAACAGAGAGAGAATCCAAGATAGCGGCATAGGTAAACACCTACACTGCTGCCTCACACAACAATTTCAAAACTACAACTAAAAGACAGAACGGACATCATCCAGAACCACAGGAAAGCTGGCTGAGTGAAAATTCTACAACGAGAAGAAAAGAGAGGGGCTCACAGAGACCCAGAGGAGCTGCAAAAAGCTGAGGTACGGAGATGCACAAGTGAAGAGAGTGGGTGCCGGAGAACCTGGCTGGCTTTCTCTAGTGGGAGGGAGATCGAGACTCCCAACTACATTGAACCCCTTATCCTACGGCACTGAACCTCACATCCAAGCAAGACTCATATGGGGGGAGTTTGGACTGTGAAAAGGGAGAAGTGCACGGAAATTTAGGGGAGTCATGAAAGGGAAGAAGTCTGGTGGCGCGCACATAACACTGACTGCTGAATGTGCCGTTGGCTTTCATGAGTGGGCGGGAGACAGAGCCTCCCAACTGCACCACTTCTAACTACACTAAACCCCAGTTTCAGGCGAAACCCTGGGGACCCAGACTCATATGGTCCTGGAATGCAGGGAAGCCGGAAAGGCAGCAGTCTAGAGGCACTGCACACGTGCACAGGGACCACTCCAGTGATTAGCCAGAGTCATGTGAGACCCAGGGGCTGTGGAGGGCGGGGCCAACTGGAAGCCAAGGCGGTCTGTTAAGCCCTGAGACTTCACCCATCCCAAGATCAACAGAGAAGCTTTTGCAGTTTTGCAAGTCTTGTATCATAAGGCTGAATCCAACACAGAAGTTCTCCCGGCAGAGTGAAAATGCAGAGACAAAGGAAGTGATCACAAACAAAAGAAATGGAGGAAAACAAACGTCTGGATATAGAGTTCAAAACCACACTTATAAGGTTTTTCAAGAATATCCTAGAAAAGATGGATAAAGTTAGCGAGACCCAAGAAGAGATGAAAAAGGACCAACTAGAGATGAAAAAGGACCAGCTAGAAATTAAACATACACTGACTGAAATTAAAAAAAAATATTATACAGAGACCTAACAGCAGACTAGAGGAAGGCAAGAATCAAGTCAAACATTTAAAATATAAGAATAAGAAAAACACTCAACTGGAAAAGCAAGAAGAAAAATGAATCCAAAAATGTGAAGACAGTGTAAGGAGCTTCGGGGACAGCTTCAAGCTTACCAACATCAGAATTGTGAGGGTGGCAGAGGAAGAGAGAGAACAAGATACTGAAAACCTATTTGAAGAAATAATGACTGAAAACTTCCCATATCTGGTAAAAGAAATAGACTTACAAGTCCAGGAAGCACACAGAACCCCATATAAAAGAAATTCAAATAGAACCACACCAAGACACATCATAATTAAAATACCAAGAGCAAAAGACAAAGAGAATATTAAAAGCAGCAAGAGAAAAACAGTTCATTACCTGCAAGGGAGCCTCCATACTATTGTCAACTGATTTCTCAACAGAAACAATGCAGGACAGATGGGAGTGGCAAGAAATATTCAATGTGATGAATAGCAAGAACCTACAACCAAGAATACTCTATCCAGCAAAACTATCATTTAGAATTGAAGGGCAGATAAAGAGCTTCACAGATAAGAAAAAGCTAAAGGAGTTCATCAACTCCAACCAGTATTATATGAAATGCTGAAAGGTACTCTTTAAGAAGAGGAAGAAGAAAAAGTTAAAAGATAAAAAATTATGAACAACAAATACATATCTATCAACAAGTGAATCTAAAAATCAAGTGAATTAAAAATTTGATGAACAGAATAAACTGGTGAATATAATAGGATCAGGAGCACAGACAGGAAGTGGACTGATAATTCTCAGGGGGAAAAGGGTGAGGGGGGTGCAGGGAGAGAATGGACAAAAATTATACACCTATGGATGAGGTCAATGGCGGGGAGGTAAGGGTAGAAGGAGGGGTGGGAGCCAGGTGGAGGGGAGCTATGGAGGGGAAAAATGAGAAACAAATGTAATAATCTGAATAATAAAGATTTAATTAAAAAGCAAACAAACAAATAATTGTGGGCAGAGGAGAGACGAGTTGAGACCGAAGAATTCAAAACAATTGAATACATACAGTGGTACCTCAAGATACGAGTTTAATTCATTCCGTAACCTTGAAGCGTGGGAAACTATTAGATGCTCGAGTCCAGGTAAAGTGGTGGGTCATGTGCAGCCAGCCGATCCGCGCGATTACTCCTATCTCAAATTTTGCTCATATTTCAAATCAAAAATCGCTCGCTCAGTGGCTCGTATCTCAAAAATCTCGTATGTTAGGGCACTCATATCTCGAGGTACCACTGTATATGAAAGTGGTAGGAGTCTAACTCCCATTCCTTTAGTGTGGACTGTGCATAGTGACTGCCTCCCAAAAAGAACAGTATGAATGGATGGGGGGATAGTCATTTTACAGGTGAGAAACCTTGTATATGAGCCAAATGATCAAGGCCAACACTAACCGTACTAGCACAATACTCCCTAAGATGTTATAAAAAAGCACATTACCTCTGCAGTCTTCTTCCCCAAAACACACCATCCCAGTTTAATAACAGAAAACCGTCCCAAAAAATCTAATAGAGGGGAATTACACAAAATTCCTAAGCAGGAAAACTCACAGGAGAGAACCCTGATACCCAAGGACCGAAGGTGGAGACCACATAGAGACTGGTAGGATGAGTGAAGGTGCAAAGGGCTGGCTGAGCCCCCACAGACAGCAAATGAAGTCCCAGAGAGAGAGAGATCTCAGCTGTGGTGGGGAGGCACTAAGAACTCTGGAATCTAATCCCCAAGCTGTCTCTTTAGCAGAGAGCACTAAATCTGAGGAGGCATCCCCATCAATTCTAGCTGTGAAAACTAGTGGGGTGCTGTCTGCTAGGGAGTGGCAGCTGAAAGTTTGGGCACCCTCTTGAAGGGATAATGCACAAAAATTCTCTGTGGAGCCTTCCACCTTGTGCTCTGGCAGAGGGAGGGTGAAGTGGACTGGAGCTGTGAGAGCAGAACCCAGGACTGGGGACTCGAGGGATAGAGCTCAGAAGGCAGGCACACCACTCCACCTCTCCCAGCAGAGGACATCTTTCCCACATAGACATCTGCCTTGTCTGGGGGAAAGACAGTCAATATACCTTATTGGAAAACACCTTGCCCTGAGACTATTAAGAGATTACAAGTAACAGCCTCCATGCAGAAGCAACTGACCCACCCTGTTGAAAAAACTTGCTACACCTCAGGACGATTGCTTCGGGGCAATTCAAGTCAGAGTCTGTAGACAGAGGGGGTCTCTAGAGGCTTTGAATTTTTGTCTGATCCAAAAATATTTTGGAATAAAATATTTTAGAATATAATATAGTATTTTATAAATAAAATATTTTAGAATATAATATAATGCTGTTTAGTCAGAAACTGACTTTAATATTGTCCTGCACTAGAGATTGAGAGGGGTAGAACATCTACCTAAAACATAGTCACAAACCCAGACAACCAAAATTAGGAGACAAAGAACCCCCAAATGAAAGAACTAGAGAATTCTTCAGAAGAAGAGGTAATAAAGCAGAGATAAGAAACTCATCTGAAAGAGTTCAGAGTAATAATGGCAAAAATGCTCAATAATATGAAAAAATATATAGTAACTATGAAAAAAGAACAGTCTGAGATAAAGAATGAAATATATAAAGAACACCTGGAAAGGAATACACAGCAGATTAGGGGAAGCTGAAGATCTAATCAGTGAAGTAGAAAACGGAGTTGAAAATATCACTCAATTAGAGAACCGAAGAGGAAAAAAAACAATTAAAAAAGCAGCTTAAGAGAGCTGTAGGGAAACATAAAAATATTAGGATAACAGGTGTGCCAGAAGAGCAGAAAGGGAGAAAGGAATAGAGAAAGTGTTTAAAGAAATAATGGCAGAAAATTTCCCTAAGTTGGAAAAGAAAAAAGTCACACAAATCCAGGAGGCACAGAGAACCTGAAACAAGAAGAACTCAAACAGACCCACACCCACACAAATCATAATTAAAATGCTAAAAATTAAAGACCAAGAGAGAATCTTAAAGGCAGCAAGAAAAAAGAAAACTATAACCCACAAAGGAGTTTCCATATGGCTGACACCATTTTCTCATCAGAAATTCTACAGGCCAGAAGGAAATGGCATGAAGTACTCAAGGCAATGGAAAGCAAGGATCTGAGTCCAAGATTACTATATCAAGCAAGGCTATCATTCAAAATAAATGGTCAAATAAAGAGCTTCCTGGGCAAAATGAGGCTAAAGGAATTAATTCATCACCACCAAACCAGCGTTACAAAAAATGCTAAAGGGATTACTGTAAGGGACTGCTGAGAAGAAGAAACTAAAAGAGACCTAGCCATACCAAATCAAAATGACTATAAATAGTACCTCTCAATAATAACCTTTAATGTAAATTGATTAAATGCTCCAATCAAAAGCTGAATGGATACAAAAAACATGACCCAACTCAGAAACATCAATCAGAAGGGATATATCCACCCCTCTGTTCATAGCAGCACAATTTACCATACATGAGATTTGGAAATAGCCTAAGTGCCCATCAGCAGATGAGTAGATTAAAAAACTGTGATACATCTACACAAAGGAACACTAAATTGCTGTATGAAGAAGGGACTCTTACCATTTACAACCACATGGATGGACCTGGAGAGCATCATGCTAAGCGAAATAAGCCATTCGGAAAAAGATAAATATCACAGGATCTCACGCATTTGTGTTATATAATGAACAACATAAACTGATAAACAAAAATAGAGCCAGAGGAAAATAAAATATTTTAGAATATAATAGAAGTAATCCTATTATTTGAAGATTTTTAATATTTCCTATGACTTTTGTGATATTATACTTAAAGTCCTTTTTTTCTTGAAATATTAGTGCTTATGCATGTAATATTATATTTGAGATCATTTTTCTTTAATAATTGGTATCTATTGCATGTAACATTATTATATTTAAAATCATTTTTGTTGAGATTTTAATGTTTATTGCATGTATTAGGATCATTTTCCTTGAAAATAAAAATTTTAAAAATTCCTAAGCAGTACTCCTCAAAATTATGAAGGCCATCAAAAACAAAGAAAGTCTAACAAATTACCACAACTATGAACAATGTAAGGAGACATGCCATCACAAAGTAATATGGTATTCTGTAAAGAATACCTGAAACAGAAAGTAAGGAAATTTAAGTAAAAATATGGATTTTGTTAAAAAGTAATGAATAACAAAATGTATTATGTATGTACATAAACAATAGAATATTTATTCAACCATAAAAGAAATGAATCCTGCCTTAGCTGGGTGACTCAATTGGTTAGAGCATCATCCAGATACACCAATGTTGCAGGTTCTATCCCTGTTCAGGGCAAATACAAGAATGAACCAATGAGCCCTCGCAGTTTGACTCAGGGGATAGAGCATCAGCCTGAGAACTGAAAGGTTGTGGGCTCAGGCTCAATTCTGGACAAGTTGCATGTACCTTAGTTACAGGCTTGATCCCTGCCTCAGTTGATGCATGTGCAAGAGGCAACCAATCAATGAGTCTCTTTAATATTGATGGTTTTTTTCTGTCTCTTCTCCTCCCTCCCACTCTTTCTACAAATCAATGGGAAAATATCCTTAGATGAGGACTGACCGCCCCCCCCAAAAAAATATATATATAAGTACATGGAACAACAAATTGATATGTCTCTCTTTCTCTCCCTTCCCCCAACTCTAAAATCAATCAATAAATAAACTTTGCTCAGCACAGCCAGTGGTGAGCCTGAAGAGGGGTAGTGAAAGATTAAAGAAAATAGACAACAGAATATAGCTGGGGCAAGGTGGGACACTGTTCCCAGATGGAGAGACAGTGATACAGCCTGGAAGCCAAGACATTACTTTATAGTCAAGATCCCATAAAGCAAAGCAATGGCATAGTCAAGATGTTTACAATGTTCTCATAAGTTTCTAATCTACTTGATTACATGCACCTGAGAACTCTATCAAGCTTTGTTTTGGCAGCACTTGCTGCACCTTCCAGCCTACATCATTCAGCCACGTGGGACCACAGGTTCAAGCTTACAACCATAGTGTTTGGCTATAATTATGCTTGGTGGGCTTTGCTGGAACCTGTACGTGGCTTTGCCACGAGGACCGTGCCCTCTCATTAGTCCAAGGCTTGAATCTGTCCAAACACTGTAGCTGCTCTCCACAAATAAATAATTTTTAAAAAATGAAATCCTGCTATTTGTAATACTATGGATGTACCTTGAGGGTATTATGTAAGTGAAATAAGTCAGACTGAGAAAGATAAATACTATATTATTTCACTAATATGTGGAATCTTAAAAACATGCACACAAACCAGCTCACAGAAACAGGGGATAAGCTGTTAGAAGTGAGGGAGGAAAAGAGGTAAGAAAAGTCAAAAGGTAGAAATTTTCAGTTATAAAATAAGTAAGTCCTGTGGATGTAATATATGGCATGGTGACATATTAATAATACTGTACTGTATATTTAAAGTTGGTAAGAGAATATATCTTAAAAGTTCTCATCACAAGAAAAAAAAAATTGTAACTGTGTGGTGATGATGTTAACTACAATTATTATTGTAGTGATCAGTTCATAAAATATACAGATATGGAACTATTATGTTATACAACTGAAACTAACTAGTTATCTGTCAATTATACCTCAATAAAGGGTGAAACTGAAATAATAATGTATCAGTATTGGTTTATTAGTGATAACAAATGTAGTGTGCTAATGTAAGATGTTAATAATATGGAAAACTGGAGGAAAGGATATATGGCAATTCTATCTTCTTAATTTTTCTGTAAATCTTAAATTGTTCTTAAAAAACAGTATGTGAGCCGAAACTGGTTTGGCTCAGTGGATAGAGCGTCAGGCTGCGGACTGAAAGGTCCCAGGTTCGATTCCGATCAAGGGCATGTATCCTGGTTGCGGGCACATCCCCAGTAGGGGGTGTGCAGGAGGTGGCTGATGGATGTCTCTCTCTCATCGATGTTTCTAACTCTCTATCCTTCTCCCTTTCTCTCTGTAAAAAATCAATAAAATATATTTAAAAAAAAAAACACAAAAAAACAGTATGTGTAAAGTAACCATGTCTTCAAAAAATATCAGGAACTGTATTGGGTGCTGCCTCTTCAATACTCACTATTAATTAGTTTTCAGAGAGTATATAAAATGGACAATATTCAAAAGGAAACATGTTATAGGAGTAAATAGATATTAAGCTTTTTTAAAAAAATAGCTGCTTCTAGGAATGGTCAAATAAGATTGGGAAATGTTTACACAAAGTTAGAAGAGTTCATTTCACTGCAGGGTGTCTCTGAGCCTTGAATATGCTGACAGATACTGTGGCTTCCCAAGAGACAGATGTAAAGTGCAGCACTTTCCACATTGGAAGACAGGTGCCACTCTGAGTATGAATGCTGGGAAATGCTGGGCCACTTCAACTTTAACAGATGTTTGGCAGTACTAAATTATGAATTGAACTGAAAATGAATTAATATTTATTAAGCTTCTACAAGATGTTAAACTCTTTAAAGTCAACTAAGCAGCTCTGTAGGCTGTGAAGCCAGAAGAAGGAACAGGGCAGTCTGTGAGTGTTAAACAATGACTTAATTGGCTTAGAATCAGACTTCTATTAAGACAAAAACAAAATAAAGCAAAACAAAGCATGGGGAAACAAGCATTTTACAAATACTGACAGTATCTGCTGAAATTCTCCACAACAAATGTTGACTTAATTGGAAAACTTCAAAGTCAGATTAACCTACATATGCAATTTCACAGGTGGTGAGCAGAACCTTCATAAACTCATTTTAGTTCCATAGATTTGTAATAACCTATCTTTTCAATTTAGTCAAGGCTTTTTTTACTTGCTTGTAATAAAATAACATTACCTCTTCCAAATAATCCTTCTAACATCATCCCTCAGGAGTGAGAAGAAAATGCTGGCATTGTTTTTAAAACCTGGTTGCAATTTCTTCAGAAGAGGTGAATATGTAACATAAACATTCAAGAACCACCTTTTACAAAATAAGTGAGAATATGTAATATTTAAGTGCACACACTGGATAATACACTTGATTTGGGATCTGGGAAACTTTCTCCTCCTAGATGGAACAGGTTTTTAATTCTGTTTGATGTTCGGGCTAATAAGTTTATATATATTGCATCAGAAACTCTATGAGAGGGGAATATAAGAGCTAAATCCTGAAGATTGGAAATGAAAGCTTAACCATCATTTCATTCTCTCTCCATTCTACTAGTGTGAGAATGGGGACACAGTACTTTCAGTGCTCAGTGTGGGAGAGTCTAAGGTAAATGGATTGTTTGGTCACCTTAGGCCTGTGACCATCCATAGCCCCAGAACTAGTTCATGGCAGTAGAACCCAAGTTTCCTGTTGTGTTCCCTGACAAAGAAAACTGGAGCCAGCCAGGGTTCTGTTTTTTCTATACAGAACCTCAGCCAGGCTGCCCAGATTAGCTCTCGGAGTGCCCTCCATGGATTACAACTAGCTAGTTGTCTTTTTGTAACCACATCACTGGGAAATCAGAGAGGAAATATTACTCCTCCAACTGACTCTAACTTTTTAAGGAAATCAAGCAATATTTATAACATTGTATTGAATCATGTACTCGTAAACAGGCACTCAAGCCTGAAATTCAGGGAATCTTTCCTCCTGGGTTCCTGATTGAGCCAGACATACTAAAGAGAAGCACTTTTAAGAAACAGTGAACTATTATCTTCCTATGATTTGAAGTAACGCTCACCTTCCTGAGGGCTGGGTTTGTGCACTTTATCAATAAGTCCAGGGAAGGAGCAAAGTCTCCCCAACTCCTCAGAACCAAGCCTAACAATGTGGATCTTCCTTATAATTATAGAAAAAAATAATTTAGTGTGAGTGTATGCTCGGTGGGTTTGGACCGGTATCTCTTTGTGAAGAGACTCAGCACTTGCTAAGGCCTGGTAGAAGTCAAAGCTGAGAAAGATGATCATATGAATTTGAAGGTGGCAGGGGCAGGGTGGCTCTGTGGTGCAGAATAAGATTAAGAGGCATACACCACTTAGTAAATGAATGAAAGACTACTGTGACTGACAGGGTTTGTCAAAGAGGCAGGTCAGATTCCAGTTTGATGGGCAGCCTGTCAATGAAGGAAAGTAGGGATCTATCAAACAGGGAACCTGCTGCTATACTCCAGAACTTGGTTCCTCCACACTAAGAAGACATTCTCAATTAGAAAACCACCCTTAGATCAATCAAAGGACTTGTATCCATGCATATAAGCCTAACCAATGAACATAGACAACAGGGTGAAAGCATGAGTGGGAAGTTGAAGGGTAATGGGGTGATGAGAACTTATATGTAATACCTTAATCAATAAAGAAATTTAAAAAGAAAACAGCCCTTTAGTCTCACCACCACCTGACCGCTACAGTATAGCTTTCTCTTCCTTCATTTTCCCCCTCCCCCATTCCTTCATTATACACACAGTAACCAGTTTCATGAAAATACCCCCTTTCTCCATTAGGAGCATGCTCATTCAGCTCTTATCTTTATATTCCAGTAAGTCATTTTGCTCTTACTGTTTAACAACAACAACAAAAAAAAGAATATAAAAATCCTTGCATACCTTGTTTGATTGGAGAATTTTAACGCTTTTCATTTATCATTATAAAACCAAGGAAAATTTTATAACATTTTGTACGTGGCTGTCACAGACAAAGCAATCTGTCTTTAAGTAGGGATAAATTACTCTAAAAGAGTAATTTTCTAGATAGTTTTTCCTTGAGTCATGCATCTTATTGTTTAAATAAACTTCTGGTTTAAAATGAAATAATAATTACAATGATTTAGTGCACTTCAAATCTAACTTGATAATGCCTAGTAGGCATTAAGCACATTTTGCCTGAATTAAGCTTCCGGGTTTATGAGTCAGAAATTGTTAGTAAAATATCAGTTTTATTTATTTATTTATTTATTTATTTATTTATTTATTTATAATTAAATATTTATTATTCAGATTATTACATTAGTTTCTCTTTTTTCCCCTCCATAGCACCCCTCCACCCAGCTCCCAGCCTTCCCTCTGCCCTTACCTCCTTCCCATTGACCTCATCCATAGGTGTATGATTTTTGTCCAGTCTCTCCCTGTACACTCCTCACCCCTTTCCCCTGAGAATTATCAGTCCACTCCCTTTCTGTGCTCCTGATTCTATTATATTCACCAGTTTATTCTGTTCATCAAATTTTTAATTCACTTAATTTTTAGATTCACTTGTTGATAGATATGTATTTGTTGTTCATAATTTTTTGTCTTTTACCTTTTTCTTCTTCCTCTTCGAAAAGAGTACCTTTCAGCATTTCATATAATACTGGTTGGAGTTGATGAACTTCTTTAGCTTTTTCTTATCTGTGAAGCTCTTTATCTGCCCTTCAATTCTGAATGATAGCTTTGCTGTATAGGTTATTCTTGGTTGTACGTTCTTGCTATTCATCACGTTGAATATTTCTTGCCACTCCCGTCTGGCCTGCATCGTTTCTGTTGAGAAACCAGCTAACAGTCGTATGGAGGCTCCCTTGCAGGTAATGAACTGTTTTTCTCTTGCTGCTTTTAATATTCTCTCTTTGTCTTTTGCTCTTGGTATTTTAATTATGATGTGTCTTGGTGTGGTCCTCTTTGGATTCCTTTTATATGGGGTTCTGTGTGCTTCCTGGACTTGTAAGTCTATTTCTTTTACCAGATGTGGGAAGTTTTCAGTTATTATTTCTTTAAAAAGGTTTTCAGTATCTTGCTTTCTCTCTTCTTCTGGCACGCCCACAATTCTGATATTGGTACGCTTGAAGCTGTCCCAGAGGCTCCTTACATTATCTTCACATTTTTGGATTCTTTTCTCTTCTTGCTTTTCCAGTTGAATGTTTTCTGCTTCTTTATATTTCAAGTTTTTGACTTGATTCTTGCCTTCCTCTAGTCTGCTGTTAGGACTCTGTATAATATTTTTTATTTCAGTCAGTGTCTCTAGTTGGTCCTTTTTTATCTCCTCTAGGCTCCCGCTAATTTTACCCAACTTTTCTAGCATATTCTTGAAAAATTCTTATAAGCGTGGTTTTGAACTCTATATCCAGTTGTTTTTTTCCCTCCATTTCTCTTGTTTGTGATCCCTTCCCTTGTCTCGGCATTTTCACTATGCCGGGAGAACTTTGTTGGATTCAGCCTTATGATACCAGACTTGCAAAACCGAAGAAGCCTCTGTTGAGCTTGGGATGGGTGGGATCTCAGGGCTTAAGGGACCGCCTTGCCTTACAGTCGGCCCCGCCCTCCACGGCCCCTGAGTCTCACGTGACTGGGTAATCGCTGGAGCGGTCCTTGTGCACATGCACCTGCAGTGCCACTAGACCGCTGCCTCTCTGGCTACCCTGCGCTCCAGAAACACATGAGTCTAGGTCCCCAGGGTTTCACCAGAAGCAGGGGCTTAGTGGAGTCAGAAGTGGCACAGTTGGGAGGGTCTGTCTCCCGCCCACTCGCAAAAGCCAGCTGCACAATCAGCGGTCTGTCCTCTGTGCAGTGCCGTGTGCGCCATCAGGCCTCTGATCTTTTGCAACTCCCCTAAATTTCCATGCACCTCTCCCTTTTCACAGTCCAAACACTCCCGTATGAGTTTCGGCTGGATCTGGGGTTTAGTGTTGTAACATAGGGGTTCAATGCCTTTGAGAGTCTCTGTTTCCCTCCTCCCAGAGAAAACCAGCCAGGTATTCCGGCACCCGCTCTTTCCACGCATGCGTCTCTGTACCTCAGCTTTTTGCAGCTCCTCTGGGTCTCCGTGAGCCCCTTTCCTTCCCTCTAGCTGTAGAACTTCCACTCAGCCAGTTTTCCTGTGGTTCTGGATGATGTCCATTCTGTCTTTTAGTTGCAGTTTTGAAATTGTTGTGCGAGGCAGCAGTGTAGGTGTTTACCTGTACTGCCATCTTGGATTCTCCCCAGTTTTATTTATAAGAAGATGATCATCATAGGCATCCAGAACAAACTAGAAAACCCTCCCTCCCCCAAAACACAAACACAATTCTTTCCCTCTTTAGGGAAGCATTTTATCCATTACTCCCATTTTATAAGTGGATTTTAATAAAGACTAAATTTTTTGTTGCTGCTTTCTCTTTGTTCCCAGAGAATATTCTCTGCTCAGCATCCATTTCATTTTGCTGTTTTATTATTAGTGGTTTGCAAACCACTTCCCCCACCACACTCATTAGGAGCCATGTGTTTACCCTAAGTTTTTCCATTACCATAGATTACGCTGGAAGGGGCCTTAGTCCATTTAGACCAGGGTTCTCAAACTTTTCTTTACCAGTAGGATCTTTCTCCAAGCCTGATATATGGCATGAAGCAGCAACGATGCTCATGTGCAGAGAGTTATTCAAAGCAGACCTGGGACCCTCCTGGTGCTGATGGGCATATGAGCACTGGCAGCGCTTTTGAAGGTCTTCTCTGAGTGCTCTTGGTCTTGCTTTTCACTCAGCTTTACCTGCTGGTGTTTCTCAACGCATATCACAAATACTAAACAGATTTTTAAAATCCATTGACACAGGTAGGAAACTCTTGAATACTATGTAAGTTTTGCTTTTGCTCACATCACCCTGAAACCCTGGCATAGGACCTTGGGAAACAATTTAAAACCAATGATTTAGGCCAACTCACTTATTTTAGAGATGAAGAAACTTGGAAGGTTAAATAATTCATCACAAATCACAGACATAGGCTAAAAAACCTCTGAAGCCCAGAGAACATGCTAGAATGCCCCGGCTGGTGTTAGCTACCCTGCCCTGTCCACCCTCAGTCATCAAAAATGTTTACTGAGTTAAATTTGGTGATAGGAAGTGCTTCCTTTCCCCTATGTTATAAAAAAGCCAATTGCAGAGTTATATATTTAACTTATTTACTATAAAATGATGAAATCAACATGGACCACATGTTATGATGGGAACTTGTTTATGTAATCTGGTTTTACAGAATAGGGTAGAAGGTGTTCTTCTTCAGTTCTTAAAAAAAAAAAGACAAAGACAAAAATCAGATGACTTTGACAAGCTGCATTTCATGGTTCAGGAAGGTTTAAACGAGAAGGGGGGTTTGCTGTTAGGCAATACAAGATCTCTGGCGTCAGTGCCTGAAGGAAGTAATGCTATGCACAGAAGAGGCCAAACACACATGTCCATCTGTGTTTGTGTGGACCCAGCCACTAAACTTCAAAAGTGTTTCAAAGTCCAGTGCCTGGGTGCAGCCATGGGTCTTTTCCTGGCTGTTTATGGCTTCACTCATGTGAACTGGCCAACATCAGGTGTCACGCAGCCCTGTCTGATACAAAACACATGTCTACAGAGGTAAAAAGAAAGCTCAGCACAGGCCAACCCTGACTCAGTCACGATACAATTAAGGGGGAAAGGGCTGCCAATGCGTCTCTTGACCTTCTTGTGTCTCTCTCAGGTCCTGCCAACAATAAGACACTTGTTTCTCTTATTTCCCAGAAACCCTATTAGCTATCCAACAAGGTCAGCAAAAAAAAAAGAAAAGAAAAAAGAAAAAAAAAAGAGCAGCTTTTCACATCAGGGTGCATTCGGTTCCAAAAATCTGTAAAGTATTAAACCAAGAAGTTGCACTATCCCAACTTCACACTGAGCCCTTTATTCCAATTCTGGGTGAGAATAGCTGTAAAGAAATTTCTCACCGGCTCAACTGATAAAAACCAGAGCCCTAGGGTACGTGTGCATTCAGGCTTGGGGCATCAAGCTTGAAAACATTTCCAGGTGTCCCAAAACTTACAGGTGGACCTTTGGTTTTCCAGATGCCCCCAGCTCTCTGATTTTAGATTTATAATCCAAGCTGCATTTACTTCACAGAAAACTCTAAATTTTCAGGACCAGGAAATGATTCTCCTGCTTGCTATCCTGTCTGCCCATTCAAGAAGCAATGTAGTCGACAAGCCAGTGTGCCAGTGTATACATATCTGGATGACTCTGCTCTCCTGGGTATAAGTATGTCAATGCTTCTAACACAGGTTTTCATGTTTTCTGGCAAATGCATTACCTAAAATGTATATTATTGGCTTTTAAAGAATTTAGACATCAGTTGTCATCATTGCAATATATCCAGGACAAGACAGAAAAAAAATCTTATCTTTCTGGCATATTGATTTCTTCTGGATCCTTTTGCTATAAAGAAATCATATTTCTTCCACCTAAAGCAACACCATCTGATTTCAGGGACAGCTCCCAATTTATCAGAAGTGGCCTATGGCATGAAGCACAATAATGAAGCGAGGGAATTTAGGCAAATAATGATTTAACTTGGAAAAAAGAGAAAATTGGGAGCCTCGCTGTGCTGCTTCACAAAGTTATCTTTGTGTCTTTGAATTTAATGCCACGGCCTGGCAACAGCAGCAAAATCAAACTCTTTTATTATCTTCAGACAATAGGTATGCTTTACTCCAGCAGGAAATGGAAACTCTGATTCATGCACTTATTTTCATTAGTCAGAAGAGAGTTTACTAGAGCTTTTTATTCGTTAGGTTTCCTGAATGGTATTAAAGCTACTCCAGGTGCAATGTGTGGCAACCCAAGCTGAACATCAGAAATGAAACCACAGCTGTTTTACACAAAAAGTGGAGAAAAATTTGCCACTGTGGGCCGCTAGTTTTTAATGGGTTTTCTTTTCATAACATGCCATTTTTGTAAACACTAATCAAAGAGCTCATGCAGCAGATGCGCTAAGAGCCAAAGGGCTTGAATGGTTTATGAAAGAGAACATGCAATTAGTAGTCAAATAAGGAAAATTAATCAGCTTCACATGAAGTCACAGCAAATAAAAGTAAGAGCCATTGTTCAGCAATCAAACTACAAAAATGTGATGTGTTTTACATTGGGCCAGGACTACTATGTGTAATGGGAATGAAACAAGAATTAAATTAGGAGGTGCAGGATTAAGAATTCTGATAAAATGACACATCAAATTTGGGTCATTTGTGCATATGTGCATTTTGAGAACTGTATCCCTAGATCTATCTAATAGTGACTCCAAAAGGTTAATTATCTTTGAAATGGGGATGTTTAAACAGATGGAAGACAAATACACACAACTCAACGACAATATCACACAACTCAATGAGAACTATAAGGAGCTGAATGAAAATATCACCAACATTAAAAGAAACCAAGAGGAGATGAAGAATGATATAGCTTCAATAAGGAACACAATGGAAGGCCTAAACAGTAGACTAGAAGAGGCTGAGGACTGCATCAGCGAATTAGAAGACAAGGTAGGAAAAAACACACAAACACAGCAACAACTGGGAAAAAAATACTTAAAAAACAAGAGGAGAGCCTAAGGGAGCTTTGGGACAACACAAAACGAAACAACATACGCTTAATTGGGATACCAGAAGGGGTGAAAGAAAAGCAAGGAATAGAAAACTTATTTGAAGGAATAATGACAGAAAATTTCACTGATATTGGCAAGCAAAAAAATAATGTAAGTCCAAGAAGTACCCAGAGTCCCAAACAAGCTGAACTCAAAAAAACCCGACACCAAGACACATCATAATTAAATTGGCAAACACTAATGACAAAGTAAGAATCTTAAAGGCTGCCAGAGAGAGACAGAAAGTTACCTACAAGGGATCTCCTATTAGACTATCAACTGATTTCTCAAAAGAAACACACCAAGCCAGAAGGGAATGGAATGAAATATATAAAGTGATGCAAAACAAGGGTCTGAACCCAAGAATACTACACTCAGCAAGGCTATTATTCAAAATTGAAGAGAAAAAAATGGTAATGAATCACTTAACTCAATAACTCAAAGAACTAGAAAGAGAGCAACAAGAAAAGCCCATTGTGAGCAGAAGACAATAATAGAGATCAGAGCAGAAATGAATGACATAGAGATCAAAAAAACAATACAACAAAAAATCAACAAAACCAACAACAGCTGGTTCATCGAAAGAATAAACAAGACCTCTAGACAGGCTCACCAAGAAGAAAAGAGAGAGGACCCAAATAAACAAAATCAGAAATGAGAGAAGGGAAATAACTACAGACCCTACAGAAATACAAAGAATTGTTAAAAAATATTATGAACAACTCTATTCTAACAAATTTCACAACCTAGAAGAAATGGACAGATTCCTAGAAAAACACAACCTTCCAAAACTCACACAGGATGATTCTAAAAACCTCAACATGCTGATAACTATGGAAGAAATTAAAGCTGTCATCAAAAATCTTCCAGCAAACAAAAGCCCAGGGCCAGATGGCTTCACAGGGGAAATTTACCAAACATTCATAGAAGAACAAAAACCCATCTTTCTCAGACTATTCCAGAAAATTAAAGAGGAAGGAACACTTCTAAACTTCTTCTATGAAGCCAGCATCACCCTAATACCAAAACCCGACAAATATAACACAATGAAAGAGAAAAACAGACCAATATCCCTCATGAACATAGATGCCAAAAAGCCTCAACAAAATTCTAGCAAATCAAATCCAGCAGTACATCAGAAAGCTCATACATCATGACCAAGTAGGATTTACCCCAGTGTTGCAAGGATGGTACAATATTCGCATGTTAATAAATGTGATACATCACATAAACAAATTGAGAGATAAAAATCACATAGTCATATCAATTGATGCAGAAAAATCATTTGACAAAATCCAACACCCTTTCTTGATAAAAACTCTCAGCAAGGTGGGAATAGAAGGATCATACCTCAACATAATAAAAGCCATATATGAAAAACCCGCAGCCAACATCATACTCAATGGGCAAAAACAAAAACCATTTCCCCTAAGAACAGGAACAAGACAGGGATGCCCACTCTCACCACTCCTTTTGACATAGTGCTGGAAGTATTAGCCATTGCTATCAGACAAGAAATAGAAATAAAAGGCATCCAAATAAAAAAAGAAGAAGTAAAACTGTCCTTATTTGCAGTAGACGTGATACTGTACATAGAAAACCCTAAAGACACCATCAAAAAATTAATGAATTCAGCAATGTAGCAGGATACAAAATTAAGGCCAAGAAATCTATGGCATTTCTATATACCAATAATGAACTTACAGAAAGAGAGACTAAAACAGCAATCCCATTTAACATAGCACCAAAAAAATTAAGATACCTAGGAATAAACTTAACTAAGGAGGTAAAATATTTATACACAGAAAACTACACAACACTAAAAAAAAGAGATAGAGGAAGACATAAACAGATGGAAGAACATACCATATTCATGGATTGGGAGAATCAATGTCATCAAAATGTCCAAAGCCATTTATAAATTCAACGCAACCCCCATGAAAATATCAAAGGAATATTTCACAGACCTAGAACTTTCCAAAAATTCATCTGGAATAAAAAAAGACCCCGAATAGCTGCAGCAATCCTTAGAAAGAAGAACAAAGTAGGTAGGATCTCAATGACAATTTCAAGTTGTATTACAAAGCCACTGTTCTCAAAACTGCCTGGTACTGGCACAAGAACAGACACATAGATCAATGGAATAGGATAGAGAACCCAGAAATCGACCCAAACCACTCTGCTCAATTAATATTTGACAAAGGAGGCACGAGCATATAATGGAATCAAAACAGTGTCTTCAACAAATGGTGTCAGGAAAATTGGACAGAAACATGCAAAAAAATGAAATTAGACCACCAACTTATACCATACACAAAAATAAACTCAAAATGGATAAAGGACTTAAACATTAGACGAGAGACCATAAAAATACTAGAGGAATCCACAGGCAGCAAAATCTCTGACATATGTAGAAAGAACTTCTTCACTGATACTGCTCCAAAGGCAATGGAAGCTAAAGAAAAAATAAACAAATGGGACTACTTCAAAATCAAAAGCTTTTGTACAGCAAAGGAAACCATCAACAAAACAAGAAAACCCACTGCATGGGAGAACATATTTGCCAATGATATCAATGATAAGGGTTTAATGTCCAACATTTACAGAGAACTCATACAATTTCACAAAAAGAAGATAAACAACCCAATCAAAAAATGGGCAACTGATCTAAATAGGCATTTCTCAAAAGAAGACAGAAGAAAGGCCAACCTGCTCAAAGTCACTAATCATCAGAGAGATGCAAATCAAAACAACAATGCGGTGCCATCTCACACCTGTCAGAATGGCTATCATCAACAAATCAACAAAGGACAAGTGTTGGTGAGGATGCGGAGAAAAAGGAGCCCTCGTGCACTGCTGGTGGGAATGCAGACTGGTGCAGCCACTGTGGAGAACAGTGTGAAGTCTCTTCAAAAAAACTAAAAATGAAACTCCCATTTGACCCAATGATCCCACTTCTAGGATTATGTCCCAAGAAACTAGAACCTCCAATCACAAAGGATATATACACCCCTATGTTCATAGCAGCACAATTCACCATAGCTATGACTTGGAAACAGCCTAAGTGCCCATTAGCAGATGATTGGATTAAAAAACTGTGGTACATCTACACAATGGAATACTACGCTGTGGTAAAAAAAGAAGGAGCTTCTACCATTTGTAACAACATGGATGGAGATGGAAAGCATTATGCTTAGTGAAATAAGCCAGGCAGAGAAAGACAAATATCACATGATCTCACTCATCTGTGGAATATAATGAATGACATAGACTGATGATCAAGATCAGATCCAGAAAATGAGAAATGTCAATCAAAACATCAAACCTCGGGGAAGGTGGGGGTTGGTGGGAATACGGGGGAGAGATCAACAGAGGGACCTTCGTACATGCATATGAGCAAAATCATTGGGCCCAGACAATGGGGAAGGTGGGGCATGAGAGGGAATCCATACAGTGGTCACCATAACCTTAAGAGAAATTGCTTCATGAGACAAAGATTTTTAAATGAAACTCTGTAACATAAAAATCATTTTAGAAGGAAATAAAGAGAAGTTTCCTTTAAATTTTGTAAGAATTTTAATTTAAAGTCAATATATTTGGCCTCTTGAGCTAAGGTAAGTAATCTGTGTTTTTGCCTCCATAAAAAAGTTTATGTAAAGTTACAAAAAGAAATTGTCAGCCGGTTTGAAATTGAATTGCCATGGCCTAGGGCAAAGAATATCCTTCATGATATTATCCTACAATATCATTTAATTTCTGATATTTCACAACAGCATATTATACAACTATCCCAAACAAACTTACAAACTAATTCTTTGAATGTTTAGCAGCAATTTAAAAAGAGGACATGAAAGGATTTAATCCCTTTCTGAAGGAATTAAGGCACTGGGAAGGCACTTGAGCATTCTATACTGGCCCCTCTTTCCTTTTTTGTCACGAGGGACCCTCTTCTCACAACCCAAGGGCCCTCAGCTGTAGCCTGAGCTCTCTATTCACGCTTAGGTTGAAACATCAGGTGGCTGGTATAATGGATCTGTCTCTCGCCAAATGGTGTGAGCTGGGCCATCCATGGAAAAGAAACCTGAATTCCCCGAGATAAGTGAGCAGTGCCGGGGCCCCCACCAGCAGGCGAGGGGATTCCCAAGGCAGGTGCTGGGCATGGAGGTCATGGGGGCATAGGCTACCATGGAGACAGAACTGAACCTGACAACACACTGCTTGGCCCCAGAGGATGACTGGTTAGCCAGAGACGGGTAAGATTCCTCAGGGAAGGAACAACCTAAGACAGGCACAGTCACAGAGGGGCCATCAGGAAAGAACTTGGGGATCAAAAAAGGTGGGGCACAGACCCGCACCCCCCACCCCCAACCTTGCAGTGGTCTAAACAATCACACCTTCTGAGGGAGGTCTCCTGCCCTTATGGATACCTCACTTCCCACACTCAGCACAGATCGGGACCCAGGTAACAGACAGAGACGTGGCCCAGCTCAGATCAGGACCCAGGTAACAGACAGAAACATGCTGACAGCAGCTGCCTTATATCTAAATTCAGCCTAGCACTAGGAATGCTCAGTGCCTACTCAATGCAAATAAACCTTTCCATTAGTATATACAAGGCAATCTAAGATTGTTGGTAGAATACTAAATTTGACGTAAAAGAGTTATCAAGCTTTCAGATTAATTTAAATTGGCAAACTGAAATAAGCAAACACCGAAGAAAATTTAAGGGTACTGGACAAAAAGGTGTTTCTAAAGTATTAATTAAAATTTCCATTGATAGCTCTTATCATGGTAAAATTGCTTAATATGTAATGAACATAAAACAGGTATATTTGTGTGCAAAAAGTTAAAATTTAAAGTTACTAAAATTACATTTAAAAATTTTACCAAATTCTCCATTAATCAAAAAAAAGGGGGGGAGGGTTGGATAATATCATGTAAGGAGAATATCTGGTAAGTAAATTACATCTAGAAAATTTTCACTTTAGAAAATTAATTTCCATTTGTAATACTAACAGCAAGACACCCATGAAAAACACACGTGGTGTCAAAATAAGCCAAAGAAAAAGCAGGTAGGCAAAAATAAAAAGGACCCCAAGTCAATTTTATAGAAAGATTCCTTTATTAACTCTTGGTTGAGAATATGTTTATATGCTTTCAGAAAACAACTCCAAGACCAAGTGGACTCCTGCAACAGAGAGGGACTGACAGGTCTGTGCCAACCACAAAGGCAAGAGGAGAAACAGTCCAGAGATGAAAAATGCGGAGGACGCCTTGCCATGCGAGCAGTCAGCAGCTGTGCATCGCTACAGGTTGCCTAGGACCAAACCAGAGAGGATCGGACTGGCATTTGTCCACTATCCAGATACCATTAATGACATGTACACATAAGGAACTGTCTGACATTGAAACTGGATCTCAAAGCTATCAGACATTGAAATCGGGACTCAAACATTTTTCTTTTGCTCTGGTGGGTTTATTTCTAGCCTACAGGGGCAAGATATTTTTAAAGACAAGAATCAGGGGGTGGGAGGAAAGCAGATGCAGAGGCAAAGAAGCAATGAACAGACTGTTGTGCTACAGTGGGAAGGCAGGAGAGGTAGGGGGAGAGGGGCCTGTAGGAGATCAACTGAAGGACTTGTATGCATGTGTATAGGCATAGCCAGTGGATACAGGGCAATGGGGGGGGAGGGGGCAGGGAGGGAGACAGATGAGGGCATGTATGGGGTGGGGGACACAATAGGGGAAATAAATGAATGAATGAATGAATGAATGAATGAATAAAGTCTGGAAAAAGAAAAACTCTAAAACTCCTGGTGGTCACTGTCAGGAGGCTTTCTGAGGACTGCCTCTTAGACACCAGTGTATAGAAAATTAGAAGGAGAACTCCTTCTTAGGCACTTACCCCTGGCAAAACAGGCAAGCCTTGCCCACAAATGCTTTCACTCCTGTTATTGAACATATTGCTCTCTCTGCAGGAGTTTCCAGGTCTCAAAGCCAAATCTTCAGGCACTTCTAGTGGTTTTTTTTCCTAGAAACCACACAAGACCCATGTTTCTCCTTGGCTAATAAAATAGTACAATTCCCAGCCACAGTCTCCTTTTACCTCAATTATTTATATGTATCCTTTTGAACTATGTGTTTAGTAAGAAGCAAGAGTATGAGATAAATAGGTAGAAGCATCAGTTTCATTTTAAAACTATATCTCTGTGTATAAAGATACAGATACAGTATATTGTTTTATTTGTCCAATTAAATACTGTTCTGTGAAGCTTAACTTAGTGTGCTAAAAATGCCATTTGCCATCATCTCAAGGAGAAAGGTTTGCATGAGCTGAGGGCCATCTCTGACAGAGACCTGGTAGACCAAAAAGTTTTCCTCATATCGCATTGTCTTTATGGAACATTCTGGTTAGAGGAGCCAGTTGACCCAGGAAACTCTATCACCCTATTCTCACCTTCCACAAGCACGACTTTAACCAAGTGATCAAAGCCTACTTCACCCAGCCTGGACAACCTGACGGCATGTGCCACTAAACAGAACACACACCACCTCTGAGGTACTCCTGCCAAGGATGTATAACCTAAATCTAAATCATGAGGAAAGACCAGACAAACCAAAATTAAAAACAGTTGCCAGGCCGAAACCTGGCTCAGTGGATAGAGTGTCAGCCTGTGGACTGAAGTGAAACCAGGTTCGATTCCTGTCAAGAGCATGTATCCTGGTTGCGGGCACATCCCCAGTAGGGGGCGTGCAGGAGGCGGCTGATGGATGTCTCTCTCTCTCATCGATGTTTCTAACTCTCTATCCCTCTCCCTTCCTCTCTGTAAATCAATAAAATATATTAAAAAAAACACACACACACACACACACACAAAAAAAAACAATTGCCAGGCCAGTCTGGCTCAGTGGTTGAGTATCAACCCATGAACTAAGAGGTTGCTGGTTCGATTCCAGTCAAGGCACATGTCCAGGCTATGGACTCGATACCCAGTAGGGAGCATGCAGAAGGCAGCTGATTGATTATGTTTCTCTCTCATAGGAGTTTCTTTTCTCTATTCCTCTTCTTTCCTCTCTAAAACTCAATAAAAACAAGTTTAAAAATAATAAAAATAAAATAAAATAAAAAACAATCTACAAACTAACTAACTAAACTATAGTCTTCAAAAATGTCAGGTCTGGAAACACAAAAGCTGAGGAATTGTTCCAGGTAAAGATTAAGAAGACAGGACAGCTAAATGCAATGCATGATCCTTGATAGCTCTTGAACCAGAAACCAAAAGAGACATTAAGAACATTAGTGTGCTGCCAAGACCGGTTTGGCTCAGTGGATAGAGCGACGGCCTGCGGACTGAAAGATCCTGGGCTTGATTCCGGTCGGGGGCATGTACCTTGCTTGCGGCACATCTCCAGTAGGGGGCGTGCAGGAGGCGGGTGATCGATGTCTCTCTCTCTCATCAATGTTTCTGACTTTTTATCCCTCTCCCTTCCTCTCTGTGAAAAATCAATAATATATATATATATATAAAGAAAAAGAACATTAGTGTGCTACGTAAAATAAGCCAGCCAAAAAAAGATAAATATCACAGGATCTTACTCATTTGTAGAATATAATGAGCAACATAAACTGATGGACAAAAATAGAGCCAGAGACATAAAATCATTGAACAGAAGGTTCAACCTATGAGAGAAGGTTGGCGGTGAGGGGGTAAGAGATCAACCAAGGGACTTGTATGCAACGCATATGAACATAACACAGACAGTCGGGGGGGTGAGACATGTGCCGGGGGGTGGGGAATGGCTGAGGAGAGGTCAATGGAAGAAAAAGGAGACTCATGTAATACTTTAAACAATAAAGAATTTAGCCATAACTGGTTTGGTTCAGTGGATAGAGCATCGGCCTGTGGACTGAAGGGTCCTGGGTTCAATTCCGGTCAAGGGCATGTACCTTGGTTGCGGGCACAACCCCAGTCGGATATTTCTCTCTCATCAATGTTTTTAACTCTCTATCTCTCTTCATCTTTGTAAAAGAGTAAAAAAATAAAATAAAAATATATTTAAAAAATAAAAAATAAAGAATTTAAATTAAAAAAAACACATTATTGTGATAAATGAAGAAATTTCAAATATGAACTGTGGATTAGACAATATTATTGTACCAATGTTCAATTTCCTGATTTTGATACTTCTACTGTGGGCCGCTAGTAGATACTTCTACTTTACGCCCCATTGGTCTCTTTGTTCCTCAAATATGGGGTTTCAGGACCTTTTGTGGGTTTTACAAAGAGCCCTATGTACTGGAAGATATAAAGGCTACATGAAGGAAGCTTGTAGCCTTTAGCATAGCACAATTCAGTAACCTTGAGTACAACAGAAAATACAATCAGGGTGGAAAAAAAAGAGAAAAAGAAGGGGGGGGCAAATCATAAACAATGAACAAGGGCAAATCTGGGCAAAAGATACATGGGAGTTCCTTGTACTATACTTGAAACACTTCTGCAAGTTTATTTCAAAATAAAAAGTGAGAGCCCTGATACCTCAGTTGGTAGAGCATCAGACTTTCAAAATAAAAAGTGACATATTAATGAAATAAAAACAATGAAGAAAAAACTTCCCTATAAACATCTTAACCTCCCTGGTGATTGACAATTCTGGCAGGGCCCACAGAAACAGGGTCACATCTGATCATTGTCCTGTGGGTGATTTATCTCTGAGAAAACCCCTACTAAACAATTGTTCTGAGAACCAACTGGGGTGTAGGGGAGAGAACCTTGGTTGTACAGTGGTACCTCGAGATACGAGTGCCCTAACGTATGAGATTTTTTATACGAGCCGTCGATCGAGCAATTTTTTGCTTTGAAATACGAGCTACATTTGAGATAAGAGTAATCGCGCGGATCAGCCGGCTGCACACGACCCACCAGTTTACCGCAACTCGAGTGTCTCATAGTTTCCCACGCCTAAATCAGTGTGCTTGCTTACCTCGTTGTCAAAGCATCTTTTGTGCACTTACATACTTTATCACATTTCTTTTTATAACCATGGGTCTGAAGAAAGCGAGTGGAAAGGTCAGTGCTCAGAAGAGGATGATGTCTATTGAATTAAAGCGTGAAATCATAGAAAAATATGAGCAAGGTGTGTGAGTCGCTGACTTGGCAAGGCAATACGGGCGTAGTACTTCAACGATATGCACTGTGCTTAAACAGAAGGAGTTGATAAAGGGTATAATGCCAGCTAAGGGAGTTACAATAATTTCTAAGCTCCGTAGCTCTCTCCATGAAAAGATGGAGAATCTACTGATGGTGTGGGTGACGGAGAAGCAGCTTAAAGGAGATACATTAACACAGGGCATCATATGCGAGAAGGCG
>JAAGEH010000286.1:51736227-51761998 GCA_011751065.1 Lasiurus cinereus | reverse complement strand
GTGGAGTGGGTAAACCTGGTTTTCGGCCCTTGTGTTAAGAAATATCTACAGGTAAACAACCTAACCATGCAAGCCCTCCTCGTCCTCGACAATGCTCCTGCTCACCCACTGAACCTCGAAGATGAACTCCTCGAAGAGTTCAAGTTTATAAAGGTTGTCTACCTACCTCCCAACACCACTCCTATCCTGCAGCCCATGGATCAGGAGGTGATTTCTAATTTTAAAAATCTGTACATCAAGCACCTGTTCCGGCGCTGCTTTGAGGTGAAGGAGAACACAAACCTCACCCTTCCAGAGTTCTGGAAGAACCACTTTAACATCGTGATAATGCCTCAGAATTATTGATCAGGCCTGGCTGGGTGTTACAACGGGGACTTTGACCTCTGCCTGGAAGAAGCTGTGGCCTGAGGCTGTAACAGAAAGGACCTTCGAAGGATTCGAACCCGAGGTGCCAGTGGAGGAGGGGATAGTGTCTCTGGGAAAATCCATGGGTCTGGAGGTGGATGAGAGAGACGTGAATGAGCTCTCCAAGGAGCACTCTCTGGAACTCACCATGGAGGAGTTACAAGAGTTGCAGTCTCAGCAACATGCGGAGGTTCTCCAAGAAATTGGTTTCGAGGAGGAGCCAGAGGTGGAGGAGATCTCTACGAGTGAGATAAAGGAGATCTTAGGAATGTGGGAGAGGGTGTCACACTTCGTGGAAAAGAAAGACCCCGAAAAAGTTGCTACTGGTCGTGCATCGGAGCTCTTCAATGAAACTTGCCTCATCCATTTTAGAAACATTCTGAAAGGGAGGAAGAGGCAAACCTCTTGGACACGTTTTTTTTGAAATCGGTCAAAAATGCAAAGACCAGTAGCAATTAAGGTCAGTGAAGATTAGTTAAGTTACATTCAGTTTAGGGATAAAGTGTAGCATTAAGAGTGTAACGAGTAGGTAAATACACTTTATAAAACCAGTTTATTCCTTTACATTCTCTTTTATTAAGTTTTTATACAATATTTGTCATTTGTAAATACATTTTTCTTATTCAAAAACACGTAACAAGAACAACTGGGGTGGCATTTTGGGGGCTGGAACGGATTAACGGCATTTCAATTGATTTCAATGGGGAAATTTGCTTTGAGATATGAGCAACTTGATATATGAGCAAGGTTACAGAACGAATTAAACTCGTATCTCGAGGTGCCACTGTAGTATGTTCCACATGATGCTGATACCTCACATTCACTGTTCCTCCCAGCTATCCCCTCCACCCCCAACCTCAACTGCTAATGGAGAAATAATGGGTAAAGATGGTAAAATAATACAAGCATCCAGTTCTAAAAGGAATAAGCCCTGGGGGTGTAATGTACAGCACTTTGACTATCCTATATAATAAAAGGCTAATATCCAAATCAGCCAAACGGCACAACTGGTTGCTATTGAAGCATAGTTACTCCATCTTGTCCCCAAAACCTCTATGCTGAGAAAAACTGCCGTTTGAAATTTTCCACTAAACATAAATAGTCCTTTGTTCTGTGAATTAACTCTGGTATTCTTGGCTTCTGTAAGTAAACATGCTTGCTCGAATAATAGGGAAAATAAGCTCAATTATCTAGCCTTGCTGTCGTCCCTGGCTATTCCCATGCCAGGTGTTATTTAGTTATCTGAATTATGTTGTACTCAAGGTTAATGAATTGTGCTATGCTAAAGGCTACAAGCTTCCTTCATGTAGTCTTTATATCTGCCAGTACATAGGGCTCTTTGTAAAGGCCACAAAAAGTCCTGGAACCCCATATTTGAGGAACAAAGAGACCAATAGGGCATAAAGAGAGTTTCCTCCATATTGTTTTGCTCAGACTTTGAGAGACAAGTCCTCTGAGACTAGCATAATAAAGGCTCGAAAATTCAGCTTACTGATTGATTAAGGCATCCTCTGTTTAGCTAGCTGATTTACAATGTAACAATATGATGTGCACTGACCACTAGGGGGCAGATGATCAATGCAGGAGCTGCCCTCTGGTGGTCAGTGTGCTCCACAGGGGAAGCACTACTCAGCCAGAAGCCAGTCTCCCCATCTCTGTGGCAGGCGGATATCCCTTGAGAGGTCCTGGATTGTGAGAAGGTGAGACCAGGATGAGGGACCACTCCTTCTTGCCCCCATCTAGTGCATGAATGTCATGCACCGGGCCTCTAGTCCTATCTAATAAAGGGGTAATATGCAAATTAACCATCAATCCATCACAAAGATAGATGGTGGTACCCAGTCCTCTTAGCCCCGCCAGAGTCTCCCAGTCTTGGGGCGGGGGGGGGGGGGGCCTGGTGGCCGCTGAGTGTGAGCAGCCTGGTGGAATACTTGTTTCGTTGCAAGGCAAGCCCTCCAAACCCAGCCACAGATTGGTCTCTGGGTCATGGAGAGCTTCTGGGCAGCAGGCACAGAGTGGCCAGGCCCCACAGAGAGCTACTGGCACACAGATTTGTGCACAGGGCTACTAGTAGTTAATAATACTGTTCTGCATATTTGAAAGTTGCCAAGACATTAGATCTTAAAAGTTCTCACACAAGGAAAAAATGTGTAACTATGTGTGTTGATGGATGTTAACTGGATATATTTGCAATACATAACATGTATTGAATGTTGTATACCTAAAACTAACGTAATGTTATATTTCAATTATATCTCAATTTTTTAAAAAGAGGGGCAAAAGTCTCATTTTCAAAAACAGAGAGCCTGGGAAAACAGGACAAACTGCTGCCTTCCGGGACTGGGTTGGGACAGTCTTTCAGAAGCAACAGCTCTCCACAGCTGTGCCTGACAAGGCAGGGGACTAAAGAATTACAAATTTTCTTGGAGGGAACTGGGAGTTGTTGACCCTAAAGCTTGAGGCTCTGCTGTGAAAGGGTCTCACTTCCCAGGATCACAGCTGAAGAAATTGTGGATGACATCTTAATAGAAGGAAAAAAAAACAAGCTGAGGAGGTCAGAGTTATAGCTGGAGAAGGAACTAGCAGACATATGGCAGTATGCTCCAGGAAGGAATGTCTCAGGCCACAACCATCCTATTTTAATAGTGTGAACACTGGGAATGGTTAGAAAGGATGGCATAAGCAAATGTGACAAGTGGGATCTCAGAGGAACATCCCTTGTTCACTGTGTCCTAGGCAGTAGCAAAAGAAAAACAACACAAATGATGTAGGCAAGGAATACAGAAACCTTCTACGTGCATCAGCCCTGAGTATCCATTTTATTAGAATGAGATGACCCAATTCCATTTGGGGAGAAGTTATAGTTCCATTCTAATTAATTCAGGAATTGTGGCAATTGATAAGGTGGAAAGATAATATTTTTCTTGATAGTTAAAGTGTGAGCTCTGAAGCAGCTAAATGAAAGTCTTGGGAACCAGGACTAAATTAGTTACATTAGATTTTTTTTTTTACTTTATTTTGTTCCAGCTCTGCAAATATTTAACTCTTGGCAAAATTGAAAACTCACAACTCACTCTTCACTTGTGTCTCAGAAATATAATACTGGGAAGGAAAAGGATGAAAATAATATGGAATGAAATGCGTAACATGTAGTATTGGGTAGCAAAAAAAAACTTCAAATGAAACTTCCATTTATGGCTTAGACAAAAACATATGAATACGCAAGCTGAAGAACAGAGCTAGTGGGAAAGCTAGGTGACTGGTTAAAAATGCACTTTTTGAAGCAACCTTAAATCATTCTTTCTAAAAGAAAGTAGTACTCCAAACAAATCCCTCCCCCCAACACACACAGTGCATCTGCCAACAGTTATTTGTTAGTTCCATAGAAGTGAACCATGTCAAAATTTAATGTTAAAGGAATCATTCTGCTTTACCAACAAACATCGAAAAGAAACTGGAAAAAATTAGGGAATTAAAAAAAGGCACAAAAAGTTTATGTACAAGAATTTTGCCATAACATCATTTATAATGGTTGAATAAATTATGGTATAGACACATAATATTGTACAGCCATTAACACTATATGTTTATAAACAAAAATCTTCCCAAGTTCATTAATAACTTTAAAAAACAAAGAAATCAAAGAATGAGAATCTAGTCTATACCTATCAAAATTATAAAGACTGCCCTAGCTGGTTTGGCTCAGTGGATAGAGCACTGGCCTGTGGACTGAATGGTCCTGGGTTCAATTCTGGTCAAGGGCACATGCCCTTGGACTCAATCCCAAGTAGGGGGTGTGCAGGAGGCAGCCAGTCAATTGTTTTCTCTCATCATTGATGTTTCTATCTCTCTCTCTCCCTTTCTCTCTGAAGTCAATAAAAATATATATCTAAAAATGTAAAGAAAAAGGTATTCTAAAGATTTAAAATATGTGATCATAGACATTATTGGCCAGAGTAGGGGGAAGAAGCACTTTGACCCACTGATGGTAGGAGTATAAATTGATGTAACCATTTTGGAGGGAAGTAGAACACCTTTTACAACTTCAAATGCATATACTCTTTGACCTAGGAATTCCATTACGTACAATTTTCCTTTACATAAACAGCATATAAGAACTTATGGCCGAAACCGGTTTGGCTCAGTGGATAGAGTGTCGGCCTACAGACTGAAGGGTCCCGGGTTTGATTTTGGTCAAGGGCATGTATCCTGGTTGCAGGCACATCCCCAGTAGGGGGTGTGCAGGAGGCAGCTGATCGAAGCCTCTCTCTCATCAATGTTTCTAACTATCCCTCTCCCTTCCTCTCTGTAAAAAATCAATAAAATATATTAAAAAAAAAAAAGAAAAGAACCTAAATATCTAGAATAAGGGGCAGGATAAATAAATTACGTTACATCAATAGAGTGAAATATTATATGTTGCTAACAAAGAATAATATATCTACAAGTCCTAATTTAGAAAGCTAAGGTATATTAAGTTGTAAAAAGACAACTCATGCATATGTATATATAGAATATTTCTAGAATCTCACTCAGGCAGCTAGTACCAATGTTTCTCTGGGGAGGAGAGAAAGGCTGAGGGTTCTAGTGTGTAGGAGACTTATTTCTCATGAATACTCTTTAGAACTGTTTGAATTTTTGCCATGTTTGTGCTATTTTTCCAATAAAAACAGCTGGTCCAAAATATTGTAGAAAAATCGTTATTGAATGGAAATATGCTCATGGTACATGAGTGTGGGGAGGAGGCTACAAAAAAAAAAAAAGACTGGAGAGGACTTTCCAACCTTTTTTACTTACACTTGTATTGAAAAGAGATACATATATGAGAAAATGTTAGTGTGATTTTGAATGGTCAGATTAGAGTGTTTTACATTTTCTCTATTTTTTTGCTGATCAGTATTTTCTACAAAGATCAAACAGTAATTATATAACATGGAGAAAGAAGATTCTTGAATCTTGCTGCCTCAAAATACATTTAGAATCATATTTTTTCCTTTTTTCTTCTAAAAGCAGGAAGAGGGGGTTATTTCCCTCTCTTCAGCACTTAATAAGAAGGTGCTGAAAGACTATGAATATGAAGGCTTTTGTTTTCCTGGTTTCTTTTATGGTGTTATTTTGCTGACTCCATCAAATTTACTCAGAGTCAAGCATTGCAGAACAGCTGACCCTGACCACCAGCAACTGCAAGACAGCAGGGAATAAATTTAGACTTCCAGAAAAGAAGACGAGATCAATCTTCCAGCTGATATGGGCTGAGGAAAGTGGTGGTCAAGACACAGGTGAACAGCATCACCATGGGGTCCTAAAGAGATCAAAGAAGTGTCCAAATGTCACTCAGCACTAATCAGTTTGGAACAAGTGACTAAATGGCAAACCATCCCAGGATTCCTTTGCCTCACCTTAGGCAAAATGTACACAGCAAGTAAGCTCCCAAGGACACGCTACTGAAAGTCAGCCAGCATTATCTTTAAAACCCTCAGCAGCAGAGGCCCACAGCTTGAAGAGATTAGACTTCATTAAAATAATTAAAAATGAAGATAGTGTGTACAAGGAAGCGACTAAGGAAAAGCCTGACCTGCTTCTATCTCCTTTCTAAGAGCCTCTGCTCTCCTTCAGGGCATGGGGCGCCCTCTGGAACTTTAGGCCTGCAGATGCCTGACTTTCCAGACAGCTCTCAGGAAGCCAAGTTTAAAGGCAGGCTTGCACAGTCACCTGTGAATTTAAACAATACGGTTCAATAATCTGAATCTGAAAGTAAACGTTTCACTGAGCTTTTGAAGTTTACTTGGTATGATTAGGGTCAAAACTTTCTAGAAATTGGTGCCAGTGTTCACAGACCCAATATTCTTGTGTGCACTAAAGCCAACAAGTGCCAAAATGACAAATATTGATGCCACATTAATGTCTATTTTGGACAAAGAAGTTAATCAAAAAGTTGGTGAGTATCCTTGGAGTTCTCTTCAGGTAACTGCTTAAAGAGTCGGTTTCTGCCATTTCTTATAATAGCATTCTCCAATCATGGTGCTAAAATACAAAATTCTATTGTGGTTCCTACACCTGGCTGATAGCCAGAGTCATCTGGGCACATGAAACAACACCCATTCCCAGACCCCACCCTACATTGTCTGAAACAGGCTTTCCCAGGGTGGGGCCCAGGCAGTATTCCTCCTAGCAACAGCCCATGACTATCCTTTGGGGAGCAATCAGACTGCTGGATTCTGAAGGTGTGTGTCTGACAAATGCCCCAGGGGATACAACTAGTGCTGGCCCTGGACCTCACTTGAAGAAACACTGATCTTAAGAACCTAAAGAATGACTAGGCCACATGCAGATTGTGTTGACTCTCAAGGTTTGAAGATTCAAAGTTCTGTCTATATTGCTCATGGGGGAGTGGAGCAGAGGGGCCAGAGCCTTCTTCCCAACATTGCATCCTCCTCTCCCACCATAAAAACCACACCAAGAAGTTCTCCTTTTTCTTCTTCTAGCTATCATAAAAATCATCCCCAATCTAAAAGTCTTGCTATACTCACTACTGACATTTAAAATACATACCTGATTTACTTAATACATTTATTTTACAAAATGGTAGAATACCATTATTCTAGCTGTGCTACGTAATTCCTTTGGCCAGAAGCTAGAAATACACAGATGGAGAGCAAAATCCTGTAGGAAGAGAATCCAAGCAAAATAAAAGGAAAATTATAATCATGGCATAAACCCTTTTGCCTGCTTTTTAAAATTAGACCGACATGAAGTTTTTTATGTGTCACAAAATCCTTATAACTATTATTTTAATAGTAAAAATATATTTATTTTTGCATTGCAGATATTTAATGAAAAGGGGAGTACATTATAAATAACACATCTTTGTGTACATATTTCCAAAGTGTTCATCTAGCATTTGACATAAAAATTTTATCTTGAAGAATATCTTCATAGGAAAATTGTGGCATCAGTTTTCATGAGTCTTTTTAAAAAAATATATTTTATTGATTTTTTACAGAGAAGAAGGGAGAGGGAAAGGGAGTTAGAAACACCCATGAGAGAGAGACATCGATCAGCCGCCTCCTGCACGCCCCCTACTGGGGATGTGCCGGCAACCAGCATACATGCCCTTGACGGGAATCAAACCCGGTACCTTTCAGTCCGCAGGCCGACGCTTTATCCACTGAGCCAAACCAGTTTCAGCAATTTTCATGAATCTTGAGATTTTCTACATAAATTCCTAAATTTATAAAATTAAATCTACAAGTCTTTATACCTAATCTTAATACAATACCTAAACTTAATGTACCAAGATAAATGAAAACTGATCTAAGTAAAAGATTCATGCACATTAAGATAAATAAAATATGCCATGATAAGACAAGGTTAATTTCTTTATATACTATTTTATTGCACAAGAGGAACTGAATCAGGCCCTGGCTAGGTACCTCAGTTGATTAGAGTGATGTCCCGATATGCCAAAGTTTTAGGTTTGTTCCCAAGTCAGAACACAACACAGGAGTCAACCATGGAATGTAAAAGTAAGTGGAACAACAAATCAATGTTTTCCACTCTCTCTTCCTTCCTCTCTCCCTAAAATCAATATTTTTTTTAAATAGGAATTGTATTAGTTGATAATTTGTTTTCAGTACCCATTTCACAAAGTCCTTGAAAGCTTTAAAAGAAAGAAATAGTAATGAATCTTCTTTTGGGAAACCCAAAGAGCAGTCTACAATAATGATGACTCAGTAGAGTAAATTTTGATAATAGATGGCTTCCACCAAATCTAAGAAGAAATTATCATATTAATTTTCCACAGAATTTAGAAAAAAAAAGTTCTTTTTTTTTTCTAATCAAGGGGGGGGGGGCGGGAAGAGCTTTCACTCCTGTAGCTAACACACACTAATATTGAATGTGTACTATAAATGAAGAATAAAATAAAAAACACACACAAAAACCCTTTTACCAGAACACTTTTCCTCTTTCCCATACCCACCAGTCTTTCCATAAATACCCACTATCCACCCCCCAATCCTACCAGTTCCCCATCATTTTCACCCTCCCCCCTAAAGTCTGAAGGTTGCCAGTATGTCTTTGGGTTTGTGTGTGCATGTGCTAGTGCACTCTAGGCTAATTTATACAGCAGACACCACAAAGTTCAAAAAATAGTGAGAAGATCAGAGCTGGGAAAAACACAGTAGCCAGATGTGTTTGCCATGAACTCACCACATAAAGTTGACAAGGAAAAAAACACAAGAAAAAGAAATAGATATACTACATAATTTTCTGACACTTGACAAACTTTCAGGCTACCTTCCACATACTTTAAGCAATGCTAGGCTATTTTGTTTGCTTTTAATAAAATGGTTTTGTGTCTCTGTCCCTAAAGGGAAGAATGAGCCAAATTTGTAAATGAGCAAAGACAAGATTTTCTTTCCATCTTGTCTTGAAAAGTATGCCTTGCAAAAAAAAAAACACACACAACCAAAAAAAAAAAAAACTTGCATATATTTGTAATTTGAAATACACAACAAGATAGACCTGGAGGACATCAACTCTCCCTTATTTGATGGCACACCTTCAAAAGGGTTGACTTTGCATACACACACATGATATTTTTAAAATTCCAATAGCTTTAAAAATACATGTTGGCTGCAAGTCTCTATACTGGCTAGAGATGGCTGTCCGGTGAAGGTTTTACAGTCTTTACTTTTCCTGTTCTATCTAGGAAAACATGGGTGGCCCCAGCCAGGGCATTACTAGAGCAAAGAGACTATTAACATGTGAGAGGAGCCCAGCAGAACATGGTTTAGGACTGCTAGGACTATCACCAAAAAGGCAAAATTGTATGTGACTTCTCTTAGCAAAAACATGGAGCTTTTTTTAAGATTTTTAAAAATTGATTTGTTGTTGGTTTTGTTTTCAAAAGCGAGAAGGGAGAGATGGAGAAAGGGAGAGAGAGAGAGAAACATCTATGTAAGAGCAAAACATTGATCAGCTGCCTCCTGCACACCCATTCTGGATATGGAACCACAACCCAGGCATGTGTCCTGACTAGGAATCAAACCCACAAACCTTCACTGCACATGACAATGCTCAACCAACCCAGCCATTATGGTCAAGGCTTGGCAAAAACATTTTAAAACATGGGATATGTTGCCCCAGCCAAGCTAGTCATAGGCAGGGTTCAAATTGTGACAGTCTGACCCCCAACTTCATGTATCCAACCTACAGAAAAATATTTATTGAGGAATTTATTTATCTATGTCACTGATTACATCACAGCTAGAAAAATACATATAATTAGCTATGAATGGTATGGATTCTATAATCTGATAGTATTATTAACTGTATTTCTACATAATTTTCACACATAAATACCTCCCAATGAAGGAATGTGTCATTTGTTATCTTATTTGTCAACTATATTCCATGAAAAGACCAAATTTCTAGATTCAAGTAGGAGGAGGAAGAGATAGAGGAGGAGGGGGAGGGGAAGGATATGTTTTGGTCAAAAGGTAAAAGAAAAAAAATGCAGTTGATGTAAAACAGACATAGAAATTTGGATTTTATATACATGTTTATATATGATAATGTATATGGCATAAATCATATCTATATATAAGAAAATGTAAGCAACTGAACTACCGAAGGACTGGTCGACCAGTCACTATGACATGCACTGAGCACCAGGAGGCAGATGCTAAACACAGGAGCTGCCCCATGGTGGTCAGTGTGCTCCCCACAACTGGAGTGCCACTCAGATGACTGCCCTGTTCTAGCAGCCCAGAGACAGCCACTTACTCCCTCAGTAGTCCTGCAGGTCCAATCTCCGGAGAATGGGCCAGGCACCGATCCTGACAATGCCATCTGCCTCTGGGAAGTTGGCCTCAGACACCACAGCCTCAGGCACCATAGCCATTTCCCTCCCTAGATGCTCCACAAGGAAGAGAGGATATAAAAGCGGCTACCAAGTGACTCTTGACAACCAGCATGAAAATCAGCAGGACAAGTCTGGATCCTGGGCTGGCAAGGGCATCCCATCACCTCTGGACCAATTGCATCACAGCTACCCTGCTCCCTCCTCGGGACAAGCACCAGATGCAGGGCTCATGGCTGACAAGTGCTGTTACGGCAGTGCTAGCCTCTCCTGATCAGAACTGACTTGGTGGGAGCCCATTTCAGGTGCAGTGGGACTGGGATGAGTGGGAGCAGCAGGCAGGACTGGCAGGGCAGCATTGGACTGTGAGTTTCAGCCCGATCCCTGCAGGCTACTATGAGGGACCCCACCTATTCATGAATTCATGCACTGGGCCTCTAGTCCTATCTAATAAAGATGGAATATGCTAATTGACTATTATGCCCTCACAAAGATTGCAGCACCCAGAGCCAATGAGGAGGGAATATGCTAACTGACTGTCACCCCCTCAAATATGGCAGTGTACAGTCCCCTCAACCCCCCAGCCACCGAGGGTGGGCCCAAAGCATAGGCAAGCCTCAGATGTCGGCTGGACTAAGGCACAGGCAAGCATTGGATGTCGGCTGCCCAGCTACCCAGGGCTGACCGAGGCTCGGTTAACCAGGGTCGGCTGAGGCTTGAGCTGCAGGCAGTGGCAGCAGCAGAAGTATGATGGGGGTGTCACCTTCTCCTGATCACTGGGTTGCCTTCTACCCCTGAGGGCTCCCAGATTATGAGAGGGGGCAGGCTGGGCTGAGGGACCCCCCCCCAACCCCAAATCCAGTGCATGAATTTTCATTCACCAGGCCTCTAGTATAATATATAAAAACACTGATATAGACATATTATTCTAAGTCTTAAAAAAAGAGAGAAGGAAAAAATATGTTCTTTATATTTTTAAAGATTGATAACAAAGAGTACAAACTATAGTCAGATCTATAGCTTGAAATAAAATGTTCTGAGCAAATAATTTGTTATTAAGACCATATTGTGACTCTCTAAATTGTCCCAATCTTTAGTGTTTACTTTGCATTCCCCAGTATCTTTCCACCCACAGGACACATCTGTGATTCTCTATAGGCTAGCAGCACAATTAGTAATGACAAATACTCAAATATTGTTGGAAAACCCCAGAATGTGTGTCATGAATAATTTACTCCCCTAACTTATTAGAAATCTGGAAAGGTATTTTATTCAACCACAGGTAAACTTATTTCAGACATTCAGATTACAATTTCTTTCAATGAATTTACCATCAATTCAGGTGTGCATGTGCGTGCTCACGAGTGAGCATGCATGTGTATAGGCAGTACTTCCTACTTGTACAATTTTTAAAAATTAACTGCAATGTTTTATGTACTAGTAACACACTAATATCTAAATTTCTATTAGTTTGGGTGCTGATTAAGTAAACTAATTATAGCAGACCAATATATTGAGCTATTAGCCAATATTTTTAAAAGAAAGAGGCAGCTCTATATGTACAGATATAGAAATGGGAAAGGCAAGGTGCAGAACAGTGAGTATAATATGCCAGCATTTGTATGTGACTGAAAACACTGGTCGACCCCATGCAACATAAAAGGGACAGGGAATTGGGATCAGAGGAAGACTAACTTTTTGAACACCTCTTTGAATGAGTGAATTTTTTCAACCAGGTCCATAAAAGGTTTTTTTCTATTATAATGATGATAAAGTTAAGGTTAATACTTTATAATTAGTTTCTATAATTTTCAATGAAAATTATACTGTTAAAGAAACCTTGAAACTACTCTAATGTTACCTAATATGTGGTTTCTTTACTGCATTTACTTCTGCTTCCTATGTGAGCTTTTATATATTGGGGATAAGTGACTCATGGGATGTTTTGGTTTACCACTGCTGGTAGAAACATTGATACCATTTTCCTTGATTTGCCCTTTAGACAAGTAACACAACAGAAGTTATCCCAAGTAATTTGCTTTTTGGATATATTTTACATCTGCAAGCTTTAAAATGATAGGTCCAACCAAACTTCCTATAAGAACAGACTGTATATTTACTTTTAGCTGACTTGGGTCTATTTAAGTTCATGCTCACTCCTGTTAAGCCAGGATATGAGGGCAGGGTGTCTATCAAAAGGACTCCCATTCCTGCCAATCCAACAGGAACTTCTTTTTACTCCAAAGTTAACTATTCTGTGTATAAAGCAGTATCTAGGCATTTGATCTTAAATGGGAATGCTAACTGAAAATCATACCATCTTTTAGAAAACTTTAAAATTGCCATCTTATTTTTAGCCTTTGCGGGAGGGAGAGAATGACTAAAACAAAAGCTGATTAATTCTGTTGCTACAGTATATTAATTCACATCTGGTTATCTATACTGGGCAGAATTTTAGTTTTCTGATGTAAAGGAAATTAGCAGAAGATAATCTCTTCTCAAATATAAAATCACACTTAAAATTCCAAATGAAATGGCAAGTGAGTCAATTATCCCAGAGCAGGTATAAGAGAGCCACCTGCAGGACATATAATGATAGAATGCATTCTAAAATCAAACCAACTTTGGTTCAACTCCAGCTTTGCTATCTGAAAGTGGTGACTTTGAACAACTTTCCTATCTATAAATGGGAATGCTGTCACTTCTTGCAGGGCTGTTGTGAGGACTTAATTAGATAAAGCAAGAAAAACACTTACCCTGGTATCAGTCACATATCATGAAAAAAAAAAGGGGGGGGGGAAGGGATTCAAGACCAGAATTATACCCTTTGGCAGTCTTCAGCAATCAAATTCACAGAAAGTGGCTATGTGCCCTCCTCCTTGCTTTGGTCTGGATGAAGACAAGAAGCCTGTGTTGTTTTTCAAAAAAGGAGTTGGAGGGGAGGCCGGACCAGCAGTGTAAACCCTACCATAGGGTGGACTATAGCAAAGAAGACAATAAAGAAGGCAAAAGCAGTGGACAAGTAATGCAGCCAAAGGCAGGAAAAAACATTCTCTGGGTGCACAAATGGGCACCACGGCAAGCAGAGCTGCTTCTGAACCCACAACCCCGTGATGGAACACTGCATTCAACTTCAAGTCAAAGCATGGCTTACCGAGATTTGGCTGGGACACAGTCATGGGCCTCTGGGGCACTGGTGTGGAAGTGGCAGCAGGGTGGAGACTCATATGATTCAGGGGCTGATTCATCACCTTCCTAGGGTCTTGCCATGTGGTGATTTTTTCTATGTGACTAAAAGAAGGAAAACAATTATCTTTTTAATTTTCAGTATCATTATCCTTATCCCCATCACCAATAACAGCACAACAGTCCATGACTTTGGCTCTTCTTCTCTTAGGACCTGCTGCTGAGAAGCTAACACATTATACTAACAGAGCTACACTGGGAATTTTGCAGTGATTCTCTGAACACAAGACCATCACTAAGCTGTCCCAGATGCCCCTCTTAAAGATTTTCTGTCTTACTGGGCACAGACAAGCCCCAGCAGTCCTCGCCAGGAGCCTGCATTCCCAGCTCACCAGGGACATCATTGCCATCCAATTACTGGGATGCCATTGTGTGAGGTCCTGTCCAGAAGCAAGGCCACCAAACCTCCCACACTAGCATGGCTCATTTAATTGACATCTCCACCTGTCCTCAACCAAAGACCGGGCCCTTGAAACCAACCTCATAACCATTACCTTACTGCATCCTTACAGTACTGTGAGTTTTATGTATCATCATCATATTGGTGATACATAAAACCCTCAAGAGGCCTAAATTCTGCCATGCATAGTTACAACTGAGCAAAGCAGCAGAAAGTAATAGTAAGTGCAGGAGGGATATCTCGATGCTGAGGCACAAAGACCTCTGTGGGAGAAAATGTTAGACTTTGAGTCATATACAACTACTGCTGTCTGTTATTATGACTGTCTCAGAGAAAGCAGCACAACAAGCTTCTGCCCAGTTTCTGGTATGTCCTTGGAAGGATGGATGGGCTGGCTCTACCTAACTGGCTCCCAACCAAATCACAAGTTATTCTGGGTGCCTTATATAAACCCCGCACCACTCCACGACTCCATCTTTTTTTGAGAGGTTATTACATTTTTCTTTTACAGATGAGCATATTCACAGCCTTTTTTAAGGAACTATATCAGAGATGTTCTATATTTATCAAAGATAGAAAACTGATAGCAGAAACTGAATGCCAGCCCTTTGTTCTAGGCCTTACAATTGGCTGCACTCCCCAACTCAATTTGCAATGTCAACCCCCAGGCACTACTGACCCTGCTAGATCCACAGGAAAAATGTATTTTCTGTTGCTTGTTTCCATATTTATTTTTTATTTTTTTATTGATCTCAGAAAAGAAAAGAGAGGGAGAGAGATATAGAAACATCAATGATGAGAGAGAATCATTGGTCGGCTGTCTCCTGCTGAGGATTGAGCCTACAACCTATGCATGTGCCCTTGACTAGAATCCAACCCAGGACCCTTCAGTCTAAAGGCCAACGCTCTATCCACTGAGCCAAACCAGGTAGGGCTACATTTATTTTTACTTTAAAATATATTTTTTTATTAATTTCCAATAGGAAGGGAGAGGGAGAGAGAGATAGTAACATCATTGATGAGGGAGCATTGATCGGCTGCCTCCTGCATGTTCCCTACTGGGGATTGAGCCCGGAACCCCGTCATGTGTCTCCCTTGGTTCATGGGTTGACACTCAACCACTGAGCAATTGGCTAGCTGTTTCCTCACATTTAAATGCTGCCATTGTCCCTGCTAAAATTCCTCTTCAGATTTCCCCATCCTAGACCAGAGGCTATTGCCTGATTGAAAACTTGGACATATCTCAAGAATACTTTAAATGAGTATGAGTTTTAAAAAGGGGTTGGAAGGGAACAGGCTCGGAAAAAAGGTGGAACTTCTGCATTTCACTACTGTAGGAGTCATCAGCAGTCTTCAAAGAAATTATTAATGAAGTGGCTCAGTTGGTTGGAATGTTGCCCCCTACACCAAAAGGTTGTGTGTTCGATTCTAAGTCAGGGCATATATGGGAGGCAATTGATAGATATTTCGCACACTGATGTTTCCCTCTCTCCCTCCCTTTCTCTCTCTCTAAAATCATTTAAAATAGATATATAAATATCCTCAGGTGAAGATTTAAAAAAACCTATCTTGTTAAGAAAATAAACAAATAGAGGAGTAAGAGACTGAACTATAGAGATCAGAATCCATTACCTAAGCATAAAAAAAAATGAAAAAGGAACAATGGTTTTAGTTACACCTTCAGTTTAACAATGTTTAAATTCTATTTAAAGCTTTTCATAAAGTACTTTTGTCAACTTTAGGTCCTGTGGAAACTCATAGCCAGCCCCTGTATAACAGGCCTTCAGAATGAGAAAGCAATTGATGAGGATGTCAAAGTTAACTAACTTGCTTTAACAAAATAATTAGAGCTAAGAAACCCTTTAACTATTCCTTCAGGACCATACTATTAAAACTTGTTTCCCAAGGTAAGCAGGTCCTGCATAAATACTTTTTACTGTGGTACCAGAGGGGAGCGATCATTCTATCATGAACCTTTCTTAGACCCTCTGACACCATGAATAATGATGCTGTTGGAGAACCAGTATAAGCACAACCTGAAAGGATGGAGTGATGTACATGGAATGGTAGCAGACATTAAGGACACTATTGTGGTCAGACACACTTAGCTACCAGTCAGTAGTAGGAATAATACAGGAGCTAGAGTGATACAATCCCAAATGCGGGTCCTCCATTCTGCCATTCTGAAAAAGTGGGCTGTGAGTCAAAAATATTGTAATAACCTTGTATAGTGCCAGGTAGGTACTTAAAATATTGAGTGGTAGGGGCTGGCACTTTGTAAAGTTTATCACTGTCTAATCACTATGCTGTATACCTGCAACTAATACAAAATAATATTCAATGTAAATTGTAACTGAAAAATAAAATATTTTTTTAAATAAAAAAACAAGTGGGCTGTGGCTCCAGGATCTGGGGAGAGCAGTAAGACCCATACTCTAGTGGTGGATGAGCCCAGCTTGCCTAAGAACTGCCAGTGAACCTGGCCAGCCTCCACCCCCTGGGACAGAGTGCAGGGCTTTTTGGACAGACACTCTGGACCTCCTTCTGATAGGTCTGACCCCAAAGATATACAATGCACTCATGGCTTCAAATGCCAGAACTCCCACAGGACTGTGGGAGTCTCCATAACCCACTCTTCAAACTCTACACCCAGCTGATGCTTTTAAAGTTTTGTTCCCAGCGGATTTGTTAATTAAAAGTGTCTCTCAACAGTATTTTCCAAAGACTTGAGTACAAGAGGGAGCCTTTCTTAAGTGAGCAGTTCTCACTGCTCTGAAATAACTCTGAAAGCTACTCAAATTCTCAGCCACTACAGCCTGTGGACAGGACACCAGCTCTTACCTTAAGGCTCAGCTTATATGATGATGTACAGAGTGTCCCCAGTCTGAAGGGCATTACAAGTACTCATTAATACATTGCTTATTATTTGACCTGAAAACTAAATTCTAATATGGTTCAAATTATTTAGTGCCCCTCACCCTATTCCCAAACATAGTCTTCCATGCTGCTGTCTTGTCTCAGCTCCCTCTCTGAGTTCTGAGTCATTTCCTTTCTTGTATTTGTCCGTGTAACCTTACTGCCTGCCAGGACCCACAGTTAGCCAGATTAATCCTCACTCCTCTACTACTCCCCTCCTTCCTGATTTCACTCCCTTGCTGAATCAACTGCAAGAAAATATCCCCATGCCATTATTAAAAGTCTAATTTCTCTTCAGAATATCTATTATAAAAACATATATTTTAAAAGATAGCAAACTTTTTAAGCTGATATGTGCAATGACTCACTGGTGCCTCTTTTTTTTTCCCTTATTTAAACTCTTCTGAACTTACCAAGTTTTTAACAGTGATTATCTATTGTTTTAATAACCAGTAAAAATAAAAATACTTATGAAGTTACAAAAAGACAAAAGGAAAATGATGCATATCTGTCTTCATGTGGCCAAAGTAAGGGAAATTAAATTAGTTACCAACTCCATGTTGTTTATATAGAATAAAAAGAGTACCAGGTCCTATGAGAAAGAAAAACTGACACCGTCAGCCTCCCTCACCTCCCCCACCACCAATTTTTTTCTTTTTTTCCCTAGACTACAAAAAATGCCTGCAGGGTTTCACTGAGGCCCTGGATGTGTGAAGGGAAAAGCACCTAAAACAAAGACAATGGGATGATATTTTCCTGTTCCTTTGATAGTCCCTCTGACCACTACTTTTCAGGCTGTCTTCTTCTTTCAGTCACAGGGAGAACAAAACAAATCTTGGTCTCCAACCACATCAGAAGCAAATGCTTGAATCCGGCACAGGTCCAGAAGAGTTTCAGCCCTCAGGACCATCAACTGTCCCGGGGCAAGAAAGGTGGGTACTTCTCTGGGAAGATATTTGTCTGGAAATTGTAGTTTATGGGAAATTGTGTTGTGTGAAATAATTTTTCTTTCTTGGATTAATATGTTCTTCAATAAAGACAGATACTTATTTTATTAAGGAAATTCTGTTTGGAGTTAAAATGTCAGCCCTACAAAGTTTGGCTCTATGGATAGAGCATGGACCCGGGACTGAAGGGTCTTGGGTTTGATTCTGATTAAAGGCACATATCTCAATTGCAGGCTCAATCCCTGGCCCTGGTTGGGGCACCTGTGGGAGGCAGCCAACCAATGTGTTTCTCACATTGGATGTTTCTCTGTGTTTCTCCCCCTTTATTCAGAATAAAACAATCGCAGTTAACACAGCATGATTAATACTTCTTATAATTATAGCTGGTCCCCAATATTTTATTTCTGCCCCTATTACCAAGGCTGGCAATGCTCAACTCAAGTTTGCTCAACAATTGGGGACCAGGTAAGTATAAAAAGGAAAAGCATTTTGTAAATGCAAAAAAACCCTGACTAGCAGCAGAACCATTAAAGGCAAAAATAAAATCTTATTTGTAAAACTAGAATCCACTGGCCTCTCAGAACCCAGGAAAAGGCCTACTATTTTGGATAAACTTACCCCTACCAACTTTATAGAAGGAAGTCACTTTACAAAGATTCTGAAATAGGAGGTCTATGTAATACGTTTTATATTGCTGGAAGCATACAAAAAATAGGAATGACCATTTGTGGAATATATGAACAGCATAAACTGATGAACAAAAATAGATACAGAAATAGAGAAGCATCAAACAGACAAACTTCAGTGGGAAGAGGGGGAAGAAGGGGAGGAGAGCAAACAAAGGACTTATATGTATGCATATAAGCATAACCAATGAACACAGACAACACTGGGGGGTGGTGAGGGCATATGCTGGGGGGTAGAAAGGGTTGGGGGAAGATCAATTCGGGAAAAAGAAAACACTTAATACTATATGCAATACTTTAAACAATAAAAAATAGGAATGATGATGAGTGCTTAATTTTTAAAGAATTTAGAATTTTAGCAACATAATTTGCTTGCTTATTTCCATAGGCAGAGATTTCATCTTCAAATATAAGCCTTTTTACTTGCCAACCTCTTCCCCTACCCCCGCTTCTTTAATATATTAGTTTCACATTAATGTCAGACATTACTCAGGGTCATCAACAGAGCTATCAGGACAAGATTTGGAATCAGCCTCCAACCTGCCTCTTAGTTTCCACCACAACCTAGTGTGGTGTTTAGAGAATCAGCCAATAAGATAGGAAGTTAAAGGCAGCCTTGCTTATACAACCAGTTCTGACTGCTTCCAACTCAATTCATAAATGCTACTCAGCTTCATTCCCTGACAATCCCAGTTTCTTCTTAACCTCTCACTTCACTATTTCTTTTTTAGGGGTGCTGATATTTCTCTTCCAATGGAACATAAGCTCTTTTGATAACAGAAATGACCCTATAGGTCAAAGCAGTATTCTGCCCATAGCAGGCACCTGAAAAGCAATACTGCTGCAATACCTATAAGGTTTACAAGTCCAGTTCAGGATATAAGTAAGTTGTCTTATTTTTTAAAATCAGACATTAAAAGCCTTTTTTTATTTACTAGACTGAAGATTGCTTGCTTTAAAACTACTAACTGAAATAGATTTGTAGCTTGCTTGTTGTGAACCAGATCGATTAAATCTATCAGTGTTAAAAATGAAAACTGAAACAGACTTGCACGAGAGTGATAATTTCTGAGGTAGGACTGGCCAAGCAAATTTGACCCTTTGTCAACAGACAACAAATGCTATACCAATGCATACTCCTGGACCAGATGGCAGGAATCATTGCCCAAGACTTATATTAGCGTTTTGAAATTTCCTCCAATTAAAATTAAAATATACATACACAAAAGCTGGTTTACCTTTTTGTTGTATTTCAAGGATAAATGCCCATGTTTCGATTAAATTAAACATGCTAGCAGTGTGTTCTTATTTAAAATGTCAAGACCTAGGAAAGACACATCATATCTTACTCATATCTTACATTTCTTTGAGTGGCACCTTTTTTGTTTTTTGGGTCCTTTTGCCAGTGGTACTGATACAGGATTTGTACTGTAGACTGGAACATGTGGTGTTCCCTGCGCAGGATGGCTTTCCCAGGCTCTTTGTCCGTTGGAGTTGAAGAATAAAACCATGGACAGAAGATGGCATAGCAAAAGTGGAGGTTTATTGCAGAACAAGCAGACTCCCCACCCAGTCCCTTCTTCACGGTTTATATAAAGGCTGCCTCACTAGCCTTTCTGATTGGCCACTCTCCCACTTTGATTTGGTCACTATAGCAACTTCTGAGCTCAAGGTCAAACCTCATGTGGGACAAGTGAGGCTCTCCTTCCTTATTGTTTTCATAATTCTCCTTCTTTAAATGAGAGGCTTCCTTCCCTTTGTTTTGTAAATGTGTATCTTTTGCTACTATCAGCTCACTTGTCTTATGGAAATATAACCTCTGCCTCTTCCTTATCTCATGGAAATGTAATTTCTGCCTCTCCCCTATCTTATGGAAATATAACTTCTGCCTCCCCCAAATCCCTTGTCTTATGGAAGTGTAACTTCTGCCTCCCCCAACTCCCTTGTCTTATGAAAAAGTAACTTTTTTCAGCTCCATAGCCTGTGCTTTTTCCATGGACACTTAAGTTTTAAAAGTTCCCTAAACCTGCCTATTTCATCCCTAAAAACTCCTAGTTTAGTACTTAGCTTTTTCCACAGGACATCAGAGGTAGATCTTAAAAACAAGAACACAGACAGCTGGCATACACAGTCACTAATTCTTCCAGGCCCAGATGCACAATCTTTCTCCAGAGAGTTTCTCTGCTGTCATCTAAAACCAGAAAAATGGGGCAAGCTGATCACAGTGGCACCCCATCCCTGGGATAACTCACAGCCCACATGTATAACCCCACCTGATGAGTAACCATCCACTAAATTTTTCTCTGTTTAATACTATCAGCTCAGATGGAAAATGGGGAGTCTACTTTTGAACTTGGGTACATTGACAATCAGAAATAAGGTGCTAGCTCTTCACCTAGTTGAAGAGCTAATGTTCCGTTTCATTTCTAAATCCATCACTCTTCCTCCCACGTTGTTATCCTTCCTATTGTCACCCCAACGGATGGTTCTTTGCCCCAAAGTAACTTTCATAGCACGATCACTATAATTCTTTCTCTATTCTGCCCAAATCTAGAATATAGGTTACAAAGAAGTGAAAATCAGGCTGCGAATGGACAAGGCTGACACATCCATTAGCAAACATTCACATCAGTCACAGATTAAGTCCCAAAGCTATAAAAACTGACTCACACCATATAATACAGGTGACTCTCACATAACAGAAGCATGTTGGATATAAAAGTTCATCCTTCTTTGAAAACCTCAGGATTTATAGTTAAAAGGTTCTGGTCAGATTTTTACTTAAGCAGCTCATCAAACATAGCTGCAATCCATGACACAGAAATAACTCACCTATAAAGAGGGGATTTTTTTTTTTTTGGCTCTTCTAATAAAAGAGGATACAAAACTAGAAGTATTATTTTGGTGCATGCTTCTGGATTCAAAAAAATTTCAGAGTTCTCTGGAATTTAGAATGAATGGCAGGGATTGTATTTTTAACTACCAGGCTCTAATCCTCAACTTCCATCACAGCCATACCAAGAAGCCTCCGCTTATTTAAATTAGCAGCAGTGGCGGTAGCAGTGTGAAAGTTCTGTGCACACTTCCGCTGAGCCAACTGCGCGGGTCTAGCCAGCTGTGCGGCTCTGTCTGTTAGAAGCTTTCCACGCAGCACCACGGGCTTTTCTGCAGATTCACCATTGGACAGCCGGTCAGCTCAGAGCTGAATCAAGCCAACCTGCTGTCAATCCCTAAGCTTGAGACTGAAATAGCCGCAGTTCCAGTGAGGCCCATTTACCAGCATTTTGTCCCTGGGATTGGGAAGAAGGGAACACTATGAATGAGCCACATTTCTGGAGAAAACCGCTTTGAGAAGGCAGTGCTTCATCAAGACAGCCAAGGTGTGACTTATGGATCCCTTCTGAGGAGGAGCCACAGTGATATAGAACCCTGTCGTTCTGGGTGAGGTCCCCAACATCACCCAAAGTAGGCAACCCTGACTCCTGACATTGCCTCTGCAAATTTAGCTAAACTCTCACTTAACCTCATTTTTTCTATCCCCTGATAAAGCAAGAAGAAATTGTGAAGCCTGTGTTTTCATTTGCTTGTTTGCCTCAGGCCAGAGAGGTCTATGAAAGAACGTTAGCTGTACTGAGATTTTACAAGGGACACTTAACATTTTTTTTTTCTGTTCTCAGGTCAGGATCAAAAATGCTATTAAAATATTTACAAATCATGTTAAGTTTATTATGTTCAAATCAAACAACATAACAGTTTATGTCATGTTTTATTATTTAAAGATATCAAGAATAAATTATGTACTTGATACACATTTTCTCACTTTCTTTTTCCAAACAAAAACATGCGATAAAAATGAGGAAAGTGGAGAAGAGACGGTGCTCGTTATGAATGGTGAATTCTAGAATTATCAGCATGAAGTGAAACACATTCATCCATTTATTCATTTGACAAGCCTTTATGGGGAGCTGTATCTTCCATGGGGAATCAGTTTCAAGGTCAATTTAGGCAAATGTGGAAGTGGTGAAATTACCACTGAAAATCATCTATAAGTCACATAATGTGCAGCCTACTAGGCTTTCTGTATTTTATATTGATTTTCGGTAATCATAGCCAATTTTTTCCAGTGCTGCAGCATGGTACTAGTTCTACAGACAAGCTCCAGTGAAACGATGCTGTCCCCAAGCACAATACTGGGATTTGCAAGATGTGCAGTCTCCAATTCATGCCATGGAGAGAGGCATATGGCTCACGTACCTTGGTGTCCTTTGCTCCAGATTGTGTGTAATGGAAGATGACCCAGCGTGGGTCCTCCAAGTTGGCAATCAAACTGGCGGGGAGTAATAATGCAATAACAAGGCCCAGATCCTATTTTTATTGTTATTATAAATGTCCAGAGCCTGACATTCTACCTCAATAGCTGCATGTTAGATACACTCCCCATATCAGCTGTGTTCAACATCTGGGAAATAGCTTTAATTTCATGTTCAGTTTTTAAAAGGTGCTTGTTTTAAAGCCAATGAGCTACTCTAAATGTTAAAATACTTAGAAAATTGTTTTTACAGGCTCTCTATGCCCAATATGTTTCAACATGCTGTTTTTACAGTTGTTAAATGGGACATTAACACACAGCTTGTTTGCCCCTAAGCCATTGCAAGTATAAAATACCTCACAGCTAAACTGTGACTGCCCTCCTTTCTCTTCTTCCTAATGAGGCCAATGTCACCTGCCACCTGCCATCCCCACTCCCACAAAAAAGGCAAAACCTCCTTAAAACCAAAAATTATTTTGGGTTAGTCTACCTTCTCCTCTATTCATGTGAAGATACTCAATTCCTTTTGGTTGGTTTTATTTGTGTTTTTAATTCTGGAAAGAAATGAGCCACCCTGGACTCTGGTTGTCTGATTGTCAAAGTGACTTTCTGCACATTTGAAAGACATGACAACTGGAACTAGAGAGAAAACAGGAACCTCACACCCAGTCTGAAGAAGATTGGTGGTGCTGTTCAGAGCCAGGGTACCATTTCATAGGAAATGATTTGGAGATTCAAAGACAAGAACTGAGGATTTAAGAGGGATCGAGTTAGGCTTTCACTGGTAAGAGAGGGAGTGCTAGGGACCTTGAAGGTAATCACTTGGCAACATGCTTATGTTTCCTGTTTTAAACCCAGCCCACATCCTGTCTTTACATGTATTTCTTGGCATCTTTGGTTGAAAGTACCACTCAAATTAGACAGAGTATACAGTGGTTTTGAATTTTACATCTGCTATTAACCACAGGTAAATAATATTATTGTTTTGAATATTTTATCAAACAACAAAAGTATCAGATATACATGGCACTATAAATATTCATGTCCTTCTTTTTCATTGTGAAAGTCTATCACAACTGTTGAAATAGATGAGAAATTTAAATGCAAACACCCAGGGTACAATGAATTCCCCAAAATGAAGGGAAATAATGCTGGATACCCACTTGCTGCAAAAACTAGACATACGCTTAATTTCACATAGTCAGAAGGACTAAGTAATAATTGATCTAGAGACATAAGATATTCTCAAAGTACAAAAGAGGTAGCTAACCACCAACCTCAAACAGCTCTTCCACCTTCTTTTTCTTTTTTTATTCAAATAATAACTTTTATTCTAACAATAAAGACCAAAGGTGAGACTCCTCGAGTGCCTGTTCAATCCTTTTGGTGGTGAGTGTGATGAACCTGCTATGCCAGTCCTAAGATTTCAGTCTCTCATTTAAACTAAAAAGAGTACCCCTAGCCAGTTTGGCTCCATGGATAGAGCATCAGCCTGAGGACTAAAGGGTCCCAAGTTTGATTACTGTTAAGTCCACATGCCCACATTGTGAACTCGATCCCCGGGAGGGAGCCTGCAGTAGGCAGTTGATCAATGATCCTCTCTCATCACTAACGTTTCTATCTTTTTCTTCCTCTCTGAAATAAAAAAAAAAAAAAATCTGGCCGAAACCGGTTTGGCTCAGTGATTTATAAAACATCACTGTAGCACAAAGGTGGCAGCTATGGATCTTTGGTTTGGCTCAGTGGGAAGAGTGTCGGCCTGCAGACTGAGAGGTGCCAGGTTCGATTCTGGTCAAAGGCATGTACAGTGGTACCTCGAGATACGAGTTTAATTCGTTCCCTAACCTTGTTCATATATCAAGTTGCTCGTATCTCAAAGCAAATTTCCTCATTGAAATCAATTGAAATGCCCTTAATCCGTTCCAGCCCCCAAAATGCCACTCCAGTTGTTCTTGTTACGTGTTTTTGAATAAGAAAAATGTATTTACAAATGACAAATATTGTATAAAAACATAATAAAAGAGAATGTAAAGGAATAAACTGGTTTTATAAAGTGTATTTACCTACTCGTTACACTCTTAATGCTACACTTTATCCCTAAACTGAATGTAACTTAACTAATCTTCACTGACCTTAATTGCTACTGGTCTTTGCATTTTTGACCAATTTCAAAAAAAACGTGTCCAATGAGGTTTGCCTCTTCCTCCCTTTCAGAATGTTTCTGAAATGGATGAGGCAAGTTTCATTGAACAGCTCCGATGCACGACCAGTAGCAACTTTTTCGGGGTCTTTCTTTTCCACGAAGTGTGACACCCTCTCCCACATTCCTAAGATCTCCTTTATCTCACTCGTAGAGATCTCCTCCACCTCTGGCTCCTCCTCGAAACCAATTTCTTGGAGAACCTCCGCATGTTGCTGAGACTGCAACTCTTGTAACTCCTCCATGGTGAGTTCCAGAGAGTGCTCCTTGGAGAGCTCATTCACGTCTCTCTCATCCACCTCCAGGCCCATGGATTTTCCCAGAGACACTATCTCCTCCTCCACTGGCACCTCGGGTTCGAATCCTTCAAAGGTCCTTTCTGTTACAGCCTCAGGCCACAGCTTCTTCCATGCAGAGGTCAAAGTCCCCGTTGTAACACCCAGCCAGGCCTGATCAATAATTCTGAGGCATTATCACGATGTTAAAGTGGTTCTTCCAGAACTCTGGAAGGGTGAGGTTTGTGTTCTCCTTCACCTCAAAGCAGCGCCGGAACAGGTGCTTGATGTACAGATTTTTAAAATTAGAAATCACCTCCTGATCCATGGGCTGCAGGATAGGAGTGGTGTTGGAGGTAGGTAGACAACCTTTATAAACTTGAACTCTTCGAGGAGTTCATCTTCGAGGTTCGGTGGGTGAGCAGGAGCATTGTCGAGGACGAGGAGGGCTTGCATGGTTAGGTTGTTTACCTGTAGATATTTCTTAACACAAGGGCCGAAAACCAGGTTTACCCACTCCAC
>JAAGEH010000286.1:51723069-51736217 GCA_011751065.1 Lasiurus cinereus | reverse complement strand
CGCCTTCTCGCATATGATGCCCTGTGTTAATGTATCTCCTTTAAGCTGCTTCTCCGTCACCCACACCATCAGTAGATTCTCCATCTTTTCATGGAGAGAGCTACGGAGCTTAGAAATTATTGTAACGCCCTTAGCTGGCGTTATACCCTTTATCGACTCCCTCTGTTTAAGCACAGTGCATATCGTTGAAGTACTACGCCTGCATTGCCTCGCCAAGTCAGCCACTCGCACACCTTGCTCATATTTTTCTATGATTTCACGCTTTAATTCAATAGACATCATCCTCTTCTGAGCACTGACCTTTCCACTCGCTTTCTTCGCACCCATGGTTATAAAAAGAAATGTGATAAAGTATGTAAGTGCTCACAAAAAATGCTTTGACAATGAGGTAAGCAAGCACACTGACTGAGGCGTGGGAAACTATGAGATGCTCGAGTCTCGGTAAACTGGTGGGTCGTGTGCAGCCGGCCGATCCGAGTGATTACTCTTATCTCAATGTAGCTCGTATTTCAAAGCAAAAAATCGCTGGCTAGATGGTTCGTATCTCAAAAATCTCGTATGTTAGGGCACTCGTAACTCGAGGTACCACTGTACCTTGGATGCTGGCACATTCCCAGTAGGAGGCGTGCAAAAAGCAGCTGATCAATGTCTCTCTCGCATCGATGTTTCTAACTCTCTATCCCTCTCCCTTCCTCTCTGTACAAAATCAATAAAATATATATTTTTTAAAATCTTTATATAACAAAATAAAAAAAAAAGTTTCACCTTTAAGTGAAAACATGGTAGGACTGAATACTTAGAAAAGAATATGTAAAAAGTTCCCATAGTTATGTAAAAGAAATGCTCAGGAAGTTTTAGGCTAATTTAATCGTTTAATCATTTACAAGTTGACAATAGTTAAACCCCAAAATATAGAGGTAAAGATCAGGTTGCATTTATGATTAAATTTGAGGTTTCAGTAACACAAAAAATGGAAAAACAAAATTTAGGCTAAAATTAGTAAATTTTTATACAATGCATATTTTTGCCAACTCCAGAGAGTTACCTTTGTACCCACAGGTTGAATTTAAAAATACACTATTGCTTTAAATTTTTTATTAAACAAAGACCATAAATATGTATTTGTTTCCATTTTTATGAGTAATTTCCCCATCCAAACCAACTGTTCTTAACTAAAGCAGCTGGTATTAATTCTCATATAAAACAAGCAGGTATTTATGTGTATGTAACTTCTTTGAAAATTTAATATATCTTTATTGTTCAGATTATTACAATTGTTACTCTTTCCCCCCCCCCATAGTTCCCTTCCATCCGGCTTTCACCCCTCCCTCTGCTCTTACCTCCCCCTCCCACTGTCCTCATCCATAGGTGTTCCATTTTTGTCCAGTCTCTTCCCGCACCCCCCTTACCCTTTTCCCCCTGAGAATTGTCAGTCCACCCTTTCTATGTTACTAATTCTATTATATTCACTAGTTTATTCTGTTCATCAGATTTTTAATTCACATGATTTATAGATTCACTTGTTAATAGATATATATTTGTTGTTCATAATTTTTTATATTTTACCTTTTTCTTCTTTCTCTTCTTAAAGAGTACCTTTCAGCATTTCATATAATACTGGGTTGGTGTTGATGAACTCTGTTAGTTTTTCCTTATCTGTGAAGCTCTTTATATGCCCTTCAATTCTGAATGAGAGTTTTGCTGGGTAGAGTAATCTTGGTTGTAGGTTCTTGCTATTCATCACTTTGAATATTTCTTGCCACTCCCATCTTGCCTGCATAGTTTCTGTTGAGTAATACACTGGTAGGTAATTAACTGTTTTTCTCTTGCTGCTTTTAATATTCTCTTTGTCTTTTGCTCTTGGTATTTTCATTATGATGTGTCTTAGTGTGTTTCGCTTTGGATTCCTTTTGGTTGGGGTTCTGTGTGCTTCCTGGACTTCTAAGTTTATTTCTTTCAGGTGAGGGAAGTTTTCAGTCATTATTTCTTCAAAGAGGTTTTCAGTATCTTGCTCTCTCTCTTCTTCTGGCACCTCCATAATTCTGATATTGGTACGCTTGAAGTTGTCCCAGAGGCTTCTTATACTATCTTCACATTTTTTTATTCTTTTTTTCTTTTTGCCTTTCCAGTGGAGTGTTTTCTGCTTCTTTGTATTTCAAATCTTTGACTTGATTCTTGTGTTCCTCTAATCTGCTGTTAGGTCTCTGTATAATATTTTTTGTTTTAGTCAGTGTATGTTTAATTTCTAATTGTTCCTTTTTCATCTCCTCTTGGGCCTCGCTAAATTTATTCATCTTTTCTAGGAAGATCTTGAAAAACTTTGTAACCGTGGTTTTGAACTCTATATGCAGTCGTTTGTTTTCTTCCATTTTTTTCATTTGTAATCTGTTTCTTTGTCTCCACATTTTCGCTGCTTCCCTGAGTTGGTAGAGTAGCTTTGTGTGCTATGTGTCCCATAGGGCCCAGTAGCTCTGTGTCCCCAGTTACCTGAGGTGGACTCTCTTGGTGCACCCCTTTGTGCACTGTGTGTACAGCCTTGTTGTAGTTAAGTCTTGATTGTTGTTGGTATCACTGGGAGGAATTGACCTCCAAGCCAATTGGTTGTGAGGATCAGCTGTGTCTATGCCGGGAGAACTTCTGTGCTGGAGTCAGCCTTATAATACAAGACTTGCAAAATTGCAAAACCTCTGAGTTTGGCTTGGATGGGGCAGAGTCTCAAGGTTGAGCAGACAGCCTGGGCTTCCAGTTAGCCCTGCCTTACATGGCCCCTAGGTCTCAGTGTCCCTTGGTAATCACTGCAGCCCCCTCTGTGCGCACCTCAAGACCTCTGCCTTTCATGTCTCCCCTGAGTTTCTGTAGGAGTCTGGGTCCCCAGGGTCTCACCCAAAACTGGGATTCAGTGCAGTCAGAAGTGGAGTTCAGCGCAGTTGGGAGGTTTGGTCTTCCTCCCACTGGAGCAGTAGTTCTCAACCTGTGGGTCACGACCCCTTTGGGGGTCAAATGATCCTTTCACGGGGTCACCTAAAACCATCGGAAAATGTAGTAATGTAGTTTACTGTTGTTATATTAAGACTGTTACCCATGCTACACCATGCTTCAAGACAAAATTTCATTTATTTATAATTAGAAATATTTCACAATATCTAATTGTAATTATCACTATGCTTAATATAATTATAATTATGTTCAATCTGTAACAATGAAAATAAATCCCGCATATCAGATATTTACATTACAACTCATAACAGCAGCAAAATTACAGTTACAAAGTAGCATCGAAAATAATTTTATGGTTGGGGGCCACCACAACATGAGGAACTGTATTAAAGTGTCATGGCATTAGGAAGGTTGAGAACCACTGCACTAGAGAAAGCCAGCAGCACAATCAGCAATCACTCCTCTCTGCGCACACTGGCACGCTCGCCTCTGGACTTCTGCTTTTCGCTGCTCCCCTGAGTTTCCCCGAGTTTCTGTGCACTCCTCCCTTTTCACGACAGTCCAGACCACCCCCTTATGGGTGCAGTTAGAACTGGGTTTCAGTGCAGTCAGTCGGGAGTTTCTGTCTCCCTCCCACTAGAGGAAGTCAGCCAGGCCCTCCGCCGCCTGTCCTCTCCAGGCTCATGTCTCCGTACCTCAGCTTTCTGCAACTCTTCTTGAATTTCCATGAGCCCTTCTTTTTTTCTAGTTGTAGAATTTCCACTCTTTCCTGTGGTTCTGGATGATGACCGTTCTGTCTTTTAGCTGTAGTTTTGAAATTATTGTGCGAGGCAGCAGTTTAGGTGTTCATTAATGCCGCCATCTTGGTTTTCCCTCTGTGTGTAACTTTTACCTTTATCTGATTTTATTTATTTTTTTTTAATATATTTTATTGATTGTTTACAGCGAGGAAGGGAGAGAGATAGAGTTAGAAACATCTATCAGCTGCCTCCTGCACACCTCCTACTGGGGACGTGCCCAAAACCAAGGTACATGCCCTTGACCGGAATTGAACCTGGGACCCTTCAGTCCCCAGGCCGACACTCTTATCCACTGAACCAAAACGGTTTTGGCTGAATTTAAATTTACAGGAAATTTGCAAGAATATACAATGCACTTCCATCTACTGATTCATAAGCTATCTTTTTTTTTTAATTACTTCTGATGAGTAGCACTAGAATAATCATCTGCTTTTATATGATTCCTCAATGATAGGAATAGTATTTTTCCATGTATAAGATGCCCCCCACTTTTCCAACCCAAAATTAAGAAATTAGTATTTTAAACATTTTGCTGGTTTTTCTCTTAAGGCCTTCTTCATTTTGGCCTCTTAAGGAGTTGTTCTTCCTATTTTCTCTGCTGTCTGATCATACATTCAGTGGGAGGAGGTCCAAACTGTCTTTCTGCAGGTCTATTTCCATGACCTTTTACATAGCATTACATTCAGTTTGAATTTTGCAGAGTAAGACAATTGCTTACCAGTATTTATCTTTTTATATTTTGACATCTTTACTGGCTCAGAACACTCTGGTCCCTGTTGCATCTGCGCATTCTCCACCTCCACCTTCAATTACAGCATCAGCTGACCGTTAGTAACAATAAGGCTCGTGATTGAAGGAAGCCTGTTTAACAAGGTATGGGCAGATAGGCAGCCACGTGGCTCCCTCCTCGGCTGACTTGCATGTATAAAACACACCTCGATTTTCAGTCTAATGATTTTAGAAAAAAAGAAATTCAAAGAAAAAGGGCCGATAATAAATCTGAATAACCAAGTCAAGAAATGAGTGAATCAAACTCCTTAATGTCTAAATAGAAATCATAAAAATTTAGCAATAATGGTGACCCTTAAAATCCTTTACGAAGAGAAACAGGCCCCACCACCCGAGAGAAGGAACACAGGCAGCTGAGCCCAATGTGTCTGGAACTGCTGAGGGCCACCCACTGAGGCAGGATCCAACAGGTCTCAGCACTGACTTGGGCATAGCAGCTTTTCCCTGTGCCTTTTACTTAACCAGCAGGGAGATTTTTCAAACTGGAAGAGAGCCACATTAGTTTGGTTAGTTTATTAATTGAACCTCTACATTTTTTTTTAAGAAGTAAAGAAAAATACATATACATAACATTTAACTTCTTAGGCAAATGACCTTCCAATATCTGGAATGAATGCTTTACTTGTATAAATAAAGACTTTGAAGAAAAAATTATAAATATATCAAAAATCCCCACGTCACTTTCTGCAGAATGTGATTTAAACAAAAGAAAACACAGCTTCAGGAAAATAGCTTTTAAAATGCCCAGAAAATGCTCACAAAAGAATCTGCAGCCTTATGAAGGATCGTAACTAGACTTAATTTGGTAGCACCATATTTCTGAAGGATAGTTTTCTGACATGTAACAAAATGCTCCACTTCGATGAAACTATACCAAGAGCATAATTAGATAGAGCCGGCAGAGATAGCAGGCTGCTTCTAAGAATCTGCTCGCCCTTCTTCTAGGTGCTAGTTGTGGCCAGACTCAATCTGTAACAATAAACAGAATAAACAAAAGACTTTTTTCGTCTTTCCACCCATCTTCTTTCCTCCTGCTTGCAATGTGGGCATGATGGCTAGAGCTACAGCAGCTCTCTGGAATCATGAAGAATAGAAGCCACTTAATAAGAGCGACAATTTTTTTAAAGGGTAAATCCATGGAGATCTATCAAGCCAGCCCTTGACTGTCTTATTTCAGATTTCTTTAATGTTAGAAATCATAAGCAATCTCATTTCACATCCCTATTAATCACAAACAGCCTTGTAAAAATATAAGAATGCTCATAATCTATTGTTAAGTGAACACAATCCCATTTTAGTTAATATACATAGCATATAAATGAAGAGAAAGTGGTTTTTATTCATATCTTTATATTGCTTTGTATAATAAGCATGAATTTTTTCAATCAGGAAAAAAAGAGAGAATGAGAAAGCTATCCTCCCTTCCAAATAAACTCACTTCCTGCTTAAAAAATAATGTTGCATTCCACATTTGAACCTGTAACTGCTAATTACAGGCTCTGAGAATAATTCCACAGCTAGAGTGTAGGGTTGAAAATCTTGTCAGTCCCTGAAACAGTGAGCTAGAAATGGCGCCGTGGTAATGCCTCTATAAGTACTTAGCTTAGAGGTGTTCTGAACCAGGGAAGGGCACAAAAAAGGTGGGAAGAGAGCAATAGAAAGAAGGGATAAAGCAGATGAAGGGAAATTGTATAAGTAAGCAATATTTTATGGCTGACTTTGCAGCTGTTTGAGCCAGGGGGAATCCTCTGAACAAGGCATCAACAAAGGGAAGCAGCACCTCCCTGGGCAGATCAAGTGGGGCCCATCATTCCCAGCACTGTCTGCACATCACAGGGGAGATGGGCATCTTATATCCAGCACCTGTCGGCCTTGGAGACGCCTGGCTGCAGTGCTGTTATTGCTTTCATCTGCCTAATCCAGAAGGGGGCAGGCACTTGTATCTAGAAAGATTAGGATGAAACTATCTTTTGATTATTCTTACAAAAGAGAACGCATACCTCATGTAATTGTGTTTATTTTCTTCTTGCCTGATACCCCCCTCCAACTTTTTTCTTTTTTTACCTAACCTTGCAGCTGTATTTTTCATTGTTAACTCCTATGTTACTTATATATTCTCTTCTAATAATGGCTTAAATTTAGTCTGATGACCAGCCACAAGGCTCCTTTCTCATCCCACTCAGAGGCACATCATTACCTCAGACCCTTCACGCAATTCCCATTGACTTGGAGAACTATCTATATACAAGGAATGAAGTAGGGCAAGATCATAATTGTCAGAAGAAAATAGTATTTTCTTCACAGGATGCTTTCAGATTTTTCCCTTCTATGAGACTCTTTTAAAGAGTGTTGATTGAAGGAGACTTTAAATAAGCTTTCAACATCTCTGTGGTTCCAACTGTGGATTGAGTATAAAAGGCCTGATATTCAGAAACTCATAGAATAAATTAAGCAAGAAAAAGAATGAATGAGAAAATGAATAAATTTAATGGGATTCCTTTAGCAAATCATTTTACTTCTCAATGCCTGTATAAAATGAATCTTATGAATATCACATATATATTTATTTATAAAGTAATAAAAGAACTTATCTAGGAAGTTACAACATTCTCTAAGACGTGTGAAAATAGTATCAGTTCATTCAACAAACAGATCACTGGGCCTCTACCAGGTGCCACCCTCCATGAGCCCTGAAAGCACACCACCCTGGCATAGACAATCAGTAAATGTTGAATGAATGAGTAAATGAATTGATACTAATGTTAATTAAAGAAACAGTCATGCTAATAATGATTCAGTCATACTTCATAATAATCACAATAATTATAGTGATAATGTGCAGAGCTCACATTTATATAGTGTTTTATTATTTTTAATATATTTTATTGATTTTTTTTTTTTTTTACAGAGAGGAATAGAGAATTAGAAACATCGACGAGAGAGAGACATCGATCAGCCGCTTCCTGCACACCCCCCACTGGGGTTGTGCCCGCAAACAGGATACATGCCCTTGACCAGAATCAAACCCAGGACCTTTCAGTCCACAGGCCGACGTTCTATACACTGAGCCAAACCAGCTTCGGCTTACATAGTGTTTTATAGCTCCAAAATTTATCTTAACTTGATCCTCACATAAAGTTTATTAATCTCCATTTTTAAGATCCAGAAATTAAGTTGGTATAATTGAACTGACCTAATAAACTCCTTAAGGAGCTTGCTATTCTGGGGCTTTTCCCATTACATGGTACTGCACATGAACCCAAGGAGGTGGACGCAAATAATATGGGCCATTAGGAAGGAAGGAAAAGAGGGTATGGACAGTGGGTGCTGCTGATAGCCGAACATTGTTTGGAACAACATCTCTTACAGGCTTGGATGTTGGGAGCAAAGGGCCCCATGGACAGATTTCCCCCACTTCTGTTTCAGTAACATACTACATCCTACCTCATTCCTCACAAAGCCCTCAGTCATATAGTGTGTAAACTTGCTACAAAGTTGAACCTTTTAACTGCCTGGTTTTATCAGGCCCATCCTGTCAAGAAAAGGGAGTCTTGTGACAGTAAAACAAATGAGCTCCATGTGATCTTGTAGTTGTTGTCAGGGAGAAAGGAGAGGGAAAAACACAATACTGCTTTTAAAAATGCAAAAGCCGACCACCTGGCATGGCTCAGTGGTGCATGTCAACCAATGAACCAGGAGGTCACGATTTGATTCTCGGTCAGACCACATGCTCAGGTTATGGGCTCCATCTCCAGTGTTGGGAGTGCAAGAGGCTGCTGATCAGTGATTCTCTCTCATCATAGATGTCGCTATTTTTCTCTCCCTCTCCTCTCCTCTCCTCTCCTCTCTGAAATCAATAAGAAATATTTTAAATAAATAGATTATCCTATCTAATAAAAGAGTAATATGCAAATTAACCATCACTCCACTATACCCACAAGCTGCACCCACCAACCAAACAGGAGCAAGTATGCAAATTAACCCAACCAACATGGCTATGACAACATAGAGAGCAGGAAGGAGGCTTGGGTTTCCCCAGCGATTGAGGAAGCCAAGCTTTCTGCATATCCTGGCCAGCCCAGGCCTCCATTTCAGACTACAAAGTTCCAATTAAATAACATAAATAAATCCCAACAAAAATGGTGGCAGCCACAGAGCTGGAGAGAGCAAGAGGATAGGGTTGTCTTCAGCGATGAAGGAAGTCAAGCTTTCCACACATCCTGTCTTGGAAGATAAATAAATCCCAACAGAAATGGCTGCTGCCACTGAGCGAGCAAGCGGCTTGGCTCCGCTTCAGGCTACAAAGTTTCAATTGTAGAAGATTAATAAATCCTAGATAACAGGATTTCCACTTGGGTCGCCAGGGAGCATGGCCGGCCTGCAAAATACCACAGGCACCTTGCCCAGGCCACCCCATTCCCCAAGGGAACTCCCACCCTGATCCAGGAAACCCTTCAGGGCAAACCAGCTGGCCCCCACCCGTGCACCAGACCTCGATCCTATCTAATAAAAGAGTAATATGCAGATTGACCATCACTCCAACACACAAGATGGCTGCCCCCATGTGCTCAAAGATCCTGCCCCCATGTGGACACAAGATGGTCACCACAAGATACCAGCATTGAGGGCAGTTGGGAGGGACCAGGCCTGCTAGGGAGGGCAGTAGGGGGTGATCAAACCCGCAGGGGAGGGCAGTTAGGGGTGACCAGGCCAGCAGAGGAGGGAAGTTGGGGGTGACCGGGCCTGCAGAGAAGGGCAGTTATGGGGGACCCACACATGCAGGGAGAGCAGCTGGGAGAATCAGGCCTGTAGGGGAGGGCAGTTAGGGGTGACCAGGCCTGCAGGGGAGGATAGTTAGGGGCAAACAGGCTGGCAGGGGAGCAGTTAGGCATCAATCAGGCTGACAGGGGAGTTCTTAGGGGTGATTAGGCTGGCAGGCAGAAGTGGTTAGGGGCAATCAGGAAGACATGACAGGTAAGCAGTGGGAGCCAGCAGTCCTGGATTGTGAGAGGGATGTCCACTGCCCGTTTAGGCCTGATCCCAGTCGGACATCCCTCGAGGGGTCCCAGATTGGAGAGGGTGCAGGCTGGGCTGAGGGATACCAACTTCCCCCATGAACAAATTTTAGTACTGTACTGGGCCTCTAGATATCTATAATAACTTAACTAATTTTTTAACATCTTTCCTATTTAATTTACTACAATTGGGGGTCGGGAAGGGGGAAGAAGTATCGGAGATAATTCCAATATTACTATGCTACTACCCTCTAGCTTCCCTAATTAACTAACAGACACATGTTTATGTTTGTGAGATCCTCTGAATAGAAATAGTTATATTAAAAGAAACAGTTCATTAGACGTTAGGATTTGCATTCACTTTAAATGACTTTTTGAGAAAAGGTTCATGTTGGCATATTTAGACAAATAAAAACATTAACACGAAAAAGTACCGAACAATGTACAAATACTGGTTATCATATCATTATAGCAATATTTTTATATCCAACTTATAAAAACTAAAAATTATAGGCAGTTCCTATCGAGAGTTACGGGGCAAATGGGAGTGTGATGCTACAAAGCCTTGATTCCAGAGCACCCCAATGACAATGTTTATCCAAAGCAGAGTTAATATAGATAAGGAACAGAGAAGAGGAAGGCATATATAGGCATTCATGAAATCAAGCTTTTCAAAATTATGTTAAAATTAAACATGTGTTTTTTAAAAGTAAACTGAGCTGTTTGCATCCAAAAGCTTTTAATCTTCCTCCTTACTTTACAATAAAGAGCCTGTGATTGACTTTTCTTAGTGTGCTTTCCATGTGCAGCTTCTCTCGGCTCAGGGTCACAGCTGCTGCACAGCACTCTGGGTGGCTCCTCTCCATCTCCTTGAAACAACTGGTGGGAACTGCACTGAGCCTTCAACCCAGCTGTTCAACCTCACTTTCTAACTTTAGCAAGTCTACTAATGTCACTAGGGCATGCCACATTGTGAACCACATCAATGAAGACAGATAGATGCCAACCCCCCTAAAAAACTGCCAGCACACAAAGCAAAGTCCCACTCAGGTTCCTACAGCAATATTACCCAGATGCAAAATGCAGGGTCCATGGGCCTCATTTACGCAAGGTATGCCGTGACTGAAAAGGGGTTCACTACACACCACAATCAGCAGGCCTTCATCAGCACCCGGCACACATTATTAACTCATTATTAACATTCTGTGGCACATCATATTATGTTTTTTGCTGTTGTAGCAAAAAAAAGATATAACTTTGATTGATTAACAAAAAAAAATAATAGTAATTACCTACCCTTCTTGCTCCAAAGTGACTTTTTTGAAAATCAGATGCCTATACTTGTATATAAGGATTTCTGGTACCAAGAATTAACCAATCAGACACAACCTTATTATGTGCCATGACCAATAAGATAAAACTCTGCTATATGAACTATATATTTATGGTTCAAGACAGAGCATTCACATGAGAGAGCTATCATTGTGCTGGGAGTTATCTTTTTTTATTATTATTATTTGACAATCTAAGGGAAAAGAGATCAGTGCTCCTGACTAAATAGGCAGATATTGCATATTTTAAAAATCCTTGTGGCACATTGGTTGAAATCGCTGACATACAGTCTAGAAGACCCTGAAAACTATGCTTAGGGTAAACACATGGACTGTGCTATCAGCTTTCTAACTAGAATACAGGATGCTCACTTTTCTACACTGTTAATGTACCATAAAATTGTCATGAAGTCCTCATGAGGTAATTACTTGCATTTTAATTAATTGTACATCCCCCATCCTAGTTTCCTTTCCTTTCTTTTCTTTTTCTTAATGTCTTTTTAAATTGATTTCAAAGAGGAAAGAAGAGGGAGAGAGAGATAGAAACATCCATGATGAGAGTTAATCTTGATCGACTGCCTCCATGCACTTCTTCAGGATCGAGCCCACAACCCAGGCATATGAACAACCAGGAATGGAACCATGACCTCCTTTTTCATAGGTCAACGCTCAACCACTAAAAAACACCAGCTCTTCCTTTGTTTTTTTGTTTTTTAACTGCACGCTCATTGTAACTAAGCCAGATTTCAGAGTTGTTTATTATCCTTTGAGAGTTACTAATTAAAATAATTTCCTTCCATGCAGAGAGTTGCTCGGAACTCACCCTGACACTCACATCCAAGGAAAACTCTTAAGAATGCCTTGCTAAGCTCCCCTACAATTGACTGTATCCATTGTTAACATGCGTGGACATAAAAAACATTAAACGATTTACACAAATGGAAACAAAATGCCTTTTCATTCTATTGATAACTTAACCTTTAGGTTTTTGGATATAATCCCATTTCTCAAGAAGAAGGGGAAGCCACTGAATGAAACCATTATGTACAACATTATTGTGGGAATTATTTTGTGTGAAAATATATACAGTGGTACCTCCACATACGAGGTTAATTCCTTCCCTAACCTTGCTCCTATATTAAGTTGCTCGTATCTCAAAGCAAATTTCCTCATTGAAATCAATTGAAATGCCGTTAATCCGTTCCAGCCCCCAAAATGCCACCCCAGTTGTTCTTGTTACGTGTTTTTGAATAAGAAAAATGTATTTACAAATGACAAATATTGTATAAAAACTTAATAAAAGAGAATGTAAAGGAATAAACTGGTTTTATAAAGTGTGTTTACCTACTCGTTACATTCTTAATGCTACACTTTATCCCTAAACTGAATGTAACTTAACTAATCTTCACTGACTTTAATTGCTACTGGTCTTTGCATTTTTGACCAATTTCAAAAAAAACATGTCCAATGAGGTTTGCCTCTTCCTCCCTTTCAGAATGTTTCTGAAATGGGTGAGGCAAGTTTCATTGAACAGCTCCGATGCACGACCAGTAGCAACTTTTTCGGAGTCTTTCTTTTCCACGAAGTGTGACACCCTCTCCCACATTCCTAAGATCTCCTTTATCTCACTCGTAGAGATCTCCTCCACCTCTGGCTCCTCCTCGAAACCAATTTCTTGGAGAACCTCCGCATGTTGCTGAGACTGCAACTCTTGTAACTCCTCCATGGTGAGTTCCAGAGAGTGCTCCTTGGAGAGCTCATTCATGTCTCTCTCATCCACCTCCAGGCCCATGGATTTTCCCAGAGACACTATCTCCTCCTCCTGGCACCTCGGGTTCGAATCCTTCAAAGGTCCTTTCTGTTACAGCCTCAGGCCACAGCTTCTTCCATGCAGAGGTCAAAGTCCCCGTTGTAACACCCAGCCAGGCCTGATCAATAATTCTGAGGCATTATCACGATGTTAAAGTGGTTCTTCCAGAACTCTGGAAGGGTGAGGTTTGTGTTCTCCTTCACCTCAAAGCAGCTCCGGAACAGGTGCTTGATGTACAGATTTTTAAAATTAGAAATCACCTCCTGATCCATGGGCTGCAGGATAGGAGTGGTGTTGGAGGTAGGTAGACAACCTTTATAAACTTGAACTCTTCGAGGAGTTCATCTTCGAGGTTCAGTGGGTGAGCAGGAGCATTGTCGAGGACGAGGAGGGCTTGCATGGTTAGGTTGTTTACCTGTAGATATTTCTTAACACAAGGGCCGAAAACCAGGTTTACCCACTCCAC
>JAAGEH010000286.1:51649125-51723059 GCA_011751065.1 Lasiurus cinereus | reverse complement strand
CGCCTTCTCGCATATGATGCCCTGTGTTAATGTATCTCCTTTAAGCTGCTTCTCCGTCACCCACACCATCAGTAGATTCTCCATCTTTTCATGGAGAGAGCTACGGAGCTTAGAAATTATTGTAACGCCCTTAGCTGGCGTTATACCCTTTATCGACTCCCTCTGTTTAAGCACAGTGCATATCGTTGAAGTACTACGCCTGCATTGCCTCGCCAAGTCAGCCACTCGCACACCTTGCTCATATTTTTCTATGATTTCACGCTTTAATTCAATAGACATCATCCTCTTCTGAGCACTGACCTTTCCACTCGCTTTCTTCGCACCCATGGTTACAAAAAGAAATGTGATAAAGTATGTAAGTGCACAAAAAATGCTTTGACAACGAGGTAAGCAAGCACACTGACTGAGGCGTGGGAAACTATGAGATGCCTGAGTCTTGGTAAACTGGTGGGTCGTGTGCAGCTGGCCGATCCGCGTGATTACTCTTATCTCAAATGTAGCTCGTATTTCAAAGCAAAAAATCGCTGGCTAGATGGTTCGTATCTCAAAAATCTCGTATGTTAGGGCACTCGTAACTCGAGGTACCACTGTACATATATCATTTAAAATTTCTTTGATTGAAGGTAGGTCTTCATAATTTGCAACTAAAATATACATATCTTTTATGGTTAATCTAATTTGTGTCCCCTCTTTTAGGAAAACAGAAGTCATTTTGAGCAGGCCAATGAACCCTTGACAACTGGACATAAGGAAAGTGCCACCTTTGGGAGTCCAAGGGTCCAGAAGAAGCAAAAGGGCGCTTCTTAGATGAGGAATGCCTTGTATCCTAAAAGCTGCATACGTAGGTGTGTTAAATTTGTGAAAGTTCATCAAGCAGTATGAACTTTCACAAATTGTATGTTTTTCTGCAAAAATTATACTTTATTTTTTAAAGTAATTAAGATAAATTAATTCTTAAAATAATTTTTATAAAAGAAGATATAGTATTTTTTATAAAAGAAGATATAAATAATTTTTACAAAAGAAGCATAATAATTAACCAAAAGTATTTATAAAGAATAGGATTAAGATGTTTATTTTTCCACTTTGTTTTCCTTAAAATGATGCATAATGTTTGGTTTGAACAAACAATGTAAAAAACACATCACGGACAACCGAAAAAATCTGAGCAGGAACTAGATATTAAATGATATTAAGAAATTATTGTTGAAAGAGAGAATCCAAGATGGCGGCATAGGTAAACACCTATACTGCTGCCTCGCACAACAATTTCAAAACTACAACTAAAAGACAGAACGGACATCATCCAGAACCACAGGAAAGCTGGCTGAGTGGAAGTTCTACAACTAGAGGGAAAGAGAGGGGCTCACGGAGACCCAGAGGAGCTGCAAAAAGCTGAGGTATGGAGACACGCGCTGAGAGCGCGGGTGCCGGAGTTCCTGGCTGGCTTTCTCTGGAGGGAGGGAAACGGAGACTCCCAACGGCATTGAACCCCTTATCTTACGACACTAAACCCCCGATCCAGCCGAAACTCATACGGGGGAGCTTGGACTGTGAAAAGGGAGAAGTGCACAGAAATTTAGGGGAGTTGCAAAGGATCGGAGGTCTGGTTGCGCACGGCACCACGCGGAGGACGGATTGCTGATTGTGCCGCTGGCTTTCGCGAGTGGGCGGGAGACAGACCCTCCCAACTGCGCCACTTCTGAGTCCACTGGGCCCCTGTTTTGGGCGAAACCCTGGGGACCTAGACTCGTGTGGTCCTGATTCGCAGGGGAGCCGGAAAGGCAGCGGTCAGAGGCGCTGCGGGTGCGCGCGCGCACAAGGACCGCTCCAGCCATTACCCAGTCACGTGAGACTCAGGGGCCGTGGAGGGCAGGGCCGACTGGAAGGCAAGGCGGTCCCTTAAGCCCTGAGACTCCACCCTCCCAAGCTCAGCAGAGGCTTCTTCGGCTGAATCCAGCACAGAAGTTTCCCCGGCATAGTGAAAATGCCGAGACAAGGGAAGGGATTACAAGCAAAAGAAATGGAGGAAAAAAAAACGACTGGATATAGAGTTCAAAACCACGCTTATAAGGTTTTGCAAGAATATGCTAGAAAAGATGGATAAATTTAGTGAGACCTAAGAGAAGATGATAAAGACTGAAATGAAAACTATTATGCAGAGTACTAACAGCAGACTAGAGAAAGGCAAGGATCAAGTCAAAAATTTGAAATATAAAGAAGCAGAAAACATTCAACTGGAAAAGCAAGAAGAGAAAAGAATCCAAAAATGTGAACATAATGTAAGGAGCCTCTGGGACAGCTTCAAGCGTACCAACATCAGAATTGTGGGGGTGCCAGAAGAAGAGAGAGAGCAAGATACTGAAAACCTGTTTAAAGAAATAATGACTGAAAACTTCCCACATCTGGTAAAAGAAATAGACTTACAAGTCGAGGAAGCACACAGAACCCCAAAGAAAAGGAACCCAAAGAGGACTACACCAAGACACATCATAATTAAAATGCCAAGAGCAAAAGAGAAAGAGAGAATATTAAAAGCAGCAAGAGAAAAACAGTTTATTACCTACAAGGGAGCACCCATACGACTGTCAGCTGATTTCTCAACAGAAACGATGCAGGCCAGACGGGAGTGGCAAGAAATATTCAACGTGATGAACAACAAGAACCTACAACCAAGAATAATCTATCCAGCAAAGCTATCATTCAGAATTGAAGGGCAGATAAAGACCTTCACAGAGAAGAAAAAGCTAAAGGAGTTCATCAACTCCAAACCAGTATTATATGAAATGCTGAAAGGTACCCTTTTAGAAGAGGAAGAAGAAAAAGGTAAAAGACAAAAAATTATGAACAACAAATACACATCTGTCAACAAGTGAATCTAAAAATTAAGTGAATTAAAAATCTGATCAACAGAATAAACTGGTGAATATAATAGAATCAGGAGCACAGAAAGGGAGTAGACTGATAATTCTCAGGAGGACAAAAATCATAAAGCATCAAACAGACTGTGAAATTATAGCAGAAAGATTGAAGTTAGGTGAGGTAAATAGGTGATCAATCAAGGGACTTGTATGCATGCTTATAAACATAACCAATGATCACGGACACTGGGGGGGCTGGGGGTGCGTGGGGGGGGGGGGGGGCAATGGGGAGATATGTATAAAAAATTAATAAAAATTAATAAAAAAAAAAGAAATTATTGTTTGCAACACAATTTCTTAATATCATGATACAATATCATGATACAATAAGAAATTCACAAAATTATTTATGTTAAAATTCTATCAAAATTGTTAACCTAATTTAATCATAAGGGACCCATGTCGGATATTGGTCTAAAGTCTTTTATTTAAAAAAAAGTTTAATATAAAGAAAAAATAACACAGAGAATAATAAGGGAGGAGCAATGTTTTGAATCAATAGAGTAATATAATAAGCAGATATCACAGTAAACTCTGATTGGCTCCTACACCATAGGCTGCAAAAGATGTTTTGGAGGTCGGAGTGTTTGAATAAGGGCTCCACAATTTGCTATATTTTTAAACTAAGGCTAAGTTACTTGGGTGTAATCATGGTGTGTGTTATGTATAAAATATATCCTTATTCTTAGGAGCTGCATGCTGAATATTTACGGTAAACTCTCTTCTAGCCTATAACTTGCTTTCAAATTGTTTAGTAATGGAAGGAAAAAATACAGAGAGAAAAATGTGGCAAAATGTTGAGAATGGCTGATTTGAGATGAAGGAAAGTATACTTTTTCAACACTTCTTCAGGATTGAAAATGTTCAAAGTGAAAAGAAGAAATAAATCATTAATTTTGTTAAGTCTGAAAATGGTAATTTTATTATGTATGAAAATGTCTTTATTTTGTAGAGACACCTATTGAATTATTTATGTTTAATATATCTTATCTATTATTTACTTAAAAATACTTCCATTAAGCCCTGGCCAGTTTGACTCAGTGGACAGCGCGTTAGCCTGTGGATTGAAGGGTCCCAGGTTCGATTCTGGTCAAGGGCATATACCTCAGCAGTTGCAGGCTCAATGCCTGACCCTGGTCAAGGCCCAGGCAGGAGGCAATCAATGAATGTGTCTCTCTCACATAGATGTTTCTCTCTATGTGTCTCCCTCCCTCCTTTCCACTCTTTCTAATAACCAGTGGAAAAATATCCACCAGTGAGGATTAACCAAAACAAACAAAAAGAAACAAATATGGGAAATGTCAGTCATTCTTTCTCTATTTGCATGTTTGAAATTTTGTATACTAAAATGTCAAAAATAGCCCAGTCAGCATGGCTTAGTGCTGGAGCGTTGACCTATGAACCAGGAGGTCCAGGATGGATTCCTGGTCAGGGCATATGCCCAGGTTGCGGGCTTGATCTCCAGTGTGAGGTGAGCAGGAGGCATCCAATCAATGAGTCTTTCATCATCAATGATTCTATCTCTCTGTCCCTCTCTCTTCCTCTCTGAAATCAATAAAAATATTTTTTAAAAATAAATAAAAAATAAAAGTAGTAAGTTTTGGCCTGGCCAATATTACTCAGTTGGTTGGGCATCGTCCTACACATTAAAAGGTTGTTAGTTCAATTCCCAGTCAGAGAACATGCCCAAGTTGTAAGCTCCGTCCCAGTAGACCCATGTTGTGGTCTCTCAATGTTCCTTTCTCCTTCTCTTTTCCTCTCTCTCTAAAAATCAATAAAAATATACATATAGTCTTAAAAAGAAAGTTTTGTGATATTTTTCTCTCTTTAACAATAAAATCCCTCCAAAGTCTTCCTGGTCTCAAGTTAGCAAAATAAATTGCAGAAGAATTCCTTCCCAATTAATTTTCAAAGTTCTCCATAAATTGGTAGAGCATGTGGAGACTATTGGATCTGAAAAATGATTCTTTTTTCTTTTACTTTTAATAAATCTTTATTGTTCAGATTATTAAAATTGTTCCTCTTCTCCCCCATATCACCCCTGCACCTGGTTCCCACCCCACCCTCTAACCTTACCTACCCCCCTATTGTCTTCATCTATAGGTATATGATTTTTGTCCAGTCTTTTCCTACACGCCCCCTCACCTCTTTCCCTCTGAGAATTATCAGTCCACTTCCTTTCTATGCCCCTAATTCTATTATATTCTCCAGTTTATTCTGTTCATCAGATTTTCAATTCACTTGACTTTTAGATTCACTTGCTGATAGATATGTATTTGTTGTTCATAATTTTTACCTTTACCATTTTCTTCTTTCTCTTCTTAAAGAATACCTTTCAACATTTCATATAATACTGGTTTGGTCTTGATGAACTCCTTTAGTTTTTTCTTATCTGTGAAGCTCTTTATCTGCCCATCAATTCTGAATGATAGCTTTGCTGTTTGTAGGTTCTTGGTTGTAGGTTCTTGCCATTCATGATGTTGAATATTTCTTGTCACTCCCATCTGGCCTGCATAGTTTCTGTTGAGAAATCAGCTGACAGTCAACTGGGTGCTCCCTTGTAGGTAATTAATTGTTTTTTCTCTTGCTGCTTTTAATATTCTCTCTTTCTCTTTTGCTCTTGGCATTTTAATTATGATGTGTCTTGGTGTGGTCCTCTTTGGATTCCTTTTATTTGGGGTTTTGTGTGCTTCCTAGATTGTAAATCTATTTCTTTCAACAGGTGGGGGAAGATTTCAGTCATTATTTCTTCAAATAGGTTTTCAGTATCTTGCTCTCTCTCTCTTCTTCTGGCACCCCTAGAATTCTGATGTTGGTACCCTTGAAGTTGTCCCAGAGGCTCCTTACACTATCTTCACATTTTTTATTCTTTTTTTCTTTTTTCTTTTCCAGTGGAGTGTTTTTTGCTTCTTTGTATTTCAAATCTTTGACTTGATTCTTGCAATCCTCTAGTCTGTTGTTAGGTTTCTGTATAATATTTTTTATTTCAGTCAGTGTATGTTTAATTTCTAGTTGGTCCTTTTTCATCTCATCTTGGGTCTCACTAAATTTTTTTCTAGGAAATTCTTAAAAAATCTTATAACCATGATTTTAACTCTATATTCAGTCATTTGTTTTCCTCCATTTCTTTCGTTTATGATCTGTTCTTTAGTCTCCACATATTTCGCTGCTTCCCTGAATTGGTAGAGTAGCTTTGTGTGCGAGCTGTCCTATGTGGCCCAGTAGCTCTGCCTCCCCAGTAACCTGAGGTGGACACTCTTGGTGCACCCTTTTGTGAACTGTGTGTACTGTCTTGTTCTAGTTAATTCTTGATCGTTGTTGGTATCCCTGGGGGTGATTGACCTCCAAGCCAATTGGTTGTGAGGATCAGCTGTGTCTGCACATGCACGCTTGCCTCCAGACTTCTGCCTTTTGTGTGCCAAAGCTTCCAGAACTCTGCCTTTTGGTTCCCCTGAGTTTCTGTACGCTCTAAGGACCCATATGAGTCTGGGTACCCAGGGTCTCCCCCAAACTGGGGTTCAGTGCAGTTGGACCTGGATTTCAGTGCTGTTGTGAGGTTCTGTTTTCCTTCTGCTAGAGGAAGCCAGGCACAATCATCAGTCAGCGCTCTGTGTGTGTACTTTCACGGCACTTTCGTATGCACTTTCGCGAGCCCCCAGACTTCTGTCTTTCAAAGTGATGAATAGCAAGAACCTACAACCAAGATTACTCTACCCAGCAAAGCTATCATTTAGAATTGAAGGTCAGATAAAGAGCTTCACAGATACGGAAAAAATTAAAGGATTCATCAACACCATACCAGTATTATGTGAAACTAGAGGCCCTAAAAAAATACTTGAAAGAAAAGGAGTCCAAGATTGGACACAAATGCACTTTACTTTGTGCAATTGAAGTTTATGTTGAAATCCTTTTTCATTTGTTTTGTTGTTTTGTTTTGTTTTGTTTTGTTTTTTTAATGTTTTTATTGATTTTAGAGAGAGAAGAAGGGAGAGGGATAAAGATATAGAAACATGGATCAGCTGTCTTCTGTACTCCCTCCCAGCTGGGACTGAGCCCACAACACCCCTTACCTCCCCCATGTCCTTATGCCCAATCAGGAATCGATCCAGCGATCTCTTGGTGTATGGGTCGATGCTCAACCACTGAGCCACACCAGCCAGGATTCATTTGATTTGTTTTAATCACAGTTTAAATGCATAGTGAAAGCTCCCTTTGAAAAATAAATTTGATGCCAATTTTTTAAAAAGTGAGTGGTTATTTTTCCTAAGGAAGTAAGCTGCCCTTGCCAGGCTGATGTAGCACAATGGTTGAGCAGTGACCTGTGAACCAGGAGGTCATGGCTCCATTCTGGTCGGGACACATGCCCCAGTTGTGCGCTGGATCCCTAATAGAGGGGATGTAGGAGGCAGCTGATCAATAGTTCTTTCTCACTGTTGTTCTCTCTCTCTCTCTCTCTCTCTCAGTTCCTCTCTTTGAAATCAATAAAAACATTTTTAAAAAATGAGCTCCACCCTATCAGTGTTACTGTAGATACAGATTTCCCTATACCTATTTAACTGAAAATAATCACCATCTATATTCAAGAGTGTTTGCCTTCAGGTTGGTTTTATTGTTCCATCTCAGGTGGAGAGTGATGGACCCTGATCATGTTCCTATAGTGGATCAGAAGAGCCTTAAAGAAACATTCTCCCCACTGGCAGGTCAAATTAGGAGCAAACAATGCAAAATTCACAGCACAATGTCAAAGTCAAGAATACAACCTTCTTGAAGCTGTTAGTATCAGCTACTACCCAGCTATTGGTCTCCTACAGAACCTCAAGAATTTTACAATAATCCTGAAAAGAGAATTTATCCCCATTTTATGAATGAGGAAACTGAGATTTAAAAAGTTTAAGAGACGCCCAAACCGGTTTTGCTCAGTGGATAGAGCGTCGGCCTTCGGACTGAAAGGTCCCAGGTTCGATTCCGGTCAAGGGCATGTACATTGGTTGCGGGCGCATCCCCAGTAAGGGGTGTGCAGGAGGCGGCTGATCGATGTCTCTCTCTCATCGATGTTTCTAACTTTCTATCCCTCTCCCTTCCTCTCTGTGAAAAATCAATAAAATTTATTAAAAAAAAAAAAAGTTTAAGAGTCTTGCCTAAAGATCCATAACTCAAATAGTATAGGAATTTGGACCTACATAGATCTGCCTGGCACCAAAACCAAGCACTCCTGAAATTTTCCTTAATCTTGTTAGTGTCCCTCGGAAGAAAAATAATTTACTTAGAATCTTAACAATCTGAATCCAAAATTAAAAGAAAATAAATATTATAAAGAATTAAGCTTGGCTGAGACCGGTTTGGCTCAGTGGATAGAGCGTCGGCTTGCGGACTGAAAGGTCCCGGGTTCGATTCCGGTCGGGGGCATGTGCCTTGCTTGCGGGCACATCTCCACTGTGGGGCGTGCAGGAGGCGGCTGATCGATGTCTCTCTCTCATCGATGTTTCTGACTTTCTATCTCTCTCCCTTCCTCTCTGTGAAAAATCAATAAAATATATTAAAAAAAAAAGAATTAAGCTTGATCAAGTCTAAGAATTTCTCCATGGGCTCTGTGCAAAAGGCATCACTTTGTAAACAAAAGCAGGATGAGTCCCCTGCCCCTATGCTCTGCTTACTGTGCAGGTTGCCTCTTGCTTGATTCTCATCACCCATCCACAGTGATATCCACAGGCTCTTGTCTCCCTGGCTGTCCAGGCCACCTCACTACTTGAAATTAACATGCTTAGGTCCAATCATAGTATGATGGTCGAGGAGGTTTTAGAAGAGAGACAGAAGAAAGGAGGGGAGAAAGGGGAAGCACTCCCCTGTCATTAAAGAATGTGACTCAATGCTTAGCTACAACTCAGAGAAAAGTAGCTGGCAACCATTATAGCATCTGAAGTTGGGCTGCATTTCAAGAAAAGTAGCACATGACTTTATTTTATTTTTAATATATTTTAGTGATTTTTTACAGAGAGGAAGGGAGAGGGATAAAGAGTTAGAAACACCAATGAGAGAGAGACATCCATCAGCTGCCTCCTGCACATCTCCTACTGGGGATGTGCCCGCAACCAAGGTATATGCCCTTAACCGGAATGAACCTAGGACCTTTCAGTCTGCAGGCTGACGCTCTTTCCACTGAGCCAAACCAGTCAGGACACTTGCCTAAAGATCCATAGCTGCCATCTTTGTGCTACAGTGATGTTTTATGAAAATGTGTGTTTAAATGAATTTCTGTCTTATTTTTCAATTGGCAGACTTTCTTCCCAGACTTCTTCAAGGAGATAAAACTCATCTGAAAGGGGAAAACTGCTAGAGGCTGAAACATCCAGCAAGTTTATTTTTAGCAAAATAAATATAGGTGGTATTTTTTACCATTGTGACCTGCAATGATAGTATGATCTCTCAGTGTGGAGCTGAAAGGAGTGAGGCTTGGTGATACTTTGCTATATGGTCCACGTAGTTTCGTACATACAAAAAGTTAGCTTACTTGTTGAAATTCGTTTTTAATTAATGGAAGCAAAAATGTTGATAAATTTCTTGACATTTTCATGACACTTATCAGTATCAAAGCCAGGAGTCATTTCATTTCATACTTAACTTTTGAGTTCTGTGGGGAAAACATATTAAAACAGTTTTCCATAAGGATTAACAGTAACATTTCTAAGCAATAGACCAAAATATTATCATTTTCAAAAAAGAGCCCCGCAAAGATGATCCAAATATAGATGAGCCTCCCCGTTCTCATTAAGTTTTGTGTGACTAAGAAAATATACTGATAAATAAGAAATCAGGATTCTTAGTGCTCACTAAAAATCCATCCCAAATACCTATAACAGTGGTCTGATAATTGATTATAAGGACCATCAATCATACTGCATCCTACAGTATGTAAGTAATTTTTCCCAACAGAATTCCTGTGTTCCTCCAGCTGCTTATATTACCTCAAAGCTCTGGCAGGCTACAGAGAAGACTAGATTTGCAGCTTTCTTCAGGGCAGGCTCATTGCACTGAATAATGGTTTTATTAATAATATCAAGCAAAGTGTAGACATTCATCACTTCTCAGGAAGGCTGTGCTTCTGAAAATATATTATCAAAAGCAATTTTTAAATGTTTTAATTGATTTTAGAGAGAAAGAGGAAGCCGGGAGGAAAAAGAGAGAGAGAGAGAGAGAGGAGAGAGACTGACTTTGATTTGCTGTTCCACTTATTTTAGAACTCACTGGTTGCTTCCTGTATGTGTCAAAACTGGAAATCGAACCCACAACCTTGGCATATCAGGAAATCAGTGCAACCAACTGAGCTACCCAGCCAGGGCTTCAAACAGAACCTTTTAAATCATAGAACCTTATTTCCTATCATTGTCATTATGATCAATAAGCTTATTCCTGGAAGACAAAAATGTATATACATCACTTCCTTCACACCTAAGATACTAAAAAATGGGAACACTTTGAGACCATTTAATCTAACCTCTTTGTTAATTTGTCTTCTGCTTCACTATGCACATTCCTAAGTGACAGCAGGAAACACTCAAGTCACATACATCTCACAGAGCATCTCAACCCACAGAGGAGAAGAGAATGTGACTGGGCATGAGCATCATTGTTCTGGGTGCTGGCCCAGTTGACCTTCCCAGTCTTTCATTATTCGAGGGCTTTGTTCCCCTAGAGAACTGGCACAAACAACAAGGAACCAGTGTCAGCAACAAGTTTTATCTTTTGCTTATTTTTATAGAGTTAAAAAAAAAAAAAGATTGCATTATTATTGAGGATGACTCATTACAGACTTTGAAAATCATTGTACATAAAAGCATGTTAATAAAAAAGAGCATATTAATGATATTTGCACTGCAAAATTATCTTTAGTTGACCAACCAAATTTTAATCATAGGCCAGTATTCCTGCCATATTTGTCACTCTATAAGGTAAGAATTCCAAAATTGCAATGACCAAGGTCTACCATAGGAACCTTGTACAGAAATTAACATCACTCTGCAGATTAATAACTGGCTTCATCAAATTAATATGCTGGGGAAAACAAAGGGCCTAATTAGCAAATGGCTTATTCCTTGGACCTTTTGCTAAATTCAAAAAGATAAACCATTTTTGGTTCCCATGGCAGAAAATGCAGACCAAATAACCAGGTTAATCACTGAAGTTAAAAAAAAAAAAAAGTTGGCTGGTAATGGTTGTCAAGGCTCTGTGTCCAGGAAATCCTGCCAGACAGGCACTGTTTGTAAATGGCTGGCAAATGTGCTCTATTGCCATTAAAAACAGATGAAAAGCAGGATTTGGTTAAAAGAGGAGTCTCTTCCCAAACAAAACCTTTGCAAAATAAAGAAACAGTGCATGCTGGCTGCCAAATTACCTCAGTTAAAAAGAGGGGCAATCCCACACTGGTGCTCGCTCATTATACTCAATATACTATTAAATGGTGTTGAGTGAAAATAAGACTTAATCAACTCTGGCAGTGTGGAAATATCCCAAACTAAAATATGTGGATTCTCATTAAATCAGATTTTTTAACTTAAAAGTAAAAAGCCCTAAGAAAATATTTATTCTAGTCTTAAGAGAAACTACAATAATATGAGGGAGGATTTAAGGATGTGTTCAAAAACATCTAAAATGTAAGAATTTTAGAATATCTTTAGAATTATCTTTGAATGGCAACAATGTATATATTATAAAGAGTAATAAAACGAGGTAAGGGATTATCAATAATAACCTATTCAACAGCAGCAGTACGTTAAGATTCTACCAGTAACAGTCTCTTGTAGGAATATAATTGAGATAATATCTGTAGTGTCTGGTACATTGTAAGTATTATATAAGCAATAGCTCAGCTAATAAAATCACAGGGAAAAGAAGCCTATCAACTTCCTTACCCTGAAACTAACACAAGTGTGCCCGCCTCATCCCTCCATTCAGCTGAAAAAGAATAGTAAAACAGACTTTATAATAAGCATTAATAGTACCTCATGGCTGAAACTGGTTTGGCTCAGTGGATAGAGCGTTGGCCTGTGGACTGAAAGGTCCCAGGTTCGATTCCGGTCAAGGGCATGTACCTTGGTTCCGGGCACATCTCCAGTATGGGAAGCGCAGGAGGCAGCTGATTGATGTCTCTTTCTCACTGAAGTTTCTAACTCTCTATCCCTCTCCCTTCTTCTCAAAAAAAAAAAAAAAAAAATCAATAAAATATATATTTAAAAAAATAGTACCTCATGGACTTGGCACCTTCCTTTACTCTTCAGTCAGAATAAGACCACCTTCCCCAAAATAGAAGATATGGGTGGGAAAATAAGCATTAAATGATGTTCACATATAATTTCCTATTCAAAATTCACATTATCAACTGATTGACCATTAGAATATGGTACTAGTTTTTGGGCTTAAGTCTTAACTCACAGTTTGGACCTTCTGTCTCTTGGAATGCTCATGCTTAGAACCCAGCCACCATGCCATAAGGAAGCTCAAACAGTCCACAGAAAAACCTACAGGAAGGAAACTGATGCACCAAGCCAACTGCCAACACCAACTTGCTATTTATGGGAGTGAACTGCCTCTCCAATGGACACTTTTTGAAGCAGAGGTCCACTGTCCTGCCACACTCTGTCAAAATTGCAGATTTGAGAGAAAAATAAATAATGTCTTAATTTTTAAAAATCACATTATCTCAGTAAAGTACAGAACCATACTCAGTTTCTAATTAGTCAAAATGTCTGAACTGAAAAATATATAAATTTTAAGAGGTGGTCATATTTCAAAGAAGCAACCCAAATATGAACAGGTATAGCTCTCTCTTTTTTACTTGAAACTGCAATGTCAGTTCTCCCCCAATAACTTCCCAGTAATTACTACCTAATTCTTCTCTAGGTAACAACCAGCCCAAATACCCCCAAACCAATATTCAATTCTTCATCCTATCATGTCACTGGACCACATCTAATCTTCACATTCAACACTAATAGCCACAACCAGATCCCGCTAGAAAAACTATCAATATGCATTTTGTAGGCACTCAAATACTGCTGGTGCAAAAATGAGGGGAAAATTTTTTTTCTAAATTTCCCACAGAATGAAATGTATCTATGTGGGGTTCAGAAGGCATGTTAGGAAAACACAAGGCAAAGTTCAGTTAGAATTTTTCATTTCCAAAGTCACAGTGTAAAAGAGTATTTTTAAGTGTTTTATATTCTTGAATGAGCATTCACATATACTTTTGCTAACAACTATTTAGGAATGAGCCGAGAATCTGCATTAACTTATAAGCAAAGGATGTGAATGGGGGCAATATGAGATGGGAAAGCCTGAGATGGGAAGAGGAGTTCCCTCCTTCATTTCACTCTGAGTGCTGAGCAATTCTGAAATCCCAGCAGACACAGGTTCCTAAATATTTGGGCACATCCCCACTCAATCTCACAGGCCTCAAAGGAATAAAGCACAAGATCTGAACAGGAACTTAAGCCCCTGCAGTTGATCATTATCCTGGCACAATGTTTAAATGGTTCCTAAACCCCTTACATAGTTCACACTGTCATGACTGTTTAAATTGACTAAGCTGATGCTCAAATAACTTATGAGAGAAGCCTAATTAATAATAATAATAACCAGGCTTCATCCAATTCTGTACTTATACTGCAGAAATCTATTTTCAAATGTCAAAAAATATTAACTCTGACCAACAATTTTTAAAACTTGACAAGAAGAAACTCTGAGGTAATAATTTGGCTCTTACTACTTGGAGGAGTGAGTGGTGTCACAGGTGACTTACCCCGCTTCGTCCCCACTTGCCCTGAGCTCACACACTGCCCTCATCACTACCATTCTCTGCTTCCCACCAAGTCCTCAAAAAATGATTCACTAAGTTCAGTCAAGTAACTAGATTCTATGAAATAATAAAAGAAAAATGGAGTTCATGACTGAAATCAGACTGGGTGGAGACATAAAGAGTCTTTTGTTAATAATTGTACAAGGGAATGCAAATGAAGAGAGGCTTCACAAAGAATTCTAACATCTTAATGAAGATTTATGAAGAACTTTTGGCATATAAACTTCAAATGCAAGGAAATATGGTCACATAAAAAAGGTTTTATGACTCCTTTGCTTAAAAATAATTCAAAAGACAGTTCCTTCATAATAATTCTAATAACTGAGTTATGGATTTATTTTTTTCTGTCCTGTATTCTAGTTATACTTCCCATCCCCTCACATTCCTTTTCTTTGGTGAACGGAAGTGGCAGCTGCCCAAAGCTGTGAGCTGCCCACTGATGAAATTGTGATGGCAATTTAACTTCTGATTCCACATAGAAAGTTTTGTGTTACAGTTTTCTTTGTTCACATTCTTTGTAGTGCAAAAAAATCAATTGACATTTTCTCCTAATAATGATTGGGTTATGAGAGGTCATAAATGAAAGAAAATGCTGTCACAGTAAAATGTCACACAGAACAGTGTGTGAAACAGCACAGATCTCAGCAAAGGACACATTCCCACATCACAGGTCATGAGGGCACTCTGACCAGTAGTGTGTTTTACACTGCAATCATGATGCATATGGAAAATTAGAAAAACTGAATTTATGAAATACACTCAATAGGTAGAAATTCTTAAAACTTTATAAGGAACTAGAAGTCTGTTGCATGATTCGTGCAATAAGCCTTCCTTCCCTTGGCTTTCAGCACCGGTTTTCCTCCGGCACCTGGACCCAGGCCTTTGCTCTTGCCAAAGTCTACCACCTTTGTTGCAGGCCCCAGCCAGAGTCTGCCTTCTTCCTCTTCACTGCAGATCCCAACCAGAGTCTGCCATCTTATTCTTTGCTGCAGCCAGTGTGCTGCTCCTGTAGATACCTTCAGCCTACCCCCTCCCCCCGCCCTCCCTCTCATAGTAGGTGTCCTGCCTCACCCAGCTACTCTATGCCTGGAGCAGCTGAGCAGCTGCCATCTTTGTCCTTCTAATTTGCATATTCCCTCCTGATTGGCTGATAGGCATAGTGGGGTGATGGTCAATTTGCATGTTTCTCTTTTATTAGTGTAGATAATATTAATAGTAGTAGTAATACTATAAATAAGTAGCATATACAAAATTGTTTCACTTTTCATAATATGCAAAGCATTTTTGCTTTTGATTCTCTTAATATATATTTCATGTTCTAACCCTGGAAGACAAGTATTATCCTACCTTTATGGGTGAAAAAACAAGATTGAAATAATTTGACTATAATCATGCTGCTAGACTATGGCTGAGACCCAGCTCCTGGGATGGGCCCCTTATTAGGGCTCACAGAAAAGGGGTTCGTCACCAGGGCACACTAGAAAAGGATGGGCCCCTTATCAGGGCTCACAGAAAAGGGATTCATCACAAGAGCACACTGAAAAGAGGTTCGTCACTAAGCTTTGCAAGGGCACTGGAGCTGGCTCCAATTTTCAGGTATCATTCAGAGAAGCTCCTCAGCTGAAAAGAAGTCAATCTCAATAAATCAATGGTTGATTCCTAGAGCTCTTATCTCCTTTACTTTAGCTATAATTCAGGAAAATCCAGGAAATGCAGGAATGAGGTCAAAGAGTCCTAGGACTTCCAGGAGGGCCAGGTTCTCCCTGTATCACAGCTGCTGCTATGAGGGCTGCCTTAATCCCTAGTCTCCAGCCCAGCCCCATTCTTCCCAGCCCACATGCTGACCAGCTGCTCATGCTTCTGTGTGTGTTTGGGGGGCGGCAGGAGTCAGGCAAGCCCACGACTTCTGGCCCTCCCTGTGTTGCCTTTCCTGATAAAGCACTACTGACCCCACTTCAATCCTCCCTATGTCTCCTAGATCAGACACACTGGCAGGCCAGAAAGCAGGTGTGATGACAGGTGCAAGGAGAAACCAGGCACACAAGGAAACTGAAGCCATAGGTTTGACATTCTCAATCACAAGCAGAGGGAGAATATCAATGAAGGCTTGACTTGCTGAAGTTTAGAGTCACCTTACTCCCTGGGTTTCAGAGTACTGAGGTTCAAAGGTTTCCAGGCCTGTGCTTTGGAGGAGGGAAGGATCACAAACTGAAGAATCAAGTAATTCAGGCAGAAGGAACAGCATTGCGAAGGCCCGGAGATTGGAGAAAATGTACTATGTGGGAGGACCTGTAAGAAGTTCAGCATGGCTGGGGTTGGGTAGGGATCAAGAGGGCCTTGTGAGTTCAGATAAGGCATCTGTGCTTTATGAGAAGCTTTAAAGCAGATAACATGATATTATGACATTTGTCTTTAAGAAAATCACTATGGCCACAGCATGAATCAGAGGAAAAGGCCACCTACAAGGAGAAAGATTGCTTAGAAGACTATTGCAGGAGCCAGAGCAAGAGAAGATAGTGACTTAGACAAGGGAGTGTGCAGAGAGAGGCTGTGAGGAAAATTCTGGAAATGGGGCTAATAGGACTTGAAGAAAGATTGAAAGTGATGGATGAGGAAGACATGACAGGTGAGGTCCCAGCTTGAGTAACATTTACTGGTTCCAACACAATGGAAGAGAAGCAATTTTGAGGGTGAGAAAATGAATTAACTTGGACATGTTGCCTTTGAGGTAACGGTGGGACATACAAGTGGACATGTCTAAATCACTAATGGATATAAGGGTCTGGAACTCAAATGACAGATTTGAGCTTCAGTTTTAGACAGGGGACTATGACATCCAATGGCTGGAACCTTTTCTCTAACTACTGAAATATGGCTATGTCTTATAAGGCCACTCAAGCCTCAGCCACTCCATGAAGCTGCTTTCTCACATCAATTCCTGTCCTGAACCCCTCTCCTGAACTTAATGGCCTTGTACAATATCAATGAGATATTGGTGGGGATATCAGACTGGTATACAAACACTGTCATTGGGAACACACTAGTTATTTCATGCATTTTCCCATCCCACCCATCCTAAAAGACAAATACTTATCTATTACATGCCCTGATTTTTCCAAGGAGGTCTGGGTTCCAAATATTCTGACTCTATTCATTCTGTGCCATTAAATGTTCTGAAAAATTTCAGCATTTCTTCAAAATTCCTACCTGGTTTGGCTCAGTGGATAGAGCATCAGCCTACAGACTAAAGGATCCTGTGTTCGCTTCTGGTCAAGTGCACGTGCTCAAGTTGAGGGCTCGAATCCCAGTAGGGGACATGCAAGAGGCAGCCAATCAATGATTTTCTCTTATCATTGATATTTTCTATATCTCTCTCCCTTTCCCTTCTTCTCTGAAATCAATAAAAAATATTTTTTACAAGAGTACTTGAACAAACTAGTCAGCTAACATTATAATTATTTAGGCCATGAAAGGTTGAAACCTACCAAAGACACACAGAACCACAGAAAGAGGAAACACCAAGATTTCTCACTAAAGCTACTACTTATACTGATAATTCTCTTGACTGAGATGCCTAGGAGGGAGGCTGTGGGATGGCATCCATTTATATCAAGTGCTGAGGTGGAGTGATAGGTAATACAGTTTCTACATTCATATGGCCTACGGTTAGATGATATAAATAATTAATTATAGTAGCTATGAAAAAATAGGGGATTCTACAGGGTATATAACAAGGGGAATATCTATCCCCAGGAAGGTCAGGGAATGCTTCAGTGAAGAGGGACAGACTTTCAAGGTCAGACATCAGAAATTAACTAGAGAGTAGGGTTAAAATGAGGAAAATCCCCAAAAGTAGCAGATAAATGTGTGAAAAGACTAAGGCTAGATTTGACTTTATTATTTTTTTATTTTTTATTTTATTGATATTTTACAGAGAGGAAGGGAGAAGAATAGAGAGTTAGAAACATGAATGAGAGAGAAACATCGATCAGCTGCCTCCTGCACACCCCCTACTGGGGATGTGCCCACAACCAAGGTATATGCCCTTGACTAGAACCAGTTCACAGGCCAATGCTCTATCCACTGAGTCAAACCAGTCAGGGCTGACTTAATTTTTTTTTTTTTTAGAAAAATGAAGTGGTGACTACTCTGATCAGCAGTTGAACAGAGTTGGGAGTGGTCTGGGGAGAGTGATGAGGAATGACAGCTTTCACTATCTTTGGTTTGTTATTGTCATATATTATTGGAATGGTATTTTTTCTAGTTGTAAAGTCCAAGAATGCCATCTTATATAATAAAGAGGTAATATGCAAATTGATGCTCATGCCCTCACAAGATGGCTGCTTACAACCAGGCTGGCAGGGGTGTTAGTGAGGGACAACCAAACAATTGAACAACCAGGCCAGCAGGGGGTTAGGGGGATGGCAGTAAGAATCGACCAGGCCAACAAGGGGTGGCAGTTAGGGGTGATCAGGTCAGCAGGGACGGGGCAGATTGGGGTGACCTGGCTGGCAGTGGGGGGTAGTTAGAGGCAACCAGATCAGTGGGGGGCAGCAGTTAGGAGTGATCAGGATGGCATGCAGAGGCAGTGAGGGGCAATCAGGCTGGCATGGAGGAAGGGGGAGGGAGGGAGCAGTTAGGGACAACCAGGCAGGCAGGCATTTGAGCGATTAGGAGCCAGCGGTCGAGGATTGTTAGAGGGATGTCCGACTGCCAGTTGAGACCAGCAATCAGATATCCCCCAAGGGGTCCCAGATTGGAGAAGGTGTAGGCTAGGCTGAGGGGACATTTTCCCCTCCACCCCCCTCCAGGGGACAGAAATTTCATGCACCGGGCCTCTAGTCCTCTTATAAAAAACAAAATTTGTGGCACTCAGGTAAAGCCATGAGACAGCTTTAACAGGTATTAAGTACTTTCGGTTGCTTTTGTTTTGTCCGTGATTTTTTAATATTTGCTAAATAAATGCATATGTAATATTTTTTAAACAGTATCATGTAATGCAAACCTAAATTCACTACTATTGTTTAGAAGGCTGATAGTATGGATAAGTTCCTTTGAGAATGTGACAGTAATTTTCTAAAGGATCTACTTGATTGGCCTTACCTATAGTTTTAATTAGATTCAAGTGCTTTTTAAATTGGTTAATGTAATAACTAAAAAGAGCAAATTCATTTTCTGTCAGTGAGGAATTAGAATTATATTCAATGATTAACTAACCTTAGGAGGCTGGGAGTGTCAACAAAAACCTATGTGACCTATGGTAAAATTTCCTCTAATCACTCAAAAACATTACTCGGAGATTTGCCAAGAGATAACTGAAACAAAACAATATGAAAACAGGTAGTGAATGATCAGACCTTTTGTGAAAAGTGCAGATAAAACTACCCACCCATCACCTTCACCAAAAGATTCTCATTAGAATGTACGCTTTATATTTAAAAAAATAAAAATAAGTTATAAAAATAAGTTTTATAGCCCTAGCCAGTTTGGCTCAGTGAATAGAACATCAGCCTGTGGACCAGGGTCTGGGGTTCAATTCCGGTCAAGGGCACATGCCCAGGTTGCAGGCTCGATCCTCAGAAGCGGGCTTGCAGAATTATTGCCAATCAATAATTCTCTCACTACTAATGTTTCTATCTCTCTCTCCCTCTCCCTTCCTCTCTGAAATCAATAAAAATATATTTTAAAAAATATTTTTGAAAAATATTATTAAAAAAATAATTAAGCTTTAGAAAGACCATTAGATGCTCAATGGCAGACTAATACCTGGCTCAGAGTAGGTACCCAAAAAATGTGTTGCATAAATGCTTTGATTATTTTTAAAAATATTTTTAAATGTATAATTGCATTATATTGGTTTTACAAATACAAGAAAGGCTATTTTTCTTTTTTTCACAATCTGGAAAATTTTTCGTTTGAAATACTAAAATGTACATTTTTGTGTTCTGACTACCCTACCATCCACCTCCACACATATAGCCCCCACCACCATCAATCAAGCCCTGTACAGGTAGGGCATATTTGTTCCTCAATAAATATTTAAATAATTATTAGGAAGATAATTTGCAAGAATTATCATTAGCAAACATACAGGCCTAAAATGTTAAAATCTACATGAAGCCTTTAAAGTGATCTAGACCAATTACATCTTACACCAGATGAGCTACCAAGTACCACTCAAACTTTGTATTTGTGGAGCAAGGATTCCCACAGTGGTCCACAACCCACCAGGAAGTTTCTTCACAAGTCTGTGTTAACCAATCATAATCAGACTAAAAGGACGGATAGTGGTCTGCAAATAATGGCTGCAGCCAAATGCCACCTACTACCGGTTCCTGTTTTTATACAGTCAGCAAACTAAGAATTGTTTTTACATATATATATATATATTAATTGATTTCAGAGAGTAAAGGTGAAAGAGACAGAAATATTGAAGAGAGATAATCATTGATCGGCTACCTCTTGAAAGCCTCCTGGGGATGGAGCCCACCACCCAGGCATGTGCCCTTAACCAGAATTGAACCCAGGACCCTTCAGTCCACAGTCCGATGCTCTATCCACTTAACCAAACCAGCCAGGATAGTTTTTACATTTTTAAATAAGTAGAACACATTAAAAGTATAACAATATTTGGAACACATGAATGTTCAAATAAAGCTTTATTGGCATGCATCCACACTAACATACAACAGCAGTTGCGATGGAGACTGCATGGCGCATGGAGTCTAAAATATTTATCAGGCGCTTTACAAAAGAGGTCTTCCCACCCCTGCACCAGGAGATAGTTAATGTGACTTTGGTAAATTTCACCTTCCAAAGAGCTAGCCCTTTCCCTGCCAACCAGGCTGTCGTCACTTGCATGCTATTTCCTTTTATTTGATTATTGAAACTCCACAGCAAACTATTGTTTTTACCAGTCACTTAGAAACAAAGATAAAAAAATTCCACAAAGGAAATAATAACCTTCCTTTTCCAAGGTCCTCATCTGCCTCACTTCCAGTGAAATTAAAAGCAATACTTCATTTAGCAGTTTGTCTGTACACTCTCCCCTACTGAATCCAGGACCCCTAAAGGTTCACTTTTACAATGAAGGGCTCAAGCAGGGGGGAAAAAGCAAATAGCTACTTCAGCAAAAATAAAATTACCCTACAGAAAGAAAAAAAGAATGTTTATTATATGGAATTGTAAAACATTTTTTCTTTGAGATACTATTCTTGTTTGTTTTTTATGGGGAGAAGGGTGTTTGTTTGTTTAATCCTCACCTGGGGATATTTTCCCATTGATTTTAGAGATAGTGGAAGAAAGAGGGAAGGACAGAGAGAAATGTTGATGTGAGAGAAACACATAGATTAGTTGTTTCCTGAACACACCCTGACCAGGACTCAGCCTAGGGAGAAACCTATAACTAAGACATATGTATGCCCTTGACGGGAATTGAACCCAGGACCCTTCGGCCCACAGGCCAAAGCTCTATCTACTGAGCCAAACAGGCTAGGGCGATATACTATTCTTCTAAATGTAAAAACTGTCCTTAAATACATCTTCTAAAAATTGAAAATTATTTCTATATTTAAATTTTCAACTTGCAGGTTTCCAAATTCATACCTGCTCAGTGTTGCAAAATGATTAAGATGTAATAAAGTTTTTTCGTTTGATTTTGTTTCATTTTCTTTTCCTCTCCCAGTGTACAAAGTACCGCCTTCTGACGCATAAACTAGAAAAATCCCAATCCCTGGGCCTTTGGAAATAACTTAAAGGGTGTCTACTAGTATGTTCACTTATATCATAACCCCCAGCTGTTATGCTTCTGAAGGTACAAATGGCCACTCTCCTTTATTTTAATAGCACAGTTAAAGAAACCTAATGTTATTTGACATGAGTAAACAGTCTTCAATGCTGCATAAATAATCATTTGAGTTGTAAATAATTGTTGCTCAAAGTAATGGAAGGATGGCTGAGAAAGACAAAAAGGAGATGGGAGATGGTTACAAAGCTCAGAGAGCCTCTCCTCTCCCTTTCCCAATGTGCTGGTGAGGGGGCAAGACACCATATGGCTGAAAGACATTTAAGGTTGCCAACTCTGGAAACCAGCCAACATTTGACCATTGTTCACTCATTTGCTAATTCCCCCTCCTACCTATACAACAGGGGATTACAAAGAACAAAAAGGCCTGGACTCTGCCCTTAAGAAAACCACTAACTGGCAGGAAAAAATAAATGTGCACAGAACCAATAGAACTACATAGCTGACAATGACATATGCTAGGGGTTGACTACAGTCTACAGGCCAAATCCAGCAGGCAGCCTACATCTGTACATTGGGTTTGATTGGAACATGGTCACACCCACTCATGTATGTATTGTCTATGGCTGTTTTGACACAGGATTGAGTACATGAGACAGAGAACATGTATCCCAAGAAGCTAAAATATATATGATATGACCCTTGAGAGAAAAAGTATGCCAGCTCCTGAATATGCCAGAGGAGATCCCATAAAAGAGCTGGCATTCAGTCTGAGCCTTAAAAAATATGGTTTCAGAAGACAGAAATGGGAAAAGAATATTGTAAGGGGTAGAATGGCCCAGATGAAAAAAGTCTGAGAAATGAATAGACCAAATTTGAATGGGATACAAAATGCAATGAGAGGAATTGTGGCAAGATGGCCAATAGCACTTACCTAAACCACACAGTTTAACCATTAATAAACACAGTGCATAGTGTCTGCCCACTTATTGGCAATGTCACTTCCCTTCCCTCTTATCTTCCTTGACATACATGGCAAACCTCATTGGACTTAGTAAAAGCCAAGGTGTAATAGAAGTGTTCAAAATAATGTCTGTTCACTCATTACTATGTTCAATTTGCATTTGATTTTCATTTCAAAAACATTTTTACATTGTTGCCTAGACTTGCATTTAACACTTGATCATGGTAGACATTACTACCACTTGGCAAAGGAGGAAAACTCTGAGACTAACCTCATATCCCATATGGAACTCGGGGTCAAGAGAGCTTGGATTCTCTGCTCCATCCCATGACTAACATTAGAAAGACACTCATATTGAAGGATCTGCCATATGGGCTGCATTTAAGACTAGAAACTTCAATAAACAAAACACCAAGTAATCACACAAAAATGCTTCTTTTGGACACATCCTGACCAAACCAGCACTGTGGCCTTATAGTACATTAGTTAAAGCTTGGTGCTACTCAAAATCAGGCCAAAGACTGAGCTTGAGGTCAGTTCTCCTGTGTTTCCACAAGTGCTGATCACTCTGCATTGTTTTGTTACAATAGGCAGTAGGTAAATTGTCACAGGGACAAACTTGAATCCATCACAGGCAAAAACAAAGCCCACCTACCAATACCAATCTTATCTTTATTCTGCTTCGGAAAACAGGATCCTTAAGAGAAAGGCATTGTAATGAATTTTCCTGTCCCTCTGTAGAGGCAAGTACACTAAACGCATTTGAATGAGTCCCTTAGACACCCAATTGCCTGCTAATTAAGTTATACCTTCTTTTCAGGGAATTGCCATAAAAGAAGTTCTAAAATCTGGGGCACCACACATTTCCTATGCAAGATGATATGAGGCGGCAATACCAAATCTCTCCAGTAGAATATTCAGTGTGATGAGTAAATGAGCATGAAAAATAGGAGTTACTCATCATCATCTGTCATCCAGAGGTCAGAGCTTTCACAATCACCAAGTTTGTAGAAATGGTTTCTTTAATCATAGAAGTTGCCTCCTCTCAACCCCTTCCCCATGCCTCACCACTCACACTGCACCTCCACTGATCCTTCAAACATCTTTCCCTAAATAATTTGTAATGTTTTGTTCCTTTAACTGCTTGCTTTACACAAGCCTGTCTAGAGGTCTTTATAAATAAAATATTTACATTATAATTAACTTTAAAACAAACAATGGTTCCAAAGCAGGCCTGAAAACCATTTTGAAATATGTGATAATTCTTCTTCCAAAGTAGAGGTGGGGAGGCTGGCAGGGGAGCAGAGACATCTTTTTTATGCTTTCAGGATTGGAGGAGGGTCTATAACTACTTTATGAAGTTCATGTACCGGTCTCTGCTTCTGTCCTGTCTCCCAGCATCCACCACCTCCTAGCCTTTCCCAACACCCTTCTCTTAAAGCCAGTTTCAGAAGCCATTCATCTCTTAAAGGCAGATCAGAGAATGTAAAGGCAGAAGACAGAACAGAATTAAGCACGAAACTTAAATACAGCTTTGGGGACTGGCCTACAAAGTATGGTCAACTGTCCTCCCACCTGGACTAAGATGAAATGTCATGAAGATAAGCATAACTACCCATCACTAAGGAGGAAACAAAAGAGAGAACCAAGTACAGGATTGAGATTAAACAGCGAAGCTAAGGGTAAAAACTTGGTAGTTAAGAAAGATATCTGTATTCCCTTGACATAGTCACATCAATATAGCCAACCTCTACTGCCTGCCTGGCTTCTTTTATTTTGGTAGTTTACATTCTTTTATTACTTTTTAAACAATCAAATAATTTAGGGTCATGGTGAAAAAATTAGAAAATATAGATAAACAAAAATAAGCCCTAACCAATTTAGCTCAGTAAATAGAGCATCAGCCTGTGAACTAAAGGGTCCCAGGTTCAATTCTGGTCAAGGGCACATACTTTGGTTGCAGGCTCCTGGTCCTGAGCATGCAGGAGGCAACCAATTGATGTGTCTCTCTCACATCAAAGTTTCTCTCTTTCTCTCCCTCTCCCTTTGTGTCTCTGTAAAAATCAATGGAAAAAAATGTCCTTGGACGAGGATAAAAAAAAAAAAGAAAGAAAAAGAAAGAAAGAAAGAAAGAAAGAAAGAAAGAAAGAAAGAAAGAAAAGATGAAAGGATGAAAAAGGAAAAAGACAAGGAGAAAATCCATAATTTCCCCATCCAGAGAACCCATTGCTGGCATTTTAATATTGCCTCCCATACTTGTTCTTGCTTACATTGTTCTTTTGCATGTATCTGTCCAATTTTCCCCACACCATTTATTGAAGAGACTGTCTTAATTCCATTGTATGCTCTCATCTCCTAAATATTTTTCAAATCTGAATTGAAGGTCTTTTGAAGGTGTCTTTCTTGAACTGGTATCAAATTTCATATTTTACTTTTATTCTATCTAAAAGAAATCAGTTCTTTTAAGAGTTATCACTAATATACTTCTCAAAGGCCCTAATGATTATGAATTTATTTCCATCTAGTAAAACTTTAAATTGTGATTCTATAGTATCTTCAAAACTTAATCTGGCCATTTTGACCCTGGAAGTCTCTAACAAACAGCATGAACATCTTTCAAAAGTAGATGTCAGAGGCAAAAACTAAAACCATTTTCCTTAAGAACAGGAACAAGACAGAGATGCACACTTTCATCACTCTTATTCAACAGAGTACTGAAAGTCCTAGTCAGACAAAAAGACATAAAAGGCATCCAAATTGGAAAGGAAGAAGTAAAACTCATTATTTGAAGATGATATAATATTGTACACAGAAAACCCTAAAAACTCCACCAAAAAACTACCAGATTAAATAAATGAATTTGGCAATGTAGCAGATACAAAATCAACACCCAGAAACCAATAGCATTTTTTAAATTATTTTTTATTAATTTTTATACATATCTCCCCATTGTCTCCCCTCCCTCGCAGGCATACCCCGACCCCCCAGTGTCTGTGATCATTGGTTATGCTTATATGCATGCATACAAGTCCTTTGATTGATCACTTATCTACCTCACCTAACTTTAATCTTTCTGCTGTAATTTCACAGTCTGTTTGATGCTTTATGATTTTTGTCCTCCTGAGAATTATCAGTCTACTCCCTTTCTGTGCTCCTGATTCTATTATATTTACCAGTTTATTCTGTTGATCAAAATTTTAATTCACTTAATTTTTAGATTCACTTGTTGATAGATATGTATTTGTTGTTCATAATTTTTTGTCTTTTACCTTTTTCTTCGTCCTCTTCTAAAAGAGTACCTTTCAGCATTTCATATAATACTGGTTTGGAGTTGATGAACTCCTTTAGCTTTTTCTTCTCTGTGAAGGTCTTTATCTGCCCTTCAGTTCTGAATGATAGCTTTGCTGGGTAGATTATTCTTGGTTGTAGGTTCTTGCTGTTCATCACGTTGAATATTTCTTGCCACTCCTGTCTGGCCTGCATCATTTCTGTTGAGAAATCAGCTGACAGTCATATGGGTGCTCCCTTGTAGGTAATGAACTGTTTTTCTCTTGCTGCTTTTAATATTCTCTCTTTGTCTTTTGCTCTTGGTATTTTAATTATGATGTGTTTTGGTGTGGTCCTCTTTGGATTCCTTTTATTTGGGGTTCTGTGTGCTTCCTGGACTTGTAAGTCTATTTCTTTTACCAGATGTGGGAAGTTTTCAGTCATTATTTCCTTAAATAGGTTTTCAGTATCTTGCTCTCTCTCTTCTTCTGGCACCCCCACAATTCTGATGTTGGTACGCTTGAAGCTGTCCCAGAGGCTCCTTACATTATCTTCACATTTTTGGATTCTTTTCTCTTCTTGCTTTTCCAGTTGAATGTTTTCTGCTTCTTTATATTTGAAATTTTTTACTTGATTCTTGCCTTTCTCTAGTCTGCTGTTAGGACTCTGTATAATAGTTTTTATTTCAGTGAGTGTATGTTTAATTTCTAGTTGGTCTTTTTTCATCTTTAGTTGGATCTTTTGCATCTCTAGTTGGTCCTTTTTCATCTCCTCTTGGGTCTCACTAAATTTATCCATCTTTTCTAGCATATTCTTGAAAAACCTTATAAGCGTGGTTTTGAACTCTATATCCAATCGTTTTTTTTCCTCCATTTCTTTTGTTTGTAATCCCTTTCCTTGTCTCGGCATTTTCACTATGCCGGGGAAACTTCTGTGCTGGATTCAGCCGCAGAAGCCTCTGTTGAGCTTGGGAGGGGTGGAGTCTCAGGGCTTAAGGGACCGCCTTGCCTTCCAGTGTGCCCCGCCCTCCACGGCCTCTGAGTCTCACGTGACTGGGTAATGGCTGGAGCGGTCCTTGTGCCTGCGCCCGCAGTGCCTCTAACCGCTGCCTTTCCAGCTCCCTTGTGCACCAGAACTACAGGAGTCTAGGTCTCCAGGGTTTTGCCTGAAACAGGGGTTTAGTGGACTCAGAAGTGGCACAGTTGGGAGGGTCTGTCTCCCGCCCACTCGCAAAAGCCAGGGGCACAATCAGCAGTCTGTCCTCTGTGTGGCGCCGTGCGCGACCAGACCTCCGATCCTTTGCAACTCCCCTAAATTTCCGTGCACTTCTCCCTTTTCACAGTCCAAACTCCCCCTGGATGAGTTTCGGCTGGATCTGGGGTTTAGTGTCGTAAGATAAGGGGTTCAATGCCTTTGAGAGTCTCCATTTCCCTCCCGCCAGAGAAAGCCAGCCAGGTACTTGGGCACCTGCTCTCTCAGCGTGCGCATCTCCGTACCTCAGCTTTTTGCAGCTCCTCTGGGTCTCCGTGAGCCCCTCTCTTTCCCTCTAGTTGTAGAACTTCCACTCAGCCACCTTTCCTGTGGTTCTGGATGATGTCCTTTCTGTCTTTTAGTTGTAGTTTTGAAATTGTTGTGCGAGGCAGCAGTACAGGTGTTTACCTATGCCACCATCTTGGATTCTATCAGCATTTTTATATACCAATAAAGCATTTTCAGAAAGTGAAACTAAACAAATAATTCATCTACCATTGCAACCAAAAAATTAAGATACTTAGGAATAAACTTAATCAAGAAGGTAAAAGACTTATACTCAAAAAAAATGACAGAATGCTGAAAAAAAGAGATAGAGGAAGACATAAACAGTGGAAGAATAAAATATGTCCATGGATTGATAGAATTAACATCATTAAAATGTCCCATACTACTCAAAGATTCAATGCAATCCCCATTAAAATACCAGCAGCATATTTCACAGATCTAGAACAAATACTCCAAAAAAATTTATATGGAACCCAAAAAGACCCAGAATAGCTACAACAATCTTGAGAAAGAAGAACAAAGTTGGAGAATCACAATACTAGATATCAAATTATACTATAAAAGCACCATAATCAAAACAGCCTGGTACTGGCACAAGAACAGGCAATAAATTAATAGAACAGAACAGAGACCCCAGAAATAGGCCCAAGCCATTACGCTCAATTCATATTTGAAAAATATTAAGGAGATGAGAGCATACAATGGAATCAAGACAGTCTCTTCAATAAATGGTGTTGGGGAAATTGGACAGATTCATGCAAAAAAAAAAAAAAAGGAAACTAGATCACCAATTTACACCATCCTCAAGAATAAACTCAAAATTGATAAAAGACTTAAATGTAAATTGGGAAACCATTAAAATCCTACAAGAAACCATAAGCAGCCAAATCTCAGACATCGCTTGTAGCAGTGTTTACCAATACATCCCCTAGGGCAGTGGTCGGCAAACTCATTAGTCAACAGAGCCAAATATCAACAGTATAATTGAAATTTCTTTTGAGAGACAAATTTTTTAAACTTAAACTTCTTCTAACACCACTTCTTCAAAATAGACTCACCCAGGCTGTGGTATTTTGTGGAAGAGCCACACTCAAAGGGCCAAAGTGCCACATGTGGCTCAGGAACTGCAATTTGCAATTTGCCGACCCTAGGGCAAAAAAAAAACTAAGGAGAAAATAAACAAATGGGACTACATACATCAAAATAAAAAGTTTCTGCAGAGCAAAAGAAACCATCAATAAAATAAAAAGGGAGCCTACTATATGGGAGAACATATTTGGCAATGATACATCTGATAAAAGTTTTATTATCCAAAATATATAAGGAATTCATACAAATTAACAGAAGGAAGACCAACAATTCAATCAAAAAATGGGAAAAGGACCTAAATAGGCACTTCTCCAAAGCAGACATTCAGATGGCCAAGAGACATGTGAAAAAATGCCGTAAGTCACTGATAATCAAAGAGATGCAAATTAAAATGACAATAAGGTATCACTTCACTTCACACTTGTCAGAATGGCTACCATCAACAAACAAGTGCTGGTGAGGCTGTGAAGAAAAAGGAACCCTAGTACACTGCTGGTGAGAATGCAGACTGATGGCAGCCATTATGGACAACAGTATAGTTTCCTCAAAAAAGTAAAAATGGAACTGCCATTTGATCCAGTGATCCCACTTCTGGGAATATATCCTAAGAAACGGGACCACCAATCAGAAAGAATGTATGTACCCCTATTTTCAGAGCAGCACAATTTACAATATCTAAGAATTGGAAACAGCCCAAGTGTCAATCTGTAGATAAAAAGTTGTGGTACATTTACACAATGGAATACTACAAAGCTATAAAAAAGGAAGAACTCTTACCATTTGCAAGAGCATGGATGGGGCTGGAGAGTATTATACTAAGTGAAATAAGCCAGTCAGGGAAAGACAAGTATCACATGATCTCACTCATATCTGGAATCTAATGAACAAAATAAAGTGATGAACAAAACAGATGCAGAGACATAGCAGCATAGAAGAGATTGTGGAAAGAGATCAACCAAAGAACTTGTATGCATGTACAGATAACCCATGGACACAGACAATAGAGTGGTGAATATCTGGATGGGGGATGGGCACGAGCTAGAAGGTCAATGGGGGGAAAAGGAGGATGTATGTAATACTTTCAACAGTAAAGATTCTTTTTTTTTTTTTTTTTAAAGGAGACATCAGAGTGATGGCTAGTGTCTTTATGCTTCTACCAGCACTGGCTATGATTGAAATCTTCTATTTTTAAAAAATGCATTGCACGTGCACCTAAGTACTGATTGATGAGCAGACCATGATGTGAACTATGCACTGAATGAAATAAACAATACTTTGTACTTTCAAAGTGCCTCTCTTGACTAAAATATTTGCAAACATCTGATTTAATTGAGAAGCACCTAATACTCAACTATGAAAACTGGGTTCAAAATATTGACTTTTACCATTTTTTAAAAATATATTCTTATTGATTTCAGAGAGGAAGGAAAAAGGGAGAGAGAGATAGGAAAATCAATGATGAGAATCATTGATCAGCTGCCTCCTGCATACCCACCCTGAGGATTGAGTCTGAAACCCAGGCATGTTTCCTATAATCCCTTGGTTCACAATTCAATGCTCAGCCACTGAGCTTAACTTCTACAATTTTTAAAAGGATTTCTTTGGCCCACTGATTTCTCAGACTAACTATTCACACAAATATATGCTATCTGGAAGTTGCTTTAAAATAATTTAGCTAATAGTTAATTGTTACAAATTTTAAAGTATTTTTTTAAAGAGAGGGGATCCATAAACAAGAATGGCACAATGCTGAAAATTGCTGAAATGGGTGATTGGTACATGGGAATTTATTACACTAGTCTGTCTACTTTTATATGTAGTACTAGAGGCCAGGTGCATGAAATTCATGCATGGGGCAGGGAGAAGAGGGGCGCAGTTTCCTTGAGCCCAGCCTACTTCCTCGCCAATCCAGGATCCCTCTCACAACCCAGGACTGCTGGCTCCCAACTGCTCACCTGCCTGCCTTCCTGATTGCCCCTAACCACTTCTGCCTGCCAGCCTGATCACCCCCTAACCAATCTTCCCCTGCCAACCTGATTGATGCCTAACTGCTACCTTGCCAGCCTGTTTGCCCCTAACTGCCCTCTCCTGTGGGCCTGGTCACCCCCAACTGCCCTCCCTTGCAGGCCTGGTCCCTCCCAACTGCCCTCAATGCTGGTATCTTGTGGTGACCATCTTGTGTCCACATGGGGGCAGGATCTTTGACCACATGGGGGCAGCCATCTTGTGTGTTGGAGTGATGGTCAATCTGCATATTATTCTTTTATTAGATAAGATAGAGGTCTGGTGCCTGGGTGGGGGCCAGCTGGTTTGTCCTGAAGGGTGTCCTAGATCAGGCTGGGTGTTCCCTTGGGGTATAGGGTGGCCTGGATGAGGGAGGGGCCTGTGGTGGTTTGCAGGCTGGCCACGCCCCCTAGCAACCCAACCCAGGCCCTGGTATCTGAGATTTATTTATCTTCTGCAATTGAAACTTTGTAGCCTAGAGCGGAGCCAAGCCTTCTGCTCTCACAGCCATTAAAACTTTATTGCCTTAAGCAGAGGCTGGGCCGGCCAGGGTGAAGGGAAAGCTTGGCTTCCTCCTTCACCAGGGGCAACCCAAGCCTCCCTCCTGCTCTCTCTATGACCGTAGCCATCTTGGTTGGATTAACTTTCATGCTCGTTTTGATTGGCTGGTAGGCATGGCTGGTGGGTATAGAAGAGGTATGGTCAATTTGCATATTACTTTTATTAGGTAGGATTTCAACATTTACACAATATAAAGTTGTTTTCTTTTTAAATCACTGTGAATAAATTTTTTACACCCAGTGCAAACACTAAGCTTTGGTGGAGTGGCTGCTCTGTGACCAGCACTGGCCCTGGCAATCTATACTCATCTGTTCCTCAAGACAGGCCTGCTTGGTTGGTGGTATTTGCCCCAATTGATATCTGAGGAGACTGAGATGCAAAGAAACCAGGACAAGGGCTAAAGGCAAGTGAGATGGGAAGAACACCCACACTACGGAGGTGTCTGCTACACATATTGTTCAGTCCCTTTATAAATATTATTGTATGTGAGCATGTCTGTTTAATTGTTACTTGCAGTATTTTAGTGCATCCTGTTTTTCTAGAAAAATGAATCAGCCTCTGTTTGTTTATCCAAGATTAAAAAAAAAAAAAGCCCAAGAACAATATCGGTCCAATGGAGACCATCCTGACTGTAAAAGGAAACGCCCCTGAGTCAATATCCTCAGTAAGAGACATCCCCTCATAAAACCAACCTGGAATATTCTAGCCAGGTCCCACTGAGCATAACACCCACAGCACTCAGAGGATGCCCGCACACACCACCTGCACAGGCTTCAGTCTCATCTCAGATTTGCCCCACAAACTCCATTTCCACAAAGGGCTCCAGCTTTAAAGCTTCTGTAGGGTCCTTTATCTTTGTCTTTAATAGAGATGCCCTCTCCTCATCCTTCTGTTCTTTCTATCATAACTCGACCGCATCTTGAAAACACAGCTTGGGAAGCTCCCTCCTCCATGACCCTGAATCCCGGGCTGGATTCCTCCTCTGACCTCAAGCAGCTGTGATCTCCCTGAATAAATGTCTTCCATTCGCCATATTATGATAAGCCATTTTCAGGTTTCTCCCTAAAACTCAAGCCAACTATTTAGGACAAAGGCCATGTGTTGATTCATGCTTATGTCCCACATAAGCATGTACCAGCAACAGAAACTCAGGAGAAGGAGGAAGAGAGAGGGAGGAAGTACTGTTTTGTAAGTACAGGCCAGAGGTTGAGTGTTCACCAAGTAAAGGGAAACTAGTACAGGAAAATTGCTCTTTGGAAAATCTAACTGAACATTAAGTTTGCTGTGCCATTTTTAGACATTCTATTGCTTAATGAAACCAGCATACAGAGTTTTCCCCCATTTTAGGTCAGGCAACTGAAGGATAACTGGCAAACACTTAGGCACCACATTGTAATCACACTCTTTGAGGGTCTCCTGGGAATCAAGATGAGCAGAGAGAAAAACACATATCAATTCACACTCACTACAGGGCCTACCTTCCCAGACCCCATGTGAAGAATTAGGCAACCGATCTTACTTTCTCTCTGCCCCTCTCTCACCAGGCCAAAGGAGTCACAAATAGGCCTGGAGAGCAATGTCACCGTGTTCTTCAAGTATAGGACTGCTAGAGTTTTATGGGTTTCCATGGATCAGCTGCTTTTATTATTTCTAGGTAGCCTCATTATTTGGAGCCCTTTAGAATTCCATAATCACATCAATATTATTCATGAACTTCTCCCATAGATATGAAAGTAAAATGTAGACTATTCCATCATTGGATAAAAGAAAATACCTGAAACTATAGTAGAAAAACCTGAGAAAATGTATACCACAGTGGACAGTGGGTATTCAAATGGTGGACTAAGACAGATTTTTTTCACCCTTAAAAAAACTATGATTCCTTTTGGTCCTGGATCAGTTGGTTGGAGCTTCATCCTGTACACCAGTGGTTCTCAAACTGTGGGTCGCGACACCTTTGGGGGTCGAACGACCCTTTCACAGGGGTCGCCTAAGACCATCGGAAAATGCAGATATTTACATCACGATGCATAACAGTAGCAAAATTTCATGGTTGGGGGGTCACCACCACATGAGGAACTGTATGCAAGGGTCACGGCTTAAGGAAGGTTGAGAACCACTGCTGTACACCAAAAGATTGTGAGTTTGATTCCCAGTCAGGACACATACCTAGGTTGTGGGTGTGATCTCTAATTGGGACACATACAGAGGGAAGAAATCAATGTTTCTCTCCCACATCAATGTCTCTCTCTCTCTCTCTCTCCCTCTCTCTCTCTCTCTCAAATCATAAAAACATATCCTCAGGTGAGAATTAAAAATATATATGACTATTTCTGAAATAATTTTTAAGAGTTATTTTAAGGGCTACTATCAAGTTCTTAAGGGGGACTAAAGAGATTACAAAGATAAAGTCTGTGTCCTCTGCAAGCATGTTTTTTCAGACACTAAGAATGGTACGAGGGGCTCCTTGAGCCAATAGGCTGCCTGCCATATTGGCCATAAGCCTGGGCTACAATGAACTGATCTACACACTTTTATTTTTTAAATTTGTTTGGATCTGGGCTTCATCTTAGGGCACTCTTGAGTACCTATTAATACTTTACTATTTACTAGTACATAGAATTGCTTTCTGAATCCCAGAAACAGTCTTGTTGGATAAGTGCTTTTGTTATCATCTCTGTTTAGAGATGAAGAAACTGAGACATGGAGAAATTATGTGCCCAGGTTCACACTGGTCTTCAGAGGCAGAGTCAACAACTGAGTCCAAATATTCTGACTCCAGAACCTATATTTTCAACCGCTATACTAGATCACCTCCTCTACAGAGGGTTTGAGGTAACTTCTTTTCTTTATGCTTTAAATGGGGTTCTCATAAGTGAAAGCATGGTGTGTGCACAGAGACAGAAGCACATGGTCATATATGGACATCCTAACCTCAGTATACCTGGATGTACTTGGTACACAAAGATGTACCTGGATCTGCTTTGAACCTGCTTGGTTGGCCCTCATATTGAAGCCCTCCAAGATGACAGTAGGTTTGACAGCAGAGCTCAGCTGAACTGAGAAGGCTGGATGAAGGGGTGTATTCAGGGATCAGTTGACTTCAAATTCAATTCCAAGTGCCTTACAGCAGACCCTTTGGGGAGCTGGGTCTCATGCAACTGCATATCATGTTCTCTTGCACCCATCCTACACCATACACACACACACACACACACACACACACACACACACACACACACGGACCTTTATAAAAGACTTTTTGGCATGACAGAGAATGTTTCTATAGGAGTTGACACAAATATCTACATATTTTTATCTACTTCCTATCTATCTGCAGGTCCAGATCCAGCTCAAATCCTATCTGTCTAATTCTACTAACAGCATTTCCACAGCAAAAAGCTACAATTATGTGTGCCCCATATTCAGGAATAAACTCCCCAGGCTGCAGAGACCACACACATCATCCTTTATAGAAGAATCTTAAGTTTTTTATGCAGCACCTTCAACTATTCGACTTGCTCAGGATAATACAAGTACAGAGGGGAGCAAACAAACTACAGAACCCCTGTACTGGTACAGACTGGGAAGGAAAATGCTGTACTGGTATTAATTTTGCTGAATAAACCACAGTTCCCTGAAAACAAATTTGCTGCCATTCTCACTTTATAGTCCCAAGAATGTCTCACAATGACATCCTTTTCTACTTTGATTTTCACCTTGCTTGAACTATTTTGAGGTACACCAAATATGGCTATTTAAAGGGCAAAAAAAACAAAAAAAAAAAACAGGACCAAACAGTTTCTATGCCTCTCTTATGAAGAAAGAGTCCTTGTTTTTAAACTTTTCAAGCTTCTTAAATTTGCTTTTTCAACGTCTACTTTTAAAAATTGCAGACAGTAACTCTAATCATAGAAGTCTTTGCGAAACTATATTGCTATGCTTTTTTAAAAACTCAAGTAATGTTATTGAAAGGAAGGAGAAAACCACAGTGCCCAAACAGAAGCGACTAATGCTGGTAGCAAATGCTGCAAGAAATAAGGCTCCACAGAGAAAGAGATCACTGCATCTCTATAGCCTATTATGTGTTACTGTGGCCAGGACTATTCATTTATTAGCAACCAAGCTTTCCAGCTCCCTTGAAGTGTTAACCAAAGTAACCAGATGCAACATATTCTTTCTGCTAATGACAGGAAAAAGAAAACCAGGAGGAACAACTAAGGAGAAGACATTTTTATAAACACTCAATTCAGTAGAAGACAGAAGTCACACCATATGGCCCATGCCCAGTTATGTTACAGATACATATGCTCTGTTGTCTGCTGTTACGCATTGCAGGTGTGCTCAAAAAGTTCCACATGAAAGATAAACCAGTGAGCTACCCTGAGCTTTTAGACTCCTCTATATCGTTTGGACATGCTGGCACAGTTTCAATATTTATATGCAATTTACCTTTGATGTTATAAGTATGCTTGCACTGGGTCCCAAAGAGTCAAAATGGCTTAATCAGTCATGTAGTTTTCCTTTATTCTCTCAAGTCACTCATTCCCCTCTATGCAAAAAGCATTTTAGTAGAAATCATGAACCCATGTCTCATACTCCTCTGCAAAAATCATAAGCCTCTCTGCTATGTTCCCCTCCACCATCACTTAATGATATGATTGGTAATAATTATTTCCTAATCAATACAAAATCATTCATTTCAAAAACAGCAAGGGGCTTGTTTTAACCCAGTCTTGTGAAGTGTTTCCCTGACAACAATATTTTAGTTACAACCAGGTTGATTAAAGTAAAATAGGGATATTGCTATTATTTTCCCCAAGTGCTAGTATCTTTTTGGTTGTTATTTGAATAATAGATTTATTTTTTCAAAAACCATGAAAATACAACCAATTTTCAATTTATTAGAGAGATCAAATATATACCAATAATATATGAATAATATAATAAAGATAATCTTTTTATAATTACTACCAAATTCTATTTCCCCACATAGTAGAAGAAAACTGAAGAATTAATGTACTTGATTCAATAACCAACTAAAATGATTCTGAGTTGATCATCATTATTTCCTCACTATCCCCAATAAAATCCATGGCAATAGTCTTGGATCCAATAACTTCATTTCTAAGAATTAATTCTAATGAAGATGTGTTTTTAAAACCTATAAGAATATTTATCAGAAAGCTTATTTAAAGTGTGAAATGGGAAATGATCTAAATAATCACCAAGGAGGGCTGGATGAATTAATTAGGGTAGGACCATAAACCGGAATACTGGACAGCCAGGAAAATCAGGCTACGATGCCACTAGTTGTGAGAGGCATCCAAAATCACTAAGTTTGCAAAATATGTTCTTTCTTTTTTTTATGAATTAAAGCCCAAACGACTTCACTTTCATCAACTTTTATTCTGAAATCTGGCTTGAAAAAGAGAGAAATAATTTCTATGGGGGAATGTACATCTATATAACTAGAAATATTATTGCTTCCAGAACTAATCATCTACTATGTATCCATAGAGAAAAGAGGTAAAATCATAATGAATAAACTGGAAGGCTACTTCTTATGGCAGATGGAAAACTGCATGTAAAGCTAAAAATGCACAATCCTCTCTGAGTGACCTTCATTCAAAATGATAGCATTTACTAGTAATTCTGCATCTCCCCATTTCCTTTATGCAGTCTGGGCAATGCCATGCTCACTTCCCTGTATGCATGTCATCTCCCCAGTGAACCTACAGGGTTAAAATTAGGGCCTGTCTCCCACTGCAATGAATGTATGTGGCATTTCTTGGCATCTCTCCCTCTATTCTGCCCATTCCCCACCAAGACCACTTCCATTAAGAAACTTCTTCTCCATTCCAACTATGCATTTCCTGGGTGGTGACCAATCCAATGCCCCGCTTGGCTGGGGTCAGCGGAGAGCAAGCAAGCAGAAACTGGTGTACACTGAAAAGCTGTGGGTAGGAGTAAGTCCTCTCACCCTTGGAAATTGCTCACCTGAGATATGGGAAGCCCAGATCTGCCAGGGGCCACACTCCTGCTAACGGGAGAAGATGTGAGCAAGAGGAAGAGAAATGCCAGGAAACAAATGGGAGTCCAAATAATATTGATATAGTCCCCAGATCTGGGGTCAATCTTAACCTCACTTGGTATGTACATGAGCTAGTATGAGCTGGACATGTATTATTTGTAGCTGGAACAGTCCTGACTGGCTTGTTCTAATCCACACAAGCCAGAGAGAGGACTCTACATTCTGTGTTGTGTTCATGGCCAAAAGCTCCAATCTGCTCTCCAAGCCCTCCAGGTAATTGGGTTATCACCATGAAGGTGTAGGTCACACCGATTCACTTTGCTGCACCCTTCTAAAATACTAGTGTTTTTGCAAAGGAGAAGAAACTGGTTCTGTTTCTTTTAAAACTTAGAAAAATAAACTGTAGCCAAGGCCGGTTTGGCTCAGTGGATAGAGCGTCGACTTGCGGACTGAAAGGTCCCAGGTTCGATTCCGGTCGGGGGCATGTACCTTGCTTGCGGGCACATCTCCACTGTGGGGCGTGCAGGAGGCGGCTGATCGATGTCTCTCTCTCATCGATGTTTCTGACTTTCTATCTCTCTCCCTTCCTCTCTGTAAAAAATCAATAAAATATATTACAAAAGAAAAATAAACTGTAATCAATCTTCATAGAAAGTTTCTTCTCAGGAAAGGTTGGTTGTTAGCTAAATAGACCAACTCTGCCCTTTTAATCTCTGCCTTGGGTGTCAGAATTATAGTGATTTGGTTTGCTTGTTTGTTTTTAATGAAGCAAAAATTTGGACCACATACAAACAAGTGTTTTCTCATAAGGAAGACATATGAGTTGTTCTAAGCACAGCACTAAATGCCCTGACTCAACCCAAATGCCACCTCCTTAATCACTAATACACCTCCATACAGCACACTGTTTCCTATTTAAGTACCTACCAACTCCCTCCCTTCCTTGATGTCTGATACCCAGCTGAGCTCATGGATCAATGTGACACTCACAAACTATTCCTAGCAATGAATGTGTTGCAACCACATAATAATGACTGCAAAGTAATTGTCACTCATGACAAAGAATTTTCCTGCAGGGCCCAAGAAATAAACACATCACAGATGTTCTCTGAATCAAATCAAGGTAAAAGGAATAGGTCTTAAATTGGGGAAATTGTGAATGTGGAGATTTCAGTAAAAAACAACTGTAAATCAATCAATTCCACTCTGTCAATCCTCTACATTCATTACTGAAACTTACTAATTAATAACAGAGCTTCCAAAAAAAGAATGCCCGAAACCCAGCAGACAATGATACAACATCCAGGTAGGCATACTTTGTGTTACATGATCCTATTTCCTATGCTTTTTTTCTTCCCTAAAATCCACCCAGTTGAAATCAGTCACTATACAAAACAAAGCTGATAACTTCTCTTGTTCGAACCAAAATTTAAAGACAATGCTTGTGTACAATGGAGGGGAGGGGAATTGACCAGAACTAATGTGTTTACATACAAAATAATAATAATAATATTTACTCAAATAGTTTTCAGCAGAAGCAGACTCACTATTATTGGTTAGAGATGAAATTCTACTCCTCTCTCCCAAATTTTAAGAGAAGATATTGGCCGAAACCGGTTTGACTCAATGGATAGAGCGTCGGGCTGCGGACTGAAAGGTCCCTGGTTCGATTTCGGTCAAGGGCACGTACATTGGTTGCGGGCACATCCCCAGTAGGGGGCTTGCAGGAGGCGGCTGATCGATGTCTCTCTCTCATCAATGTTTCTAACTTTCTATCCCTCTCCCTTCCTCTCTGTGAAAAATCAATAAAATATATTTTGAAGAAAAAAAAAAAGAGAGAGAGAGAAGGTATTGGAAGTGTTTGCTCATGAAGATTACAAAATGGCAGCAATTGGAAAATCAACCATATTGAGTTTATGTTCAGATGGGGTGTGAAATATGTATAACATACGGATGCATCCAAGAATAGTATCAAAAACAAGACGTTGCCCAACCTTGGCATATAGTGAACAGGTAGTTGGAACACCTACTCTATCCTGAGGTCATCAAGCAGCTTCTTGGCCAACACTTTATTTATGCCCTGACCTGTCCTCTCTTAGTTCACACTAATGTAATATCCTGCCTACTGTGCCACTCCCAGAACCTCTCTAAAGCAAAGCAATCTTGGGCCAGGTAAGCTAGAGGCTAACAAAAAATGTCAAATGAGACATGGGAAGTATATTAGGAACTTAAGCTTGCCAGATTTAGCAAATAAAAATGTAGTCTACTCAATTATATCTAAACTAGAGGCCTGGTGCATAAAATTCATCCTCACACAGTTCAGGAGTCCTCAAGGGATGTCTGATTGCTGGCTTAGCCCTGCATTTCGAGTCTGCCCCCTGGTGGTCAGTGCACATCATAGTGACCAGTAGTTCTGCCTTTAGGTCAATTTGCATATTAGCCTTCTATTATATACTAGCCCGTTGCATAAAATTCATGCACAGGGGGGATCCTACCTGGATCGGGCCTAAACAAGCAGTCGGACATCCCTCTCACAATCCAGGACTACTGGCTCCCAACTGCTCACCTGCCTGCCTTCCTGATTACCCCTAACTGCTTCTGCCTGCCAGCCTGATCACTCCCTAACCACTCCCCTGCCAGCCTGATTGATGCTTACCTCCTCCCCTGCCAGCCTGGTCACCCCTAACTGCCCTCCCCTGCAGGCTTGGTCCCTGCCAACTACCCTCCTCTGCTGGCCATCTTGTGGTGGCCATCTTGTGTCCACATGGGGGCAGGATCTCTTGACCACATAGGGGCAGTCATCCTGGGTGTTGGAATGGTGGTCAATCTGCATATACTCTTTTATTAGATAGGATAGAGGCCTGGTGCATGGGTGGGGGCTAGCTGGTTTGCCCTGAAGGGTGTCCTGGATCTGGGTGTATATTCCCTTGGGGCGAAGAGTGGCCTGGGTGAGGGGCCTGTGGTGGTTTGCAGGCTGGGCACACCCCCTGGCAACCCAAGTGGAGGCCCTGGTATCTGGGATTTATTTATCTTCCACAATTGAAACTTTGTAACCTGGAGTGGAGCCAAGCCTTTTGCTCCCACAGCCATTGAAACTTTGTTGCCTTAAGCAGAGGCCTTGGTTGGCCAGGATGAGTGGAAAGCTTGGCTTCCTCCATCGCCAGGGGCAACCCAAACCTCCCTCCTTCTCTATCTGTGGCTATAACCATCTTAGTTGGGTTAATTTGCATACTCGCTCTGATTGGCTGGTGGGTATAGCGGAGATATGGTCAATTTGCATATTACTCTTTTATTATATAGGATGATTTCAAGTACACAACAAATAATTTTAGGATGGTACAACAGGGATATACATATACTAAAAAGTTAAGCCACTGTTTATCTGAAATTCAAATTTAACTAGACATCTGTATTTTATCTGGTAACCCTACTTAGAGTAAACATCTGTTGTTGACTACACATCAACTATTCACATTTCTTTCCTGACTATAATCCAAATTTCCTGGGAAACACTTGCCCCCATTTTCAGCCATGTGGGGTGTTGTGTGGGATAGTCAACTCTGAATTTACACTGAGCAATGAAATACAATAGGCAAAGGAAGACCATGTTTTGATGGGAACAAGTTATTCTTTATTCTGCTAGAGGTAAGGAAACAGAATAGATGGTATGACAGCTGCCTTAAACCAAGCTCTTCCATATCCTCTTCTGAAATGCTGGAGAAGCCACGAATGGAAGATAGGTGGTGAAAGCTGAAGAGTGTGCTATGGCCATAGCAGGCATCCCCAATAAACTGGCTAAAATCTGTTCTAAACTAACCAGAGACATACTCACCCATGATACTCCCAGTGTGGTGTTTTTGTTTGTTTGTTTGGTTTTTTTTTTTACCCATTGATAAGATTACAAAGCTTTCTAGAGTGGGTCTCCCCCTCTTTCTTTTAGTGTAGCCTGGATTGTTTTTTGGGGGTGTTGTTGTTGTTGTTGTTTTGGGGGGAGTATTGTTTTAAAAACAATTCTAAAGGCATTAAAAATTTCCATTATTAAGCCAACAGAGAAACCCAAATAACAAACATTATAACAAACAGCTTCCACTAAAGTTAAATTTAATTCTTGGTATTTCCTACTGTTTTATAAGGGGCTAATTTTTTCCCCAGGAGTCTCTCTTTCCATATGATGGAGAGGGTGTGTCCACGCCAACAGGAAATACAAGGTAAGCTTTTACAGGTTTGGGAAAATGACTATTTAGATCAAGTCCAACCATTTCAAGCTTTAGCACAAGGGATCAGGTCTTATAGATAATTCTTTTATCCATCATCTCTGCCAAATAACTTAAGAAAAAATTAAAAGAAAAACACTTTTTTCTTAATTGTGTAGCATAGGTTTGAAAGGAAAAGTTTTCACAACTCCAGAGCATTTAAAGTCTGAAGACTGAGAAGGCCTTAGCCTCCCTGTTAAATAAATCAGGCTTTTTATAAAAAAACAATTAATTCCTTTCTCAAACAAAAATGTTTGTCTTTCATCCTACAGCAGAGATCTTCAGGCTCACGAAAGTACTTATATTTATATTTTCCAACCATTCATTTGGATATTTATTCCCATACAAAGAAGGATCTCACAGATCATCTAGGCACTAGTTTAGTATTTCTAAGCTTAGGAAACTCACTAACCAGAATTCAAATGAGGACTCTTTCCAATGAAGCCCAACTGTGGGTTTCCCCAATATCACTCCTGTGCTTTGTCATTTCTAAATCTGAAAGAAACAGCCTCTCCTTTCTGGTTTTCAAGTACCAGTGACTTGTCCAGTATCTTGGTGAGCTCTAAAATAAAGCCATGAAGATACCCTTCTTCATCAGTCATATTTGACAAATATATTTTGTTTAGACAAAATTGGCCCTTAATAACGCATTAAAAGCCCTATAGCCCAGTCAGAGTAGCTCACTTGTTGAGCATCGAACTATAAACCAGGAGGTCACAGTTCAATTTCCGGTCAGGGCACATGCCCAGGGTTGTGGGCTCAATCCCCAATGTGGGGCATGCAGGAAGCAGCTGATCAATGATTCTCTCTCATCATTGATGTTTCTATCTCTCTCCCTCTTCTTTCCTCTCTGAAATCAATAAAAATATTTTTTAAATGTCCTATAAGTTCAAAATTGGGTAATAGCACATATTAGAGAAATTTTAAAGAAAGGAAAAAAAAACTTTCAACTCAACCAACCCATCTACTCTGGAATATTTGATTTTGAAAGCACATAACAATATGAAAAATATACATACAAGCACATAGAAAAATCTGTGAACTTCATAGGTGATGAGATTTTTTTCCATGAGTCTTTTCTTTTTTAAAAAGAATTTCTAATTATCATTATTATAAACTAGAGGCCCAGTGCACAAAATTCATGTGCTGTGGGTGGGGTCCCTCACCCTGGCATGTGCCCTCTTGAAGTCTGGGAGCCCTAGGGGGATGTCTGTTTGTGGGAAGCGGGCCTAATCTAGCAGTTAAACATCTCTCTTGCAGTCCAGGACCCCTTGTTCCTTACCACCAGCCTACTTGCACTGTCGTGGAAGCAGGAGAGGTTCCTGCCACCGCCACTATGCTTGCCAGCTGTGAGCCTGGCTTGTGGCTGAGCGGTGCTTTCCCTGTGGGAGTGCACTGACCATTGGGGGGCGGGGCAGGGGAAGCTCCTGCATTGAGCATTTGCTCCCTGGTGGTCAATATGCATCAGAGCAACAGGTCGTTCTGGCCTTAACCACTTAGGCTTTTATTATATAGATTATTTTTGCAATAAGTAATATTCTAACATTTAAGTGAACTCTAAGTATGAGTGATGGTCCCAAAATAAGTTGCATAAAAGTCTTTAAAATTTTGCTTCTCCTCCAGCTCTCACAATGAACAGGAAGAGACAGAGGAAAAAAGGATTTTTTTTACACAAGAAAAAAGAAAATCAGTAACTTCTCAGAGCAATAGCCAAAGACAAAGAACTACAATTTCAGAGGTCATTTAACTCCTCTTTGGCCACCGTAAAGACAGGCTATGCCTCTCTCTGGAAACAAGTGATCATAACATCTTGCTCTTCCTCCAGACCAACTCAGGTCTGCTCAGCTCACTGTATTTTCAGGCAGACATGAGACAGAAACACAAGACCAAGGCTTTGCACAGTTGCGTACCCAAGCCCTTCTGGCCTTGTTGGGCAGCAAATAGAAGGAGTCTGTATATAAATCAGGGTACCTGAGCCCCAGGACCAACATGAAGAACTCATGATGCTTAAGGTAATGAAAATAGCTGGTAACTAAGCCATTTAAACTCTCCTTACCAAGGTCATGGTATAGAACACAAAGTGTGGATATTACCCCAGAAATGGTGTCCATTCTCACCTCATCTATTTCTTTTTGCACAATTTGCATTTGGATGCAACAAAGTAAATTTCCTTTACTCATTTCTCCTTGTTTCTAAGCTCTACTTAATTCTGAAAAGAAACACAATCCAATGATGGAAAGGTCTGAGTTAATGGGAAAAAAAGGAGTGTTGATGCCCTGGGAACAAATATTCTTTTGTCGAGATCTCCCACCCAAAATCTGATCACTGTGACAGCCTGGAAATGTTGACTTGTTCACAACTGCAATGCGGTTCAGACTAGTGAGGAGGAGGCCAGGCAAGACCTGTCTCCTCTCACCTAGGGCCAGAAGAGAATAGGGAAGTGAAGATTCCTAGCTCCCCACAACCCATTTTCTCTACCTCCCACTAAGTTCACAGGGGTAAAAATTAAGTTTGATGAATAAAATGACTTACTTTCCATTCTATCAAAAGACATACTGTTACAAATGTAAAAGTTGTATGTTTCTAAAACCTACTTACATTAAACAACCAAAATTATTTTTGTGATTCTGGGTATAATTCAAAAGTGTACAGTTCCTTGATTTGTAGTGACAACACTAGCCAAATCAGTGATACAGTTCTGAAATCACCCTCCAAGTAAAGTTTGGGTCATATTAACATTTCATACCTTATCAAGTTACTGAAAAAAACATTTTCAGTATTCCGATACAAACCCCAAACATGAGAGCCAATAGATGCTTAAAATAAGCATAAATGCAGCTACCTCTGAGATAACAACCTTCAGGTAAAAGCCTACAATGGAAGTGCTCCATCTTTCCTTGTCCATCCCCACTGCCCTTACTAAAAGTGTCAACTGTGAGCATTTATTTTTACTTATTTATTTATTCATTTTTATAGTTATAGTGAGGTCCCTCTGCAATTGTCCCCCCAACCCACACCCGTTCTAGCTTGATCCTGACTCTAAGGAAGCAGGGAGGATAGCTTCCATTATGAGAAAACTAGGCTTGCTAAAGTTGTGCAAGCACAGAAAGTGGGAGCTGTGATTCAAACCAGAATGTCTGATGACAAATCTCATGAATACTCCCTATGACTGCTGCCTGCACTAGTGATCAAGTCTCCAGCCACCTGTCCCTGCATGCTGAGCAAACACAACACAGCTACCAGGTTCTGTTCCTACTTCTATTGCAGTGAGGGCAACTGCTGTTGACAACTGGGGAAACCACCACAGGGAAAACCATTTCCCCCTCAAAAATAAGTGTAATTAGCCAAACGATGCAAACATCAATAGATGAATAAATGAACAAAATGTGGTATATCTATATAATGGAGTAGTATTTAGCCATAAAAAGAAAGGAAGTACTAAAAAGTAAATAAAAATAAAAAAGGAAGTACTTCTATGTACTATAACACAGATAAACCTTGAAAACAGTATGCCAACCAAGTAAAACAACCAGTCACCAAGTCCATATAATATACTAGGGGCCCAGTGCATAAAATTTGTGCACTGGGGAGGGGTTCCTTAGCCCAGCCTGCCCCCTCTCACATACTGGGAGCCCTCAGGGGATGTTCTACTAACAGCTTAGGTCCGCTCCCAATTGGGAGCGGACCTAAGCCGCAGTCTGGTCTCCCTTTGCAGGAGGTGAAACGGGCTGATCAGGGGAAGGCCCCAAGCCCATCACCTCACTGCTGCAACCACTGCCACTCACCACAGCCACCAAGACGTTTTCATCAACACGGACTCCAGTCCCTTCACTATGAAAAAATGACAACTTTATTTAGGCATTTTCAAGATGTGTCTTTCATTGGATATGCCATTTCTTTCCTTCTTTTTTTTTTTTTTTTTTTTTAATCCTCACCTGAGGACATGTTTCCATTGATTTTTTTCTCCTTCCCCCCAATTGCAGGCGTGGGCAGGGCGCCCCTCCCACTCTGGACACTGGCTTGGGCCATCCAGGCTTTAGGCTTGGGTAGGGGGCTCCCCACCCTGCCTGCTCCCATTGCCAGCTCAGCCCCTGCTCAAGCCTAAAGCCTTGGCCTGAGTCATTAGGCTTGGGCTAGAGGCTTTAGGCTTGGGCAGGGGGCCTGCGGCCCCTCTGATGGCTTGTTCGGGGTGATCTGGATGCTGAGGATGTTTCTAGGACCCAGGTACATATGTAAATTAACCCCCATCTTTATTGGGTTAATTTGCATACTCACTCTGATTGGCTGTGGGTGCAGCCGAAGAGGTACATCAATTTACATGTTTCTCTGTTATTAGGTAAGATGATTCCTTTACATGAAATGTCTAGAATAGGTCAGCATGTATAGATGCAAAATATATTGGCATAAGGCTGGGGAGAGGGAGGGTGCATGCATGTGGGAGAGGTTGAGAGTTAATAAGCTATCTCACTAGTATAGGATTCTCTTTGTAGTGAAAAAGACATCGTTAAATTGACTGTGATGATGTTTGCACATATCTCTGAATATACAAAAAACCATCACATTTTACACATTTAATAGGTGAAATGCATGGTATATAAATTATATTTCAATAAAGCTATTTAAAAATAAATATAATCACTTAAAAAATTAAAAGAGATCTTAGCTATTATCTCCTTCAAATTCCTAATATAAAAGTGAGGATACCTAGCAATGACCTCAGTATTAGGGTCTAAATCAGTGGTTCTCAACCTTCCTAAGGCTGCGACCCTTGCATACAGTTCCTCATGTGGTGGTGACCCCCAACCATGAAATTTTGCTACTGTTATGCATTGTGATGTAAATATCTGCATTTTCCGATGGTCTTAGGAGACCCCTGTAAAATGGTCATTCGACCCCCAAAGGGGTCGTGACCCACAGGTTGAGAACCGCTGGTCTAAATCAATGCCCCAATGTATTCTGCCTACTAGACCCACTACTCAATGCCCCCTGGGTACAGAACTCCATGCCAGACCATAGATAATGGGAGACCTTTTCCCTGCCCCCACAGGGCTTACTTGCAGCTGGGATTTTTCAGGCCTAAAACTGTGCAGCTATATCCAACAGCCTGTAGCACTGAGTTCAGACCAGGTAAACACCACAGGAGCTGAGGGCTCAGGTAGGAAATGAGGGCATTCCAGGGAAGGGAGACAGGCACAGACAAGTAAGAATTCAATTTATTCCAGGTCTGATCCAGAAACCAAGATGAATACCTAAACTGCTGCCTTGCACAACAATTTCAAAACTACAGCTAAAAGACAGAACTGACATCATCCAGAACCACAGAAAAGCTAGCTGAATGGAAATTCTACAACTAGAAGGAAAGAAAGGGGCACACTGAGACTCAGAGGAGCTGCAAAAAGCTGAGGTTCAGAGACAAGCTTCCTCTAGCAAGGGGGAGACAGAAACTCCCAACTGAACCCCAGTTATAGGCGAGATTCATATGGGGGAAGTCTGGACTACACAGAAACTTAGGGGAGGAACAAAAGGCAGAAGTCTGGAGCACACACAAGTGTGCACAGAGAAGACTGACTGCTGATTGTGCTACTACCACTGGCTTTCTCTAAAAAGAGAAATCCAGTTCTGACTACACTGAATTCCAGTTTCGGGAGAGACCCTGGGGACCCAGAGTCATACAGATTCCCGGACCACATGGAAACTCAGGGAAGGTGCGAAAGGCAGAGCTCTGGAGGCACGTGAGCATGAGTGCATGCAAAGAGGGCTTCAGCGATTACCGAGGGACACTGAGACCTAAGGGCCGAGTAGGGTAGGACTGACAGGAAGCCAGGGCTGACAGGAAGCCAATGCTGTCTGCTCAGCCCTGAGTCTCTTGTCCCTTCCAAGCTAAACACAGAGGCTTTTGCAATTTTGCAAGTCTTGTATCATAAGGCTGACTCCATCACAGAAATTCTCCTGGCATAGACACAGCTGATCCTCACAACCACTTGGCTTGGAGGTCAATTCCCCCCAGTGATATCAACAACAATCAAGACTTAACTACAACAAGGCTGTACACACAGTGCACAAAAGGGTGCACTGGGCCCTATAGGACACCTAGCACACAAAGTTACTGTAGTAACTCAGGGAAGCAGCGAAAATGAGGAGACAAAGGAACAGATTACAAACAAAAGAAATGGAGGGAAAAAAATGACTGCATATAGAGTTCAAAACCACAGTTATAAGGTTTTTTTAAGAATTTCCTAGAAAAAAAATGGATAAATTTAGCAAGACCCAACAGGATATGAAAAAGGACTAACTAGAAATTAAACATACACTGACTGAAATTAAAAATATTACAGAAACCTAACAGCAGACTAGAGGAACACAAGAACCAAGTCAAAGATTTGAAATACAAAGCAGAAAACACTCCACTGAAAAAGAAAAAAAAAAAAGAATTAAAAAATGTGAAGATAGAGAAAATCCAAGATGGAGGCATAGGTAAACACCTACACTGCTGCCTCGCACAACAATTTCAAAACTACAACTAAAAGACAGAACGGACATCATCAAGAACCACAGGAAAGCTGGCTGAATGGAAATTCTACAACTATAAGGAAAGAGAGGGGCTCACAGAGACCCAGAGGAGCTGCAAAAAGCTGAGGTACAGAGACTCGTGTGTGGAGAGAGCAGGTGCCAGAGAACCTGGGTTGCTTTCTCTGGCAGGAGGGAGATAAAGACTCTCAAAAGCATTAAACGCCTTATCCTATGACACTAAACCCCAGATCCAGCCGAAACTTATACGGGGGTGGGGAGAGTTTGGACTGTGAAAAGGGAGAGGTGCATGGAAATTTAGGGGAGTAGCAAAAGATCAGAAGTCCAGTGGCGAGCACGTCACTGCGCGTAGCGGACCGACTGCTGATTGTGCTGCTAGCTTTCATGAGTGGGCGGGAGATAGACCCTCCCAACTGTGCCACTTCTAACTCCACTAAACCCCAGTTTTGGGAGAAACCCTGGGGACCCAGACTCATATGGTCCTGGAGTGCAGGGGAGCCGGAGGGGCAGCAGCCTAGAGGCACTGCGAGAGTGCGAGAGTGCGCACACAGGGACCACTCCAGCAATTACCAAGTCACTCGAGACTCAGGGGCTGTGGAGGGCAGGGCCGACTGGAAGGCAAGGTGGTCCATAAGCCCTGAGACTCCACTCATCCTAAGCCCAACAGAGAGGCTTTTGCAGTTTTTCAAGGCTGGTATCATAAGGCTGAATCCAACACAGAAGTTCTCCCGGCATAGTGAAAATGCCGAGACAAGGAAAGGGATCACAAACAAAAGAAATGGAGGAAAACAAACGACTGGATATAGAATTCAAAACTACGCTTATAAGGTTTTTTAAGAATATCCTAGAAAAGTTGGATAAAGTTAGCGAGATCCAAGAGAAGATGAAAAAGAACCAACTAGAGATGGAAAAGATCCAACTAGAAATGGAAAAGGACCAACTAGAGATGGAAAAGGTCCAACTAGAGATGAAAAAGGACCAACTAGAAATTAAACATACACTGACTGAAATAAAAAATACTATACAGAGTCCTAACAGTAGACTAGAGAAAGGCAAGAATCAAGTCAAAAATTCGAAATATAAAGAATCAGAAAACACTCAACTGGAAAAGCAAGAAGAGAAAAGAATCCAAAAATGTAAAGATAACATAAGGAGCCTCTGGGACAGCTTCAAGTGTAACAACATTAGAATTGTGGGGGTGCCAGAAGAAGAGAGAGAGCAAGATACTGAAAACCTATTTAAAGAAATAATGACTGAAAACTTCCCACATCTGGTAAAAGAAATAGACTTACAAGTCCAGGAAGCACACAGAACCCCATATAAAAGGAATCCAAAGAGGACTACACCAAGACACACCATCATTAAAATGCCAAGAGCAAAAGACAAAGAGAGAATATTAAAAGCAGCAAAAGAAAAACAGTTCATTACCTACAGGGGAGCATCCATAGAATTGTCAGCTGATTTCTCAACAGAAACTATACAGGCCAGATGGGAGTGGCAAGAAATATTCAACGTGATGAATAGCAAGAACCTACAACCAAGAATAATCTATCCAGCAAAGCTATCATTCAGAATTGAAGGGCAGATAAAGAGCTTCACAGATAAGAAAAAGCTAAAGGAGTTCATCAACTCCAAACCAGTATTATATGAAATACTGAAAGGTACTCTTTTAGAAGAGGAAGAAGAAAAAGGTAAAAGACAAAAAATTATGAACAACAAATACATATCTATCAACAAGTGAATCTAAAAATTAAGTGAATTAAAAATTTCATCAACAGAATAAACTGGTGAATATAATAGAATCAGGAGCACAGAAAGGGAGTGGACTGATAATTCTCAGGGGAAAGGGGTGAGGGGTGTACAGGGAGAGACTGGACAAAAATCATACACCTATGGATGAGGTCAATGGGAGGGAGGTAAGGGTACAGGGAAGGGTGGCAGCTGGGTGGAGGGGACTATGGAGGGGAAAAAAGAGAAACAAATGTAATAATTTTAATAAGGTAAGGGCAGAGGGTGGGGTGGGAGCGGGGTGGAGGGGTGCTATGAGGGGCGGTAAAAGAGGAACAATGGTAATAATCTGAACAATAAAGATTTATTAAATAAAAAGAAATTTATTCCAGGCCTTGCAGAAGAGGTTTAAATAGCATTGCAGCCCCATAACTAGAATAGGTGTGTGGGCAGGACTTCAGCCTGGATAGGGCAGGATGCAGGAAGAGTCTAAAGTGGAAATGGCAGGATTCAAGCTGTCCTGGGTAAAGGCCAAGATGTTGTAATCTGCAAATGAAGTATCAAGACACACACAGGGTAAGGGGCAACAGGACGGGAGAAGAAGGCAGGATGAGAGATCACACAGGGAAAACATAAACACTCAAGACCTGTGACAGGAGACAGGGGGACAGCCAGGGCACTGACTCTGGCCTTAACTATTTCTAGCTATGTGACAGGTCAGGCTACTTAAACACTCTGTCCTAAGTTTCCCTGGTAAAGGGAGGATAAAACTAGTGTTTCAATTAGAGTTGTTGAGAGAATAAAGTATGTCAGTGCTTAGCACAATGCCTGGCACAGAGAAGTGCTATGTTGGTTAGATAAATAGATGTAAATGCATATTAAGATCTCTGTGACCCAACTTCTGAAGACAACAGCAGCAACCAGGAAAAGCCTCTATCTCCCAACAAGCTTCCTTTTTCACTCACTTTTCCCCATTCATTCACCCCACACTCTAAGTTCTAGGAAGAATAAAACATGCTCCATGCCCTCAAGGGTGGGCCTTCTGGGAGGAAGGGGCCAGAAAAAGAGCTATGACTATTCCCACCAACACCATAAATAGCTGAACAACAAGCTTGGTGGACAGAAAGGACAGCAAGGACCTGGACCAGGCACGCTGGTGTTGTGCTGGCAGCTGGAACTCCTATTTAAGTAGCCGATATCCTGAGGCAATACTCAGATGGCACTTACCCTTCTATCCCTGGCCTCAGCCTCTCCTCACCATGCCTGTCCTCTCATAGCTGAAATTGAAGACTCAGAGGCAAATATTAATTGAAATCCTACTCTGTGTGGGAGTTCATATTCTGAGAGTTGATGTGGGGGGAATGAATAAATCCACTCATTGAACAAGCCTTATACAACATTTTAGTGGACAAAAGAATGGGTTAATTGCCAAATTACCTGTGCATATCTCACTACTATGGGGATCTGGATGAGGAGGAGATCCCTTCCACTGGTTGGTCCAATAGGGAGATGGGGTTGGCTGAGTCTGACTGATCAAACAGGAAGATGGATGATATCCCAGGTCAGTGAGGGAAATGCCACATACTCTTAATCAGAAGTCCAAAGACAAGTCACTAGACAAGTCACTCTGCAAGAAATATGCAGAAGCCATGAACATAAAATATAAAACTGGAGAACAGCACAATCACTATGGGCTGCCTTCAGGCATGTTTATTAACCAAGAAAATCATTGTTTAAATACACATACACCTTGAGATGAAGCTGACCTACTGGACAGGGGCACATGCCCCCAAGTAAAGTCTAATCCCTTGATATTTGTACTATTAAAGAGTTCATATTGCCCTAACTAGTTTAGCTCAATGGATAGAGCGTCAGCCTGCAAACTGAAAGGTCCCAGGTTCGAATCCGATCAAGGGGAAGTACCTTGGTTGTAGGCACATCCCCAGTAGGAGATGTGTGGGAGGCAACTGATTAATGACTCTCTCTCATCGATGTTTCTAACTCTCTATCCCTCTCCCTTCCTCTCTGAAAAAAATCAATAAGAATAATACATTTTTTTAAAAAGAGTTCATATTAAGGGCAAAGGCATTAGCATAATACTGGCTCTGGACTTTAGATTTTTAACCAAATGATAAAAATATTTTCTCTTGTCTCTATGAATGCTTTCCTCACTGTTTTCACCTATTTCTCTCCTCTCTTCCTTTATTTTTCTCTATCACTTTTCTCTGTATAAGTTTTAAAAAATAAAAATCAATGCCACAAGTCTGCATGTTTAAATTCAGCCCACATGACATTCCCTTCAAGTTTAATTGCTTCCATACAATTTATATCCCCTAGTCATCTAGAACCCAGAGTATTAAGCATGCTCTTTTACAAAGCAGCTCTTGTCCTATAATAACCCCCATAATCAAAATGCAAGAATTATGGGTAAGGCCCAGCCAGATGAATGTGGGTGAATAAAACAGATTTTTAAACTCACCCAAAGCAGACAGGAAGCAAGTCTAAGCCAGCCCATCTACCAACAAGCTGGAGAGCAAAAACACGGAGCACTAGCTCAAATGGAGATCTGGGCATCTCCGCATGGCCAGCAAGTCGGAATTAAGTCAGACACTTTACCTTCAGGCTACAGTGAAGAGCCAGTGAACACTGGCACTTAAAAAGACCTGGTTACATTCTCTTTGCTTTCAAGTCAGCCTATTTCAAAAGTTCCAGCAGCGATCTCTAAAGGCCACTCTCTCAAATGTCTTTGAAATGAATAAATCATTCTCCTAAGTAGCCTCTTCCTATAAAATACTTGAGTAACATGCTGGCCTTATCCTACAGCAAAGGACATCTACAAGCATTTCTAGGTCTTTTATAAATACTAACTTTATGACCACTTGTTCAATTTATTCCTTTATTTCTTCCTTCTCTGAACACACCATCTCCCCAAAAGTTTGCCTTTGAATCATAGTAACTGTATGAGGCACTAACAGGACTCCCTGGATCTCATGAATAGGTAGCCACTTTGCATAAGAATTGTGCCTACCTTTCTTATAGTATTCCTTTAAGCAACATTTTGGATCCTCCCCACTGTATTCATATAAATGCCTCTCCTCTAGAATCAAAAACAGCAATTTTTCCTGTGGTTCAGGATGATGCTCATTCTGTCTTTTAGTTGTAGTTTTGAAATTGTTGTGCAAGGCAGCACTTTAGATATTTACCTATGCTGCTGGCTGAGAGGAAATTCCACAACTAGAAGGAAAGAGAGGGGCTCACAGAGACTCAGAAGAGCTGCAAAAAGCTGAGGTACGGAGACACACTCATGCAGAGGACGGGGGCAGTGGAATGGCTGGCTGGTTTCCTCTAACGGGATGGAGACAGAAACTCCTGACTACAATGAACCCCAGATCTGACTGCACTGAACCCCAGTTCTGGGTGAGACTCATACGGGGGTAGTCTGGACTGCCGTTAAAAGGGAGGAGTGCACAGAAACCTAGCAGAGCCTCGAAAAGGCAACGGTCTGGAATCACGAACGTGAATACGCACACAGAGGGTAGACTGCTGATTTTGCCTCTAGCTTTCCCTAGTAGGAGGGAGACAGGACCTCCCAACTACACTGAAATCCACTTCCGACTGTACTAAACCCCAGTTTCGGGCAAGAACCTGGGGACCCAGACTCATACAGGTCCCCGGAGCGCACGGTAACTCAGGGGAGACGAGAAAGGCAGAGGTCTGGAGACCTGAACACACGTGGCACAGAGAGGGCTGCAGCAATTAAATTACCAAGGGACACAGACACCGGGGCCGCATAGGACAGGGCTGATAGGAAGCCAAGGCTGTCTCAGGTCAGCCCTGACTCCACTCCATCCAAGCTGAACAGAGAGGCTTTTGCAATTTTGCAAGTCTTGTATCATAAGGCTGACTCCAGCACAGAAGTTCTCCCAGTGTAAACAGAACTGATCCTCACAATCAATTGGCTTAGAGGTCAATTTCCCCCAGTGATACCAACAACAATCAGTACTTAAATACAACAAGGCTGTATATACAGTCCACAAAGGGGTGCACCAAGAGAGTCCACCTCAAGTAACTGGGGAGGTGGAGTCACTGGGCCCTATAGGACACCTAGCACACAAAGCTGCTCTACCAGGGGAGCAGTGAAAATGAGGAGACAAAGGAATACGTCACAAACAAAAGAAATGGAGGAAAACAAATGACTGGATACAGAGTTCAAAACCAAGGTTATAAGGTTTTTCAAGAATTTCCTAGAAAAGATGGATAAATTTAGCAAGACCCAAGAGGAGATGAAAAAGGACCAACTAGAAATTAAACATACACTGACTGAAATTAAAAATATTATACAGAAACCTAACAGCAGACTAGAGGAACACAAGAATCAAGTCAAAGATTTGAAATACAAAGAAGCAAAAAACACTTCACTGGAAAAGCAAAAAGAATACAAAAATGTTAAGATAGTATAAGAAGCCTCTGGGACAACTTCAAGTGTACCAATATCAGAATTATGAGGGTGCCAGAAGAAGAAAGAGAGCAAGACACTGAAAACCTATTTGAAGAAAATAATGCCTGAAAACTTCCCCCACCTGGTAAAAGAAATAGACTTACAAGTCCAGGAGGCACACAGAACCCCATATAAAAGGAATCCAAAGAGGACTACACCAAGACACATCATAATTAAAATATCAAGAGCAAAAGACAAAGAGAGAATATTAAAAGTAGCAAGAGAAAAACAATCGATTACCTACAAGGGAGCACCCATACGACTGTCAGCTGATTTCTCAACAGAAACTATGCAGGCCAGACATGAGTGGCAAGAAATATTCAAAGTGATGAATATCAAGAACCTGCAACCAAGATTACTCTACCCAGCCAAAACCGGTTTGCCTCAGTGGATAGAGTGTCAGCCTGAAGGGTCCCAGGTTCGATTCCGGTCAAGGGCATGTACCTTGATTGTGGGCACATCCCCAGTAGGGGGGTGCAGGAGGCAGCTGATTGATGTCTCTCTCTCATCAATGTTTCTGACTTTCTATCCCTCTCCCTTCCTCTCTATAACAAATCAATAAAATATATTTAAAAAAAAAAGATTACTCTACCCAGCAAAGCTATCATTCAAAATTGAAGGTTAAATAAAGAGCTTCACAGACAAGAAAAAGCTAAAGGAGTTCATCACCACCAAACCAGTATTATGTGAAATGCTGAATGGTACTCTTTAAGAAGAAGAAAAGGTAAAGATAAAAATTATGAACAACAAATACATATCTATCAACAAGTGAATCTAAAAATCAAGTGAATAAAAAATCTGATGAACAGAATAAACTGGTGAATATAATAGAATCAGGGACATAGAAAGGAAGTGGACTGACAATTCTCAGGGGGAAAGAATGAGGGGGTGCAGGGAGAGACTGGACAAAAATCATACCCCTATGGATGAAAACAATGTGGGGGGAGGTAAGGGCAGAGGGAGGGACGGAAGCCAGGTGGAGGGGAGCTATGGGGGGAAAAAAGAGGAACAATTATAATAATATGAACAATAAAGATTTATTAAATTTAAAAAAAAGAAAAGAAACAGCAATTTTTAATTCCATGTCATTTCTCTTTATGTTCAAAACCCATTCAGAGCAAAAGCAAAACAACCTGAACTAATCAGATCCTCATGCTCAAATGTTCTCTATTAAATGTTTCTATAGCTTACCCCTCTGCCTATTTGCCCTTGTTGATTTTCATAGACCAATGATTTTGTTTGTGAACAAAGATTAGAACCATACAGTTTATATCAAATGTCATCTTAAAACCAATATAGTTTATATCAAATGTTATCCTAGTCTTAAAAACTGATGGATAGAAAATCATTTTGCTTGTTGTCAATGAACTACTTTTGACCTATTATAACAAAAAACAATTTACATGCTACCACTAAACAAAATATCATGTGAGGTTTATTTATCTTTTCATGCTCTAACAATGTATTATTTATTGAAATAGTATAGATCTGGGCATATTCAGAACCATAATCACTTTATACATCAAATCACTGGGCACATCAAAGTAAAATCAGATTTTTTAAAACATTCATTTAGCAGTTCATATTTATATTTTGGAAAGAAACCTTACACTTTAATGGTATTAGACATTATTTATTTCACTAGAGGTCCGGCGCACGAAATTCGTGCACAGGGGCCGGGGGAGGGTGTCCTTCAGCCCAGCTTGCACCCTCTGCAATCTGGGACCCCTTGAGAGATATCGACTGGGTTCAGGCCTAAACAGGTAGTTGGACATCCCTCTCACAATCCAGGATTGCTGGCTCCCAACTGCTCACCTGGCTGCCTTCCTGATTGCTCCTATCCACTTCTGCCTGCCAGCCTGATCACCCCCAACCACTCCCCTGCCAGCCTGAATGATGCCTAACTGCTCCCTTGCCGGCCTGTTTGCCCCTAACTGCCCTACACTATGGGCCTTTCACCCCTAAATGCCCTCCACTGCAGGCCTGGTTATCTCCCACTGCCCTCCCTTGCAGGCCTGGTCTCTTCCAACTGCCCTCCCCTGCTGCCCATCTTGTGGTGGCCATCTTGTGTCCACATGAGGATAGGATCTTTTGACCACATGGGGACAGTCATCTTGTGTGTTGGAGTGATGATCAATCTGCATATTACTCTTTTATTAGATAGGATAGAGGCCTGGTGCATGGGTGGGGGCCAGCTGGTTTGCCCTGAAGAGTGTGCTGGATCAGGATGGGTGTTCCCTTGGATCATGGGGTGGCCTGGGTGAGGGCCTGTGATGGTTTGCAGACCAGCCATGCCCCTCAGTGACCCAAGTGGAGGCCCTGATATCTGGGACTTATTTATCTTCTACAATTCAAACTTTGTAGCCTGAGCAGAGCCAAACCTTCTTCTGCACAGACATTGAAACTTTGTTGCCTTAAGCAGAGGCCTGGGTACTTGGCTTCCTCCATCACTAGGGGCAACCCAAGCCTCCCTCCTGCTCTCTCTGTAGCTGTAACCATCTTGGTTGAGTTAATTTGCATACTCGCTCTGACTGGCTGGTGGGCGTGGGTGTAGTGAAGTTACTGTCAATTTGCATATTACTTTTATTAGATAGGATAGTATCCTTTGCTCTTGTTCCATAACACAACTTTTGTTTAATTCTTGGCATACTTCACTTTTACTGTACAAAACAGACATTGCTTTAAAACCCATTTATAGTACATGTCAGTAAATACTATCTTTCAACTCAAGCAACTCTATGGTACTGGTTCACACTTCCATGCTCACTTGGAATTTTAAAATACTCTTTTACAGCAGTTCTCAAAACTAGACTCCAAATAGAAACATAACAGTCATCAAGATGTTTACCAGGCCTCAGAGGAACCTTCCAAGAACTCTTAAAACTTGACTTGTTGCTGATACTTGGCTTTCAGGGGAGTATGGATGATGCACTTTAAATACCTGGACCCTGGGCCCTTTTATTCACACACATGAGGCAAGTTGAACATTCCAAAATCATGTGCAACTGGGAAATCCAAGTCCTTTAATGGTTTTCAATCAATTAACTAGGGCTGGCCAATTATCAGGCTGAACAAAGAGCTTGGTGGCATAACTTGATTCATTTCACTCTAGCTAATAATTTTAAAAGGCTGTGCTGGTCCGTCCCCTGCTCTATTCAACTGCCAAAGTTTTAGGCAAAAGCTTCAACAGTTTAGATCTAACCTTTAAAATTATTTCTTTAATGTTGACCTTCCAAATTTTCCAAATTTTTCCATAATGGCCCTACATTCTGCTCCTACTGTTAAATACCAATCTTTGTTAATAATCACAGACTGCTCAGTAGTTGTTAACAGGTAAGCAACAGACAAATAGAAAGAACAATGGCTACATTGTATACCACATGGGTTACAAATCTCAGACATGAACTTGAGAATTCGGCTTTCCAAAGCCAAGGCATAGCCCTTGCCATCTCCTTATTTACAGAAATGCAAGATCGGTAAATTCAAGGGTAACTTTTTTCAGACCATAGATAAGATAACTAAAATTTTTTTAAGACCTAAGAAAAAGATATTTTAAAAATATACTTGGGTGCAGCTTAACTTATAAGTAATGATCCTTTTGCCTCCATTTGTCTATTTCCTTTCTTCAGAGTTTTCTATGATATATATTTATGGTTCAATTTTATGTTAAAATGCATGAGTAGCCAAATATTTGTTGGATGGTATAATATATAAGAAGAATCCACATTTGCTAAACAGTCTATATACAAGACTTATATTTCACACAATATGTAACACAAAGACCCATAAAAGTGGAGATTGCACTAAAATGCATCTTCAGACAACATACCGTATTTTCCAGCTTATAAAACGACTTTTTATGCCAGGAAAATCTTCTCAAAAGTTGGGAGTCGTTTTATACGCTGGATGTCGTCTTATAGGGTGGGTGCTGAAACTTCCGAGCCAGACTGGAGAATCTGCAGTCGCCGCATACGGTGAGGGGAGCTCAAAAACGGCCTCAGCCACATCCCCGCTGTATGCGGTGATGGTATGAAAGCAGCAAGGGCGGCGCTGTACAAGTATGGAAGAAGAAAATCTTAACGCGGTTCCGATGACAAGGTGAGGAGGCGCCTCACGGGAAGGTGTAAGTGAAGGGTGGAGCAAGTTGTAGGCATCCGGGATGCCTGGGGTATGGAAAAAAGAGACAGAGCAGCGCTCTGCCCAGAAAAAAACATGCCTCTTTCACCCCTCTGGCCTGCCCTTGCATCCTATTACCATACCTCCTTCTCTGCCTCTCAGATCTCACTCCTGAGGACTGCAGTGAAGCGGCGCAGGCACACATGTGCAAGATCTGAGAGGCAGAGGAGGTAATAGGATACAAGTGCAGGCCAGTTGGGTGAAAGAAGCGTGTTTGCGCTACTGCTCTGATAGTCTTGGAGACAGGGAGGGCTGGGCAGGCAAGGAGAGCTAACCATTCCAAGCAGACTTGTTATACAACAACCAGCCAATCTCCGGTAAGGTACATCGCATGCCATGATTGGCTGGTTGTTGTATACTGGGTACCACATACAGTACATACCGTAAATACAGTACAGTATACAAATGTCTAACAGTCAAAACCCAATCATGGCCAAACTGGTTTGGCTCAGTGGATAGAGCGTTGGCCTGCAGATTGAAAGGTCCCAGGTTCAGTTCTGGTCAGGGCATGTACCTTGGTTGCGGGCACATACATCCCCAGTAGGGGCTGTGCGGGAGGCGGCTGATCGATGTCTCTCTCTCATCGGTATTTCTAACTCTCTATCCCTCTCCCTTCCTCTCTGTAAAAAATCAATAAAATATATTATAAAAAAAAAACAAAAAAAACATCATGGCGCCACCAGCAAGAAGAAAGAAATATGAAGCCAGTTTCAAACTTAAAGTTGTAAACTTTGCCATGAAATATAATAACTGTGCTGCTGCAAGACAATATGGAGTAACAGAAAAGATGGTTCAGGACTGGAAAGCAAATGAAAAAGCATTAAAGAGTATGCCAAGGAGTAAGTGTGCATTAAGAAGAAGCACCCCACATTGGCCAGCCACATTGGCCAGAACTCGAAAAACATGTAGCAGAAATGGCAAATGAGCGTCGCCAAATGAGGGGTTTTGTAGTGACATGAAATAAAATAGGTTTGCACTTCAGTGGGCCAAATCTAACCCAGATCACAGCAACAGATTTAAGGCCACTGTATCCTGGTGTACTAGATTCATGGGAAGGCATAGTAATATGGTACTGAGACAAAAGACGAAAATTGCCCAAAAATTACCTGCAGATCTTGATAGCAAAGTAGTTTCCATCGATACGTAATACAACAGCACACTAAACATGGCTATGCATTAAGTAGTATTGGAAATATGGGTGAAATTCCAATGAATTTTGATATGGTTGGAAATAAAGCTGTCCATCAAAAAGGTGAAAAAACAATTTTAATTAAAACAACAGGACATGAGAAGTCCAGTTTTACAGTGGTACTAGGATGCACAGCTGATGGCACCAAAGTGAGACCAATGATTATTTTTAAAAGAAAAACAATGCTGAAACTCAAGGTCCCTGTTGATTGTTTTGTACATGTAAATGAAAAAGGGTGGATGAATGAAGAAAGAGTAAAGCTATGGCTTGATAATGTATGGAGCAGGTGAGCAGGTGGACTTATTAAAAAACGCAGTCTACTGCTGTGAGATATGTTCAGGGCTCATTTAACTCCCAGCACCAAGCAAAGGCTTGCAAGACTAAACACAGATGTGGCAGTTATTCCTGCAGGATTGACATCGTTGGTACAGCCACTGGATGTATGCCTAAGCAAGCCATTTAAAGATCACATTTGAGAATAGTGGAATGAATGGATGGTTAGTGGCAAAAAGTCATTCACAAAATGAGGAAATATGCGTGCTCCACAGTTGGATATTTTGTGCAAATTTGTCATAAAAGCCTGGAATGATATTGATGCAGAAACAGTAATCAAGTCTTTCAAGAAATGTGGCATATCAAATTCATTAGATGGTATGGAGGACTACTACTTGTGGCAAGATGAAGAGGAAGCCGAAGCTGAGACCACACCAGCTGATACGGAATTCAATCCATATGATGACTGCCTTACAAATGTATCACAAGATGTCACTGTACTTATGATACCAGATGATGAAGGGGAGGATTTTTGAAGGCTTTTAAAGGGAAACTGTCACACCAGCAAAACCTGTAAAAATAGCATAGCTTGCAGTTATGATGGGTGTTGCTAACTCACCAGGGACTTGCCTGGCACTTGCTCTCTCTCTATTGTTTCTTATCTTCCTCCTGTCATCATCAGTTCCAGTTTGGTTGACAGCTTAGAAAACAAACAGTATGGCAGCTCCCATGGGTTTACTGTTTATCCTTCCTTTCAGCTTTAGAGTGAATTAGGAAAAGTTTAATCCACTTGCACTGTTTTATGTTTACATATTTGATGACAAACAGCCTTATGTTTATAAGTGACAGTTTTCCTGCTAAGTACTTGTATGTCATAAGCATTTGAATTAAAATTACCATATTGAAATCAAACCTGTTGTTTTTTTAATTTTTATTTGATGTGTGTTGGAAAAGGGGTAGTCTTATATGGCAAGTATATCCCAAACCCTATATTTTAACTAGAAAAGTTGGGGGTCGTCTTATGCGCCCAGTCTTCTTATATGCCGGAAAATACTGGTGAGTAATTTTCTAAGCCACAGTGAAACTTACTGTTTCTTTTATGATTCTTAATCCTTCCTACTAAACTCACATTTATACAAATTCCAAACTAGTAACAAAGCCACTAGGTATTCCCATATTAGCAAAATGCAACAGAATGGCCTTTTAACTGCCAATTCTAATTAGAAAATTCAAACTGAAATCCGTCTGATATAATAAAAATGTGTTTAGTTTACTTACCTATACTGTGAAAGGACAATGACCTGGGCATTTTACCTGCGTTAATTCAGAATCCCCTTTGTCAGATACTAAAATGAGTTCCAGCAAATGAAGAAATAAAGATAAAAGTTTCTCTGAAACTAGTTACACAATATTCCAAAATATGAATCTTTAACTGATACTCCCCAAACAGAATCTGCTGTGTTTATGGCTATAATTAAGTTTACCGGTCCCAGCAATAATAGCCCAGTGTGCCACGCACTGTGGCAAGGGCATTACCACAGCCAGGATTGGAGACTAATTCCTCACAGCAAATGATTATCATGTCAAGTAAGAGTAATATTTTTACCAAGTCTTATAACTTATCTTGGTTAGTTATAAAACTCTGATTTCAGGTCTCATTTTAACAAGATGTTTAAATAAACAAATGGAGTCCTTCTATATGCCATTGGATACTCAGCAGGAACACCATAGAGCATGTGGAAATTGGAGGACATACCTTATCTAAAATGCTTATTTTCTTCATTTTTCCTTCTTCAAAAACTAGATTCTATAAATTAGAATCCTAGGCTCTTACCCTGGGAAAGAAAATGACTTCAGTGGAGAACTTCTCTGGATATTTTTCAGTTCTCACCTTCTTTAACCTCTGAAAAACCACCCACAGAGAATCAACCACTCCTTCCTTTGAGTTCCCCTGGATTTCATGTACTACTTTCCTCATATATTTCTGACTGTTTCTTCTATAGGATCTACAAGACTTCCTTCATTTTTTTTTTCACCCAATCTATAACCATATAGTTAGATAAGTTTAGTTATCTAGATATGGATTAGTTAACTATTATATATGTATGAGTATGTAGATGTATGGATGTGTGTGTGTGTGTGTGTGTGTGTGTGTGTATGTGTGTATCCATCCATCCATCCCTTGGATATTTTAACGTCACCTCAAACTCAACATGTTAAAAAGTTTTGCAACCTTGTCTAAACCTTTCAATACTGCTTGGCACAATCAAGCACCTTCATTCATGCCATTACACAGACTGCAAATCTTCCTTTTCCCTTCTTTTTCTCACAACCTTTACCTAATCCATTACAAAATACTGTCAAATTTACTTCCTTAATATCCCTTAAATGATTTACATTCCCTTTTCCAGCAAGACCAAGCAAGTTCCCAGCAATTAACCCACTCTTATGAGGACTTCATTCCAGAGTAGCGAGTGTTTAAGTCACTGTTTGTGAATTCTAAAACTGCAGTTAGAGAGGAGAATCCAAGATGGCAGCATAGGTAAACACCTACACTGCTGCCTCACACAACAATTTCAAAACTACAACTAAAAGACAGAACGGACATCATCCAGAACCACAGGAAAGCTAGCTGAGTGGAAGTTCTACAGCTAGAGGGAAGGAGAGGGGCTCACGGAGACCCGGATGAGCTGCAAAAAGATGCGGTACACAGACGCGCGCGTGGAGAGAGCGGGAGCCGGAATACCTGGCTGGTTTTCTCTGGCAGGAGGGAAACGGAGACTCTCAAAGGCATTGAACTCCTATCCTACGACACTAAACACCAGATCCAGCCGAAACTCATACGGGGAGAGTTTGGACTGTAAAAAGGGAGAGGTGCACAGAAATTTAGGGGAGTCGCAAAAGATCAGAGGTCTGGTGGCGCGCACAGCACTGCACAGAGGACAGACTGCTGATTATGCCGCTGGCTTTCACGAGTGGGCGGGAGACAGACCCTCCCAACTGTGCCACTTCTGACTCCACTAAGCCCCTGTTTCAGGTGAAACCCTGGGGACCTAGATTTGTGTGATCCTGGAGTGCAGGGTGCTGGAAAGGCAGCGGTCTAGTGGCACTGCAGGCGTGCCAACACAAGGACCGCTCCAGCGATTACCCAGTCACATGAGACTCAGGGCCTGTGGAGGGCAGGGCCAACTGGAAGGCAAGGTGGTCCCTTAAGCCCTGAGATTCCACCCATCCCAAGCTCAACAGAGGCTTCTTCGTTTTTGCATCTGGTATCACAAGGCTGAATCCAACACAGTACTCCCGGCATAGTGAAAATGCCAAGACAAGGGAAGGGATCACAAACAAAAGAAATGGAGGAAAAAAAACGACTGGATATATAGTTCAAAACCACACTTATAAGGTTTTTCAAGATATGCTAGAAAAGTTGGATAAAATTAGCAAGAGCCTACAGTAGATGAAAAAGGACCAACTAGAGACACTGACCGAAATAAAAAATATTATACAGAGTCCTAACAGCAGACTAGAGGAAGGCAAGAATCAAGTCAAAAATCTGAAATATAAAGAAGCAGAAAACATTCAACTGGAAAAGCAAGAAGAGAAAAGAATCCAAAAATGTGAACGTAATGTAAGGAGACTCTGGGACAGCTTCAAGGGTACCAACATCAGAATTGTGGGGGTGCCAGAAGAAGAGAGAGAGCAAGATACTGAAAACCTATTTAAAGAAATAATGACTGAAAATTTCCCACATCTGGTAAAAGAAATAGACTTACAAGTCCAGGAAGCACACAGAACCCCAAAGAAAAGGAATCCAAAGAGGACTACACCAAGACACATCATAATTAAAATACCAAGAGCAAAAACAAAGAGAGAATATTAAAAGCAGCAAGAGAAAAACAGTTCATTACCTACAAGGGAGCACCCATATGACTGTCAGCTGATTTCTCAACAGAAACGATGCAGACCAGATGGGAGTGGCAAGAAATATTCAAGGTGATGAATAGCAATAACCTACAACCAAGAATAATCTATCCAGCAAAGCTATCATTCAGAATTGCAGGGTAGATAAAGAGCTTCACAGATAAGAAAAAGCTAAAGGAATTCATCAACTCCAAACCAGTATTATATGAATTGCTGAAAGGTACTCTTTTAGAAGAGGAAGAAGAAAAAGGTAAAAGCCAAAAAAATTATGAACAACAAATACATATCTATCAACAAGTGAATCTAAAAATTAAGTGAATTAAAAATTTGATGAACAGAATAAACTGGTGAATATAATAGAATCAGGAGCATAAAAAGGGAGTGGACTGATAATTCTCAGGGGAAAAGGGGTGAGAGGTGTACAGGGAGAGACTGGACAAAAATCATACACCTATGGATGAGGTCTATGGGAGGGAGATAAGGGCAGAGGGAAGGGTGGGAGCTGGGTGGAGGGGTGCTATTGAGGGGAAAAAAGAGAAACAAATGTAATAATCTGAATAATAAATATTTAATTAAAAAAAAAGAAATTGTACATAGTAAAAAAAAAATAAAACTGCAGTTAAAATTTATATCCCATTTCATCTCAGTGCAACCCACAGACTGTGCTCGAAAACCTGATTTAGTTCTGGAGCATCAAGAACATCAACTTCTTGAACCACAAAGCCAAGAGTCAGTCTCTGAACTACAATTACCCCAAGAAAGTTTTCCACTTCAAGAGCTCCCCATCAGTCATCACATCCAGATCTACATAGTTTAATCCATACTGATTCTCTATGCAATCCTGAGATTGTGTGTGGGTCAAACAGAAACAAAGAGCACTTACACCAAGGTGCCTACAATACCCAAACCACCAGCTAATGCCATTATGAGTGAAATTGTGTGTGTGCCTAATAAATTCCGGAAAGATACACAAGCACCTGTAACAGTGGTTACACCTGACTAAAACTACTGGGTAAAGTACTCTTTTTTTTTTAATTAAATCTTTATTATTCAGATTATTACATTTGTTTCTTTTTTTTCCCCTCCATAGCACCCCTCCACCCAGCTCCCACCCTTCCCTCTGCCCTTAGCTCCCTCCCAATGATCTCATCCATAGGTGTATGATTTTTGTCCAGTCTCTCCCTGTACACCCCTCACCCCTTCCCCCCTGAGAATTATCAGTCCACTCCCTTTCTGTGCTCCTGATTCTATTATATTCACCAGTTTATTCTGTTGATCAAATTTTTAATTCACTTAATTTTTAGATTCACTTGTTGATAGATATGTATTTGTTGTTCATAATTTTTTGTCTTTTACCTTTTTCTTCTTCCTCTTCTTAAAGAGTACCTTTCAGCATTTCATATAATACTGGTTTGGAGTTGATGAACTCCTTTAGCTTTTTCTTATCTGTGAAGCTCTTTATCTGCCCTGCAATTCTGAATGTTAGCTTTGCTGGATAGATTATTCTTGGTTGTAGGTTCTTGCTATTCATCACGTTGAATATTTCTTGCCACTCCTATCTGGCCTGCATAGTTTCTGTTGAGAAATCAGCTGACAGTCGTATGGGTGCTCCCTTGTAGGTAATAAACTGTTTTTCTCTTGCTGCTTTTAATATTCTCTCTTTCTCTTTTGCTCTTGGCATTTTAATTATGATGTGTCTTGGTGTAGTCCTCTTTGGATTCCTTTTCTTTGGGGTTCTGTGTGCTTCCTGGACTTGTAAGTCTATTTCTTTTACCAGATGTGGGAAGTTTTCAGTCATTATTTCTTTAAACAGGTTTTCAGTATCTTGCTCTCTCTCTTCTTCTGGCACTCCTACAATTCTGATGTTGGTACGCTGAAAGCTGTCCCAGAGTCTCCTTACATTATGTTCACATTTTTGGATTCTTTTCTCTTCTTGCTTTTCCAGTTGAATGTTTTCTGCTTCTTTATATTTCAAATTTTTTACTTGATTCTTGCCTTTCTCTAGTCTGCTGTTAGGACTCTGTATAATATTTTTTATTTCAGTGAGTGTATGTTTAATTTCTATTTGGTCCTTTATCATCTTTAGTAGGACCTTTTCCATCTCTAGTTGGCTCTTTTGTATCGCTAGTTGGTACTTTTTCATCTCCTCTTGGGTCTCACTAAATTTATAGATTTTTTCTAGCATATTCTTGAAAAACCTTACAAGCATGGTTTTGAACTCTATATCCAGTCATTTTTTTTTTCTCCATTTCTTTTGTTTGTGATCCCTTCCCTTGTTTCGGCATTTTCACTATGCCGGGGAAACTTCTGTGTTGGATTCAGCTTTATGATGCCAGAGGCAAAGCCGCAGAAGCCTATGTTGAGCTTGGGAGGGGTGGAGTCTCAGGGCTTAAGGGACCGTCTTGCCTTACAATCGGCCCCGCTCTCCACGGCCCCTGAGTCTCACGTGACTGGGTTATGGCGGGAGCGTTCCTTGTGCGCGCGCGCGCACCCGCAGTGCCTCTAACCGCTGCCTTTCCAGCTCCCCTGAGCACTAGGACCACACGAGTCTAGATCCCCAGGGTTTCGCCCGAAACAGGGGCTTAGTGGACTCAGAAGTGGCACAGTTCGGAGGATCTGTCTCCCGCCCACTCGCGAAAGCCAGGGGCACAATCAGCAATCTGTCCTGCGCGCAGCACCGTCCGCACGCGAGACCGGACCTGATCTTCTGCGACTCCCCTAAATTTCCGTGCACCTCTTCCTTTTCACAGTCCAAACTCCCCCCGTATGAGTTTCGCTGGATCTGGGGTTTAGTGTCGTAAAATAAGGGGTTCAATGCTGTTGGGAGTCTCCGTTTCCCTCCCGCCAGAGAAAGCCAGCCAGGTACTCCGGCACCCGCTCTCTCAGCGCGCGCGTCTCAGTACCTCGGCTTTTTGCAGCTCCTCTGGGTCTCCGTGAGCCCCTCTCTTTCCCTCTAGCTGTACAACTTCCACTCAGCCAGCTTTCCTGTGGTTCTGGATGATGTCTGTTCTGTCTTTTAGTTGTAGTTTTGAAATTGTTGTGCGAGGCAGCAGTGTAAGTGTTTACCTATGCCGCCATCTTGGATTCCCCCTGGGTAAAGTACTCTTTTCACTTTATATCCTTCAGTTCTGTTTTCATTTGTTTGTTTGTTTGTTTGTTTGTTTTTAAATATATTTTTATTGATTTCAGAGAAGAAAAGAATGAGAGATAAAAACATCAATGATGAGAAAAAATCACTGACTGGCTGCCTCCTACATTTCCCCTACTGGGGATCTAGCCAGCAACCCAGCATGTGTCTTGACCAGGAATCGAACCATGACCTCCTGGTTCACAGGTCAATGCTCAATCACTGAGCCACACTGGCCTTGAAGGATTTTTTTTTTTTAATAAACAATCTAGCATGTTTGTTTCTTCAGTCACCATTCTTTAATCACTGAATCTGTAGCTAGCAAAATTGCAGGTAAATTATTTACACGACAACAAAAGAATTTACATGTCTTCAGTATTCAGAATTGAAGTGTGTCAAAGCATATTTCTAAAACATTGAGTTACATAAGGGCCACAAAAATAAAATATATTACGTACTGGAAAACAGATCAGATATAACCTTTGTGCTGTAAAATTTGTTTCCATATTGAGATTCACTACTCAACATATGACATGGATTGATCCTTGTTAACTAAGAGACATAATGAATTGATTGGTTGATACATAAAAGATAGTTATAAGGATAAATGGAAAAATAAAATGATAGGTAGGAAAATGGATAAATGGATGGATGAATGAATGGATTAAATAGTTAAATAGAATTAAGAGAAACATATGGATCAGAGAGTCTCAAACTGTGGTAAAGGACCAGTGACTTTTATTTTCAATCTGTCAAGAACAGAACATGGCCGAAACCGTTTTGGCTCAATGGATAGAGCATCAGCCTGCTGACTGAAGGGTCCCTATTCAATTCCAGTCAAGGGCACATACCTTGGTTGCAGCTCCATCTCTAGCCCGGGTGCAATGCAAGCTGAGGCAACCAATTGCCGTGTTTCTCTCTTATTGATGTTTCTCTCTCCCTCTTTTCCACTCTCTCTAAAAACCAATGGAAAAATATCCTTCTGTGAAGAGTAACAAACAAACAAAAGTTTGACATACCCAAACTACCCTGTTCCATGAGACAGTCCACTGATCATATGCTTAAGTGTCACAACAATATCATTTTGTTATAAAAGCTCCTAAACACTCAACTTCTGTGTCTAGTTTATGTTGGACCAGTTACTGGTGTCAGTCCATGGACCACACTTTGAGTAGCACTGAGATACATCAACAGTTACTTCACACTGGTACACCATTAGTTCTGCTCGGTTGGGCATCTTTGTAACTGACCAGTGCATTTGCCAGGCCATGTATCACCCTTGTATGAGAAAGGTAGATGTATTGACTAACAAGTACAACAGTAGGTGATTGATAATTAAATAACAGATAAGCTAGAAAGATAATTAGACAAGAGCCAGAGAACTGTTCTTTGTGCAAATAGCTCTGGATAAAGTGTTAACAATGGTTTTCTCTAAAGAGGGATCCAGGGAACATCAGAAGAATTTATTTTCTATGTTCCTCCCTTCACTAGTGTTTGAGCACATTTTATTTTTATACTTAAAAAGAGAAAGTCAGGGCTCTCCCTTAAGAGCATGCCCAAGCCTTTCCCTTTCCCTTTGCCTTCTTTCACTTCTAGGGCCCTTCATTTACCTCTATAACTTGTTTCCTAAACCCATTTATTTTATAAGTAAATGTTCTCTTATTTAAGAGAGTTAAAAACAGTCTACTTGTTCATCAATAGGGAATCAGTTTGAGGTTTTTTATTGATTTTAGAGAGGAAGGGAGAGGAAGAGAGAGAGAGAAAAACATCAATGATGAAAGAGACCCATTGATCGGCTGCCTCCATTGGGGACCGAACCCACTACCCAGGCATGTGCCTTGACCAGAAATAGAACAGTAACCTCCTGGTTCATAAATCAGCACTCAACCACTGAGCCACAGCAGCCAATATTGTTGTTGCTGTTCATCCTCACCTAAGGTTATGGAATTGAACCCCACCTCTCCTAAGTCCTTTCGTTCTTTTCCCAGAACACACTGAGGTTCTAGAATCTCAATGGGATGCACAATCACCTATCAACCAAGTCAGGCCATGTTCTTCTGGCCTCAAAACAACACCTTTGCACAGCCGGTGTAGCTCAGCAGTTGAGCGTCAACCTATCCATGAACCAGGAAATCACCTTTTGACTCCGGTCAGGGCACATGAATGGGTTGCAGGCTCAACCCCCATTAGGTAACAGATCCATGATTCTCTTTCATCAGTGATGTTTCTATCCCTTTCTCCCTCTCCCTCCCTCTCTGAAATCAATGAAAATATATTTAAAAGCAAAACAAACTAAAAAAATAAAATAAATAAAATAAAATAAATAAAAGCAAAACTAACTGAAAACATATCCTTAGCATTTCTGCCTTTAAATTTCTCTTCCTATCCCCTCTTTTTCTGGAACAGCTCTTTATCCACCTATTCACATTCTTTCCATTTTTCAAGGTTCCATGTATGTCCAACTACCTTTACAGAGACATCTGTATACACCCATCCACCCTTCACCCATTACCCTGTCCACTGCATGTAGTATGTGGAGCTACATTTCTAAGCCTTCAGTCCAAGGGACAAAGACATGATGGAATTACATTTTCAAACATGGCAGATTCCTATGAGATGCCAGCTTGCAGTGCAAATGGCTAAAAAAAAAAAATAGGTAAGATTCCTTCATTATCTAGCACCTACCTATATGGTCAGGCACTGTGCTTGGGTTATACAATAAAAAGCAAGGCAAACATCATTCTTGCCCTCATAGAGGCTAAAGTAGAAAAAAAGAAAAGAAAAAGAGAAATACTTAAATAGTAATAAAACAATAATACTACGTCTGGGGAGACACATAGGCATCAGGGAGCACAGAGCAGGAGCATCTAAACCAGTACCAGCGAGGAGGCTGAGTCAGGAAGGACCTCCTGCATGGGCGGGCGGCATCTGTGCTGATGCCTGAAGGTAGCATAAGAGTTAACCAGGCAAAAAGCAGGGAAATAATGCTCTAGGCACAGGTAGTTTATGCCAAGTTTCCGAGGCCAGAAGGAGCAGAGCCAATGGGAGAAATGAAAAGACTTTCAGTTTGGCTGCCAATTTCAGACCTGCAACCAAAATAGAAAGGACTGCCTTATCATGGCACACCTCACATGAGCTTCCAGCACAGAAAGAGGAGCTGCTCTAGGCTCAAACACCACATAAGTCGGAAGGCAGCTAGTTAGCCTGCTTTTCTCAGTGTTCTCCTGGTCTCTCCAGCTAGACTGTCAGCTGCCTGAGGTCCAGAAATTGGGCACACATTTCTCCCCAAAGGCACACTGCAACTCAGGGACACAGCAGGAGTTCAATGATTTTTCCTTGTAAATGTTGAAACAACTATTGATTCTTTAAATGCCACAAAGGAAAGGTCCTGGGAGATCGCAGCCCCCATCCCATCTCAATTGGGAATGAACAGTAATAAACTTTCAACAGAGCTTACCTGCCAGGCACAGCAATAAGCATTGCATTTACAGTGAGTGGCCAGATTATTATGATCTCTGAAAACACATAATAATCTGGCCACTCAGTGTATTTGTATCTCAAATGGGTATACCAAAAGCTGGAGATCAACCACCTATTTGCCCTGAGCTTTCTATTATTATGCATACAGATCATAATAATCTGGCCACTCAGAGTATATCCAGACCTCACTTCATTTAACAGCAACACAGGAATGAACATCTTTTCCCTTTCTACTTACTGTCTGCTATGTCTAGATGGAATGTTAAAAAAAAGCTAGAACTCTAGGAAAGAGAGCACACAGATAAAGGATAAGCTGCAGAAAGTCCATATGACCTGAGATTTGACATAAGTCTACTGTAGGTAGACTTCTTAAGATGAATTTTATGGAGAATTCTTGGTTAAGATTTTAGCAATTACTGGGTCAGTTCATTTCTAAAGAAAATAATCCAATATAAGAAAAACACTTTGGTTACATAAGCTCCAGCCTTCAGTTACTGAGCTATGACTAAGATGGCCCTAGACCCCAAACCTACCACTCCAATGATTTTTCATTTTCTCTTGCAATTTTAATTAACCCCACTTCTGACAATTTAAAAATATATATAAATATATTTGTATTGATTTCAGAGAGAAAGGGAGAGGGAGAAACACATAGAAACATCAATGATGAGAGAGAATCACTGATCGGTTGCCTCCTGCACATCCTACATTGGGGATCAAGCTTACAACCTGGAACCCAATTGTGACTTCCTGGTTCATAGATTGACGCTCCACTACTGAGCCATGCTAGCTAGGCATAAAGGCAGTAAGAAGTAACCTAGCTGTTTCTCAAATACACTTTACTAGCATTATCTAATTAATCCTCTCAACAAGTCCTCAACAGTGTACCGGATACGGATATCAATAAGATGATCCACTGTAGGTATACTATTCATGACTGGTTTGTTCTTTTCACCATCTCCCAGCACCAAGAGTTCCAAATTCAATCACCCAGAGTGAGTTCAGACGCAAACTCTAATGCTTTATCCACCACTGAAGTTATCTAGTCACCAAAGATACCTAATTGCAGGCCTAATTATGGGCATGTAATTGGCATAAGGCAACACAATGTAAGGACAGGAGCACAGGTTTTAGAATCACAATTCTAATCACATATCTGCCACTCACCTATTATGAGATCCTAGGCCATTTATTCAACCTCAATGAGCCTCAATTTCCTCAACAGTAAATGAGATAATAATAGGTACCTATTCACAGGTTCATTATAAATTAAAAGAAAAAATGTATATGAAAGCACCTAAAATTATGGAAAAAAGGTTTTATACACTTGTTAGGAATGTGCTGCATGGCTGATTCTGGTGCTGTCTCTGGGAAGTACCAATTCAGCTCCCTGCCTTGTCTGGCATAAAGCAAATCATCAACAAATGTCAATTACCTCCCCTCTTCAACTCTCCATTTCTCCATCCCATCCTCCTTCCCTCCATCCCACTCGAAATTAATCCAACTTGTAGTTGCAAACAAGCTTCCAAAAAATAAAAAGTACACCCTCCTAAGAAGGGGCTGGGTATTTTCTAAACTGGATTTGAATCCAAGATCCAGGTTGTCATTCAGAGTCAAAATCAGCCTATTCTACTGCTATCTGATTTTGGCCAATTAGACAAAGTTTGTGTGTGGGGAGAGAGGCAAGGGGGAGGGGCAAGAAGAAAGTTGTACTGAAAATCTACTATGTACCAGCCACTTAAAATGTTATCTAATCTTCCAAAATATCACAAAATAGGTACTACTCTCTTCATTTTACAGACAAAGAAACTAAGGTAGCAGGCAGTATTTTTTCAATGATAAAAAGCCTCAGCCTAGCCATTTTGGTTTAGTGGATGGATCACCAGCCTGTGAATTGAAGGGTCTCAGGTTCAATTCTGGTCAAGGGCACGTACCTCGGTTGCAGGCTCCACCCTGACCTTGGTCAAGGCACATGAGGGAGGCAACCAATTCATGTGTCTCCCTCACATTGATGTTTTTCTCTCTCTCTCTCCCCCTCCATTCCACTCTCTTTAAAAATCAATGGAAAAATATCTTCGGGTAAAGATTAACAACAACAACAACAACAAAAAAGAAGTTACTCAAGCATGTGTTCCAGCAAAATTAAGGCATAAACCAAAAATGAGGAAAACATGGGAAACAGCACTTTCAGCCATGGAGAGAAGTACAAAGAAGTCCCAGAATGACAAAGGCCTATACAGAAATCAGAATCCAGAATGGCTCAGAAAGAGAAAGGAATCTGGGCATCAGCTTAGAGAAAGAAGGCTTGATAGAATTGATGGCACTAAGAGCCTAGACAATTTTGAGATCATAATAAAGGCAAATAATATACAAACATATAAAAAGACAATTAGAAATACCAGAAAAAAAGTGTTTAAAGAAGTCAAGGTATAAATATGAAGAAAGTAAAAAATGACAGTCTGGCTAGTGTGGCTCAGTATCTGAATATCTAGGTCACCTTGAACCAGGTCACCGTTCAATTCCTTGCCTGCTTGGTCCCCATTAGTTGTGTTTCTATCTCTCTATCTCTCCCTCTCCTTTCCTCTCTGAAATCAATAAAAATATATATTAAATAAATAAATAAAAATAAAGATGACACAAATTTAAAAAACTGATGAGAGAAAAAAAGAAAGAATCTGACTTTGATGCTAGATATATCCTCTTTTGATTAACCCAATTCTGACCCCAGACCCAGTGTGCAAGTCTAAAATCTAATCTTAATACGCAGGCAATGAATTGTATTTATAGAATCATAATAATGTACTTGTTTCCTACAGATTTTCAACTTTAAGAATAATTTATGGATAAAAAGGTCAATTTTGGGGCAAAGCACAAAACCTTTATTGGATTTGGGTTCAGTGCTTTGGAATAATATTATCATTGACAAAAAGCAATTACTATAACTGGTAGCTACCCAAACCTCTTTGACTTACAAAATGGGGAAGTCAAGAAATACTGTCAAAAGGTGACCAAAAATATAACAAATGTTTCCTAACAAACTAAAAACAAATAAATGTTAAATCTGAGAGAGGCATAAGCTTAAGGAGCTACATTCTCACTTCCATATCAGGAGTTAAAGTTGGTAAGTCATAAAGTAGTGGTAAGTCCATATTAAAGTTAAGAAGGTAGTAATCTAAGAATTAAAAACAGAAATATTTTTAAAAATTAAATGATTTTCTTTAGAAGGTTTAAGGAGGTAAAGGAAACCATTTTTTTTTCAACAAAAGTCCTTTTGTTCTATTGAATATGCTGCCAAGTGCATAGATCACATTGACAAAAATAATTTTCTACCACATATGTCAAAAAAGGCAATCCATGAAAATTATTATTAAAAATTGGGAGTTGTGGGCAAATATTATCATTGGAATTATATTTAGGAGTAAGAATAACATTTTTTTTATAGAATACTAGAAGCCCAGTGCACAGATTCGTGCACTGGTGGGGTCCCTCGGACTGGCCTGCTCCCTCTAGCAATCTGGGACCCCTCAGGAGATGTCAGAGAGACCCAGTTTTGACTCAATCCCCACAGGCCAGGCTGCATGATCATCTCAGGGCTGAGGAGGGATCGTGGGCAAGCTCCAGGGCGTATCTGGTCAGTCTCACCCAGTCCTGATCAGCCAGACCCCAGCAGCAAACTAACTTACCAGTCAGAGCATCTGCCCTCTGGTGGTCAGTGAGCATCATAGCAACTGGTCAAATGGTCTAGCATATTAGGCTTTTATTATATAGCACTATTCAAATAAAAATTTTCTG
>JAAGEH010000286.1:51632946-51649115 GCA_011751065.1 Lasiurus cinereus | reverse complement strand
TTATGAAGTAGCAACAAAAATAATTTTATGGTTGGGGGTCACCACAACATGAGGAACTGTATTAAAGGGTCATGGCATTAGAAAGGTTGAGAATCACTGCTGTATGGTTATATGCTACCTTAAAGGAATGCCTGAATAGCACAGAAAAGGTGTGAATGCTCAGGAAAGGTACCCTTTAAGAGGTTACCAGAAAGTGATTACATCATATTCCTGGGAACAATCTTCCCTGAAAAAATGACAAAAAGTTATTTGAAGTATCTTAAAATGTCCAGGCTTTGTTATCCATAAATCTCATTGTTCAGCTGGTGAAGTGAGTGGGGATAAAGGTGGGTGGGGAAAATGGAAAAGTGCTCAGCACACAGAGGGCAACAGATTAGAGGTCCAATCCAGGGTCCACCATTAAATGACCACATGACTTTCCCCAAGTCAAATAATTACCCTTTTCTGAACTCATTTTTTTAGAAAAAAAAAAGGTATTCATTTCAGATTTATGAAACCCTAGCTTCCTGACCTAGGATTCTACTGCTAGCCCTGTTTCACAAATGTTGAAGCAAAGTAATGAGCAGATTTTATGAAAATTAAATCAGGACCAGTTGCCATCAGTGTTTGCACTTCTATTTATTCCACCAGAATACAATGCCTTTTAAGATTGTGCAACAAAGTGTAACATCTTATATTTACCTCACTCTAACTTAAAGTTCCAATAGAAACTCAGAGACCCCTGGCCAGTTTGGTCAGTAGTTAGAGTGTAAGCCCTCAGACTAAAGGCTTGTGTATTCAATTCCCAGCCAAGGGCATGTATCTTGATTGCAGGTTCCCCAGTGATACATTTCCCACTGCAGGATGTATCTCTCTCCCTCTCCCTTCCCCAGTTGGAAAGGAAGGAAAGGAAGGAAAGGAAGGGGAGGAAGGAAGGAAGGAAGGAAAGAAGGAAGGAAGGAAGGAAGGAAGGAAGGAAGGAAGGAAGGAAGGAAGGAAGGAAGGGGAAAGAAAGAAAGAAAGAAAGAAAGAAAGAAAGAAAGAAAGAAAGAAAGGAGGAAGGAAAGAAAACCTCAGAGAACTTTGGGCAGATTGCTAATGTTAAAAGACAATAATCATGCCCTGCCCAGTTGGCTCAGTTGTAGAGCTTCAACCAGGATCCAGGTCACAGTTCCATTCCTAGTCAGAGACAACCAATCAATGATTCTCTCTTACTGACGTTTCTATCTCTCTCTCCCTCCCCCTTCTTTTCTGAAATCAATAAAAATGTATTTAAACAAACAAGAAAAAAAGCCCAGCATGGCTCAGGGGTTGAGTATTTTATTCCAAGTTTCAGGTTCAGTCCCCAGGGTGGGGAGTGCAGAAGGCAGCTGATCAATGATTCTCTCTCATCATTAATGTTTCTATCTCTCTCCCTTTCCCAAATCAATAAAATACATCTTTTTTTAAAAGACAATAATCATGATGACTTAATTTTTTCAATTCATTTAGCTACTTGGCCAAAACATTTCCAAAGATAGCATCAGATCAGGCTAACCTACTACCTATTTTTTCAGTTGTTATTTTCACTGAGGACCCAGTAAAATGAAGACACACTTTGCTTTAGGTTGAAGAGTGTTTGTAGTTGGGGAGATGGGCAGAGGGATCAGGGCAACTTTCTCTCAAAACTCAGGCCAACTTCCACTATTACCCTAGTTTCACAAAGATAGTTCTGACCTATTACAATCATTCAAAATGTGTATAAAAGGGGTTATTTTGATTTGCTTTTATTTGAGGGTTGTTTTTTTTTTTTTTTACCTTTTCTCAGATAATGGGTAAGCCCAACTTTTATTCTTATATACTTTTCTGTGTATATTCATAAACAATTTAAAAATCATTTGGGCCAAAAATGATCTCCCCAATTACTGTAAATTATTATGTCTTTTTCTATTTTATTTCTTACTAAGTCCATTTCTAGAAAGTTCACCATAAAATATTCACAATTGCATTTACCTGTTAATACAAGAGGCTAATTATTTTGGACCTTTATTAACTACAGAAACTAATGTCTTCCTTCAGAACAACATCATAACATTTAGGAAAATGTAATGTTATTACATCCACATACTTAAATTCCACCAGCCATTTAAAACTCATAGCACTGAGTACATGTCCACACTACCACTTAAAAACAGGGAGAAGCCAAAACCGGTTTGGCTCAGTGGATAGAGCGTTGGCCTGCGGACTGGAAGTTCCCAGGTTCGATTCCAGTCAAGGACATGTAACTTGGTTGCGGGCACATCCCTAGTAGGGGCGTGCAGGAGGCAACTGATCGATGTCTCTCTCTCATCGATGTTTCTGACTATCTCTCTCCCTTCCTCTCTGTAAAAAATCAACTATACACACACACACACACACACAGGGAGAAGACCAGGAATGGGATAAAATGCCCACCAAGTTTGTTCCAGAAGAAGTACTTTCCAGCATTGCACCAACTCTAGGAATAAAATGAAGAACTCCTCTTCCTTGCACAAGATGTCAATAGCTTTGGGATGGGAAAGAAATTCTTGGTCACCAGTGTGAGTCAAAGTGTTGGTTATAATAAACCTTGTCCATTAGTGTATATTCTTTATTAGGGCCCTCAAATAGCAATCAAAGTATCAAATATTAATGCCAAAGAAAGGACTGATTATATTTTTAAAATAACATCTAATGTCTTCAAACAAAGGCTGCACCATCAAAGAAACAGGGACTTTAAATAAACAAAAGGCAAGTTCTTCGAGGAGACGTTCCCCTCAGTGGCTATGAACAGCCAGCTGGTGCAGGCACTCCTGAACCAAGTGGTCCAGTTGGCACAACTTCCACCTATGCCATGGATAGCCTAAGCTTTTAAGACCTCACCGGTTACCTTTCAAGTTCCAGCTTGGTTCCTCCTCTGGAATATAATTATATTAGGGTACCACAATTGAAACAATTTTCTTTATGTCTGTGAACCTATTTTCCTATAGTCTCTAAAATGAATCTAATGTAAAATTCATTACATCAGAAAGCTGAAACAACGTGAAGGGAAGAATGACAAAATAGGCTCCTGATTCTATAGTATTTTATGTTACCAAGTATGACATAATACAACTCCTGACCCAATTTCCACACAATGCATTTGTCCAGCCCATAACTACTTCACCAGCAGTTCCTAATTACATCACTGTGCTGTGTGGTCATTACATCACCCAGCTGGGAAGTTAAGGCCTACCAGGCAGTGTTCGCTTTTCCAGCTTTTCCCCAGAATAGAGACTGCAGACCACCTACACTACCAAGAGTCCTCTTCTCCAGTCTCAGAATGTTTTCTCACATGTTTTTTGGTATCACATCTCAATGGACTAGGCTCTGAGATATCTGACTTAGAATGGGCAAGAATGGGTTTGTGCCCAGGAGTCTGTATCAATACTCCAGATTCAGGGCGAAGTCACTTAAGTGTTTCATGAGAATCCCCCCAAAACGACTTTTATGTCTCCTATCTGTAAGAGTTTCCTTCCATGTCCTGAATCTCCTGGGATGCCCTGGAAGAACATCACCAGACTCTCTCCTTCTGATTCCTTACAATTCCAATACCCAGGGATCCACTCCTTCCAGCTTCACAGATATTTGGGAAAGAACCATGGAAAGACACACCATCATCCACACATACACACACGCGCGCGCGCGCGCACGTCAGTATCAAGCCTCTCTGCCCCCTCCCTTTTCCCCGCTCCAGGCTGACTTACTTGAGGAAGTACCTCTGGCCAGTGGTCGTGAAGGTCATCTCCCAGCCCGGGGGGAGCGGCAATTCGTCAGTCACGTCGTAGGATTGCTGGCGGAGGTGCGCGTGCTGCTGCGCGGAACTGATCGCGGCTCCCGCGCCTGTGCCCAGCTGCAGGGACGCGGGCGACGAGTGCGAGCGGACATGCTGGGCGCCGCCTGCCAGCCGGGGCCCTGGGTGGCCGCCGGAAGAGTCGGTGCTGGACTGGCGCGAGTGCGAGCCAGAGTCAGGCTCCTTGAAGAATGATTCTGGCAGGATCTTCTTCCGCCATGAGCTGGGCTTGGGGTTCATGACCGAGTTGAAGAGGGCTTCGAGGTCCGTGTCTAGGTCTGGCGTGACATGGATCACTTGCTGCCCGGGCGGCGGGAGCGGATGGGGCGCTGAGGCCGGATTCATCTTCTACAAGGAAAAAGGTCAGATCAGCCTTTTATTTAAAGACGGGGAGAAAATGGAGAGAAAATAAAAAGATACAGATAGGTGTCCGCCTTGAGATCCCAGACACTCAGCCAGAGATCAGCTGCATGGGGGAGGAGTCTCTCCTGGCCTCCAGAATTATGCAACTTTCTTGGAGCAAAAAAGTTACTGAGAAGGAAGAGCGGGGAGAGGGGGAAGGTAGCTGCACTCCGGACGTTGCTGAACTGTTGGTGGCAAAGAACAGATCGGAGCTCTCCAGGGCAGGGAGCCCCCCAAAGAAATCTCAACCCAAGCCAACTCCACATCTCGACCCCTTAAGCCCAAGGACCCGGGCGCCCTGGAGTGGTGGCCGGGCGCGCTCCAGTGGGCACTACCTGGGCACGCAGCGAAGCCGAGTCTGAGCGTGCGGCGGCAGCAGTCGGGCCGGGGTCGCTCGGAGTGCGTCCGGACCTTGCTGGAATGGAACCAGAGCCCAGCTAGCAAATCCGGACCCGCCTCGGTGCCTGGCTTCGGCTTTCACATCCCCTAAACTGGCCTCAGGCCTTCGCGCTCTCGAAGGAGGAGAAGCAGACAGCGCGGCCGCCGCAGCTCTTCAACTGTCCCATAAACAAAGTTTGGAGCAAACTCCCACTCCCAGGAAAGAGGCGGGCTCGAAAGTTGAGCTGTTGAATTATGCATGACTCGCAAGTCCCGAGCCTGCCTGCCCCCGCTTGTCCCTCCCCTTCCCCGTCCTCCTCCCTCTTCTCTTCCTCCCTCTCCCCTTCCCCCTCTCTCTCCTCATCCTCTCCCTCCCCTTCTTCCTACCCCTCCTCCTCCCCTTCCCCTCTCACTCCGGCTCCAGAAAACCTTGGATGTGATGGGTACTTTGCAGGCTAAGAGGAGAAGTGTGCCCTCCACCCACTCTTGGTCGCGCGGACCTCTCCCTTGGAGCTCTGGAAGTGCATTCCTTTGAGTTTACCGCGGACTTGGGGCGGATCAAAGGGAAAGTGACCCGGGCCTGTTTAATCTAGGGCTTGTAGACCGAAACCAAGGCCTGGGGCGGCGGAGGGCTCGCAGCTGAGGGGCCCAGGCGGAGGAAGGGCGGGTCCAGGGCGCCGCGCCCTCCCTAAAAGCCGGGTGCTGAGACCCGGAGCGTCGGGTCCGCCGCACTAATCCAGGGTTCTGCCCGAGGGCGGGACCGGGTGCGCCCCGGCACGCGGAGACACCAAGGCCAGCCTTCACACGGGAGGCTGCTTGTGACCATATTTGGCCTGCGAGGAGGCATCTGGGTTGTTTGGCTTCAGCTGTCTGCCCCAGCGCCTATGGTGCCCAGAAAGTGCTTCTCGTTAGGGATGCGGCTCCACCAACGGGCGTGTTGTGAACAAACAACCTTCAGACAACTCTTCAATCCTTAGTTTCCTCTCGGGGGGACTCAGATCACTAGAGATGGAGAAGAAATTTACTCAAAGCCGGAATGGGAGAGCAGTCGTCGTCCCCTCCCCCGCCACATCCGCGCCGGTGGTGGGAGGATTGGAATGTCCCTGACGTCCTCCAGAGAGCCTGGAACCTGGATGGAACCCTAGCAGGTGGCTGGGAGTAAAGAGGGTGCGCCAGTGACCCGGAAAAAGCCACTCACCTTCCCACGACTGGATCTGGGCCAGGGTGGAGCCCCCTGCCCATAGATCTAGCTGGCTAGACAGCTGGGGAAGTAGTAGGCAGCTTTGCCCTCCAGAGAAGCTCAATTCCATCTCTCCTCTTTCCATTGGGGGAAACAGACAGTGGCTACTAGGTAAGTCACGCTTCAAAATACCCCTATCCCAACACATTTGATTCATTTCGAAGTTTATAAAATAAGTAAAAAAACAAACAAAAAAAAACGCAATATATATAAAGCGCTTTGAACAGGACCCAGCCCACCTACATACCCGTTGGTTAAATAAAATAGAACTGTATTAAGTGTAAATATTGTGCCTCAACATTTTTATAAGGGTGAAAAGAAGTCAAAATTACAACCTGGAATTGTCTTGAAGAAAAAGTTTACAGGAAAGATAAGGCCACCCTATAATTTTGCTTTGAAAAAGGAGTATTTGAGGCCACTCCCTCAATGGCTGCTGCCCATCACTGCCCCAAAATAGAGCAGAGCCCACCAAAGTGAACCACCTTACCCCGCCCCCCATTATCTGTTCTTGCTGATGTACTCTGATTCCAGGCTCCCCACAAAGTGGTAAAGAGCAGGCTTCACTGGCAGGGCACATAACTAGTTTTCAGGTTCATCCCCAGACAGGACACATTCAGAAGGCAACTGATAGAAGTTCTTCCCTTCCCTTCCCTTCCCTTCCTTCCCCTTCCCTTCCCTTCCCTATCCTCTCATCCCCTCCCCTCCTCTCCTTTCTCTTCTCTTCTCCCTTCCCTTCTCTTCTCTCTCTCTCTCTCAAATCAATAAGCATGCCCCTCAGGTGAGGATTAAAAAAAAAAAAAAAAGATCAGGGTTGCCTTAGGGAAAGACAGCAATGTGGATCACCTTCAAAGTTAAGCAGAACATGACTCTTTTCAGGATACTGGAAAATGGGGTTTCCCACACAGCAAGTCCTGTTCCCACAGAACCCACATAGGGAAAGGGGAACCCACCAAAAGTCACTGCATAGGAAATGGAGCTTTGTGCAAAAGCTATCTTCAGAAGTCCCCAATTTTGACAGTTTTATCTATAAAACTGCAGGAAGTGACAGAAACCATATGGTTACTAATTCAGACGCTACAAGTTCATTTATATATTTAGAGGATGGAAACTTGAGGCTAGCTTTACTCCAGGAAGGTTCTCACCCAAGAAGGAAGGTCCTGCTTTGTAGAGTACCTGGCTGTTCTAAGAAGAAAATGCTGAGGGAGCCATGAAACTAATCCTGCAGTGAGAATCAGGGTTGGGATTGGCATGGATAAGGATGTTGTCTTCATTCCTTGCTAAGCTTCAAGAAATAGTGGAGGACAGAGGAGCAAATACCTGAAAGGAAAACTAAATAGCAGAATAATTCATAGAGAAAACTCTCAGTTCCCAAAAGGCCTATAAGATGTGATAGTAGATGGTTAAAGAGATTTGCTTGAGTCCTTCATCCTTCAAACAATTGCTTCAAATGAAATAATATTTACATGTGCCTTGTATGTATCAGGTACTGCCCATATGAAACAGCATGGTGTAGCAGATACATATCCTGCATTTTGTTCTTTGAAAAGTATGTCTAATCCTCATAGGATTCTAGCTCTAAATACTACACAGGCATTCCTGGGAGATATTGCAGCTTTGATTCCAGACCACCACAATAAAGCAAGTATCACAATAATGCAAGTGTAACCTTTTTGTTGGTGGAAGGTCTTGCCTTCAATTTGTAAAAAACAAGAAACATTGGTTAGTGCAATAAAGCAAAGCACATTAAAAGAGGGTATGCTGGTACAAATTGTATCTGTTGATAAAATGATTTAGAACACAAGCTTTGAAATACCTAGCTCTAATCTCTACATTGTCAAGTAACTAATCCTCCTTAAATCACAGATTATTTATTTACAAATTGGAGATAATATTGGGTACTCTGTGACTTCGTTGCCCTTCAATGGACCACCTCCTATTAGTCACACTCTCATGGAGTCCCTTCCTCTTAAATCTGGACTGAGCCAGTAACTTGCCTTTGCCAGGAAAATACAGCAGTGAAACTGTGCTAATTCCCCACCTAACCCTTGAGAAGGTGTAGAAGTTTCTACTTAGAAGTCTTAAGCCACTAGGTAAGAAGTCCAATTACTGGAGAAAGCACATAGAGAGAGAGAAAGTGAGGGTCTGATATATGTGAAGAGGGAGAAATCCAGCCATCCCAAATCTGAGCTGCACCCAGCTCCTAGCCAGCTCAACAGCTGACTGAAAACACATCAGTGACAGTAAAAGAACCACAGAGGCTTGCTAGCCCAGCCCAGAATGTAGACCTGTGAGCAAATAAAATCGATAGCTGTAACCCACTAAATTTAGGAATGTTTTTAAAATATGAAATGGACAATCTACAGATTAAATAAGAAAATGCAAATAAACTTTTTAACACAAATTCTGTTACATACTAAAGCACTCAACAAATAATGGCTGTGATTTAAGACCCCAAATAATAGATAATAAATTATATATCCCCATTTTAAAGATACAGAAACTGGCCCAAAGAATTTTAAGGTATTTTGTCCAAGTATATATAATGAATTTGCAACAAAACAAAACAAAACAAAAAAGTAACACTTGGGATTCAGCCCAGGGTTCATAATCCTAGATCAGATTGTTTTTTTCTACTCTCCCAGCCTGAGCCAGAAGTTTCTCCCTGTTGTTGTCATTTTAAATCAGTTTGTTATCTATTGCCTGCCTATCTTATAGAGAAACTCCATGGTAATTATAAGATAATCAATTCAGAAGACACTCCTGCCCCTATGTATATCTTTCTCTCCACTTGCAAAAATTTTCTACTGAAAGTTAATTATACTTCCAAATTTTCCCTCAACACACTTCCTACTGAAATTGCCCCTCTCCCTCTCTGTCCACATCCAATTAGGTAAGTGCTGTGGATTTTTCTTCTGGTGTCCCTCAAATCCATCCTTGCTTTCCTTCCTCCTCCCCCCAGGACCTTATCTCAAAGTGCTTCAGTGGCCATCTAATTAGTTTCTCTGCCTCCAGTGCTTATTTCTGGCCTCCTGTTTTCATGATGTCATCTCTTGGCTCACAAGCTTTTAGCAATTGCCCACAAAAATAAAGGTCAAAGCTATTAATCTAAACAAACTGTCATCTCCTAGCTTTCCAACCTTGATTTTTACACAAATGTGTCCTTCATCCACTCCAGACTCCTATTGAAAGCATATCTGGCCTATTCCTTCACCACGGCTCTCTTTGAACTCTGCTCATACTCCATTGTCAGCCTTAATTTATCTCTCCCTTCTTTCCCCTAAACTCAAGCTGTTTTAGTCTTTTTCACTCCCTTGACACACAATTATACATAACACTACCTTTACTTTTACCTCAGTATCACTTGCCTCCCCAACTGGCTGGGAACTAGCTGTGGGGCTAGAAGCATCTTACATTGCTTTGCAGAATTGTTCTTCTGGAGGCCGTTTGATAACAATTCCCATTGTTCTCAGCACCACTGGTGTAACCTTCACAATTTTTAAGGTATTGCTCTACCATTCACAGCAATTTTGGCACTGTGTATGGACTCACTCCCCGCCCCCTGTGCACAAATTTTGTGCGCCGGGCCTCTAGTGTATATACTAAAAGTCTAAGTGACCCTACATTGGAACCACCAAAATGACCAGTCGCTATGATATACACTGGCCACCAGGATGCAGACACTCAATGCAAGAACTGCAGACACTCAATGCAGGTCAGTGCATTGCTCAGACAGAAGCTGGGCTCACAGCTGGCAAGCACTACAAAGGATGTAGTGGGATCCTTGCCTGCCTCCTGCAGCAGCACTAAAAAGCAACGAGCCAAGCGGTAAGAAGCAGTGAGCAGGCGGGCAGTAAGGAGCGAGGGATTCCAGACTGCGAGAAGGATGTCCGCCAAGGGGTCCCAGACTGCATGAGGGCGCAAGCCCGGCGGAGGGATCCCCCTCCAGAGCACAAACTTCATGCATAGGGCCTCTAATTTTAATATGATGGTGATGATGATGTATGGACTGTCTTTTGCTTAATGTTATCTATTGCTTCAGCAATGCAGTAGGACCAAAGGAAAAAAATATTTCTGAGATTTAGTTTTTAATTAGGTACTGTATACAAGTTATTTATCCTTTAGTATTTTCATAGTATTTCTTAACTAGAAAAAAAATATTTTAAAATAAACAAATTAAGTATAAGAAATATTCTTTAAGAAAAGAAAAATAGCCCTAACTGGTTTGGGTCAGTGGATAGAGCATCGGCCTGCAGACTGAAGGGTCCCAGGTTCGATTCCAGTCAAGGGCACATCCCCAGTGGGAGGTGTGCAGGAGGCAGCTGATCAATGTTTCTCTCTCATCCATGTTTCTCTCTCTCCTTCTCCCTTCCTCTCTGTAAAAAATAAATAAAATATATTTAAAAAAAAGAAAAGAAAAATATACTTTGAAAATGTTTAACAATATACAGTTTGTTTCTGAGATTAACCATCAGACTGTATTGTAAAGTTGCCAATTGCAGCATAATTTATAGCAGCGGTCAGCAAACTCATTAGTCAACAGAGCAGCAAACTGAGGCTTGTGAGCTGCATGTGGCTCATGAGCCACAGTTTGTCAACCACTGAACTATAGTAAAGGAAAATTAGAAAATAGTAGGGAAAAATCTATCAGTAAGGAAGATATTTAACAGGAGATTGAGTTTATCTGACAGCATAATGCATGCAATGAAGTGTTTGGGAGCTTTCTGAAAGACTATGAAAACAATGTACCAATGTAAAAAGGATCTTATTTATTATTTTTTTATGGAAAAAATCCAGAAACCAATATCTATGAACACTATAATTACAAATTTGTTTAAAAAAATATGGGGAAAATTAATGAAAAGATGCTAAAATAATCAAAAAAATAAAATACTTATATAAATATAAAAAGGTAAATGTTTCTGATGAACAAAACTAAATCCAGAAACAGAGAAGCATCGAACAGACCATAAAACCTCAGAGGGAAGGCAGGTGAGGGTGGGGGGAGATGGTAGAGATAAACCAAAGGATTTGTATGCATGCATATAAGCATAGTCAATGGATACAGACACAAGGGGGGCGGTGTGCGGTTATGTGCTGGGGCACAGAGGGGAGGCAATGAGAGGGAAAAGGAGACATATGTAATACCTTAATCAATAAAGAATAAATATTTTTTGAAAGATAAATGTTTCTTTCTATATACTTAGATATGTGTAAATCTGTGGATGTGTAACCTGATAGAGAAATAGAATCATCACACTCAGAAGCCTAAATCATATTAATATCATTTTGAGTATGTCGAGAAAACTACTTAGCAGTGCTTGGGTGAAATTTTCAAGGTGTTTAGTTTTATTCATATATTGAAGAAATATATATATTTGAGTGTCCACTGTTTGCAAGACCAGATGTGGTCTTTCAAGCTTGGAAGTGTTTGCAACCTGATAGGACATTCATTGGTTGACGAGTCATTCAACTCCTCCCTCTACCCAAAATAAGTTCCAGATCTGGTTACACCAGCTGTTCAAGTCACTGTTCTTCCCTTGTTTTATTTGTCAGGTTGACTGGAGCCAAGCATATACAAGCTCTTCTATTATCTCTCTGTCTCAGCATAATCCGCACTCAAGTAAAGCCACTTTTCCTGCCTGGTCAAGAAAGGTCAATTTGTGGTTTAGAGCCAAGAAGAAGAGAAGAGGACCAGCTAACTCAAGACAGGGTGGAGGGAGCCTAGAACTCAAATTCTGCTCCACAAGAGAACTGACCCCATAGGCATAAATTCAACTCACATATGCTTAAAGAGTAATACAATTTTAAATAAACATCAATGTGAGAGAGACACATTGATTGGTTGCCTCCTGCAGGCACCCTGACCAGGGCCAGGGAACCTGCAATCAAGAAGATGAAGTAGAACAAAAAAAATGTCTCAACATATGAAAGCTCAGAGTCAAGTAACAATTAGAGCTAAAGAATGAAATAACTGAACCATTGAAAGGATTTCATGTGGAAACAATTGTCACATACAAAGAAGATTTTGTTCATTTACCAACAAGATCCTCACCTATTGGAAATTATGGACTGGTGGCCCTGGACCAGAATCATGATTGATTGCTGGATTCCAAAAACCAGGGCTTTGTTTCAGTATATAAATGTGACAGATGCCTTGATTTCAATTTTATAGTTTTGAAAAGTATATACATTTAATTTAATTTTTTCTGTAAAATATGATCTTATATAATGAAAGCCTAATATGCAAATCCACCAAACAGCGGAAGGACTGGTCACTATGATGTGCACTGACCACCAGGGGGTAGACACCTCAATGCAGGAACTGCCCCCTGGTGGTCAGTGTGCTCCCACAAAGGAGATGCCGCTCAGCCAGAAGCTGGACTCACAGCTGGAGAGCACAGCAGCAGTGGTGGGAGCCTCTCCCACCTCTGAGGCAAGTGCTAAGGAGCAACAGGTCAAGTGGTAAGGAACACTGAGCAGGCGGGTTGTAAGGAGCAAAGGATCCCAGACTGTGAGGCGGACATCCCCCAAGGGGTCCCACACTACAAGAGGATACAGCCTGGGCTGAGGGACAAACCCCACCCCGCCCCAAGTACTTGAATTGTCTGCACCAGGCCTCTAGTCACTAATAATATGCAATAAATATTTAATTGAAGTAAAATTGGAAAAGTAAAAAAAAAAAAAAGTAACACATTTAAAAAAAAAAAAATATATATATATATATATATATATATATATATATATATGTATATGTATTTGCAGCCTGGCCAGGGTGGCTCAATAGTTGAGCATCAATCAGTCTATGAACCAGGAGGTCACAGTTTGATTCTGGTGAAGGGCACATGCCTGGATTGCAGGCTTGACCCCCAGTAGGGGCCATGCAGGAGGCAGTAATCCATGACTTATCATTGATTTTTCTATCTCTTCCTCTCCCTTCCTCTGTGAAATCAATAAAAATATATTTAAAAATAAATAAATTAATTAAATTAAATTATATATATGTATTTGCAGATAATCTTAGAAAAGAGGGTAAATTTATTCCTTGTAGTATCTGCCACACCACACAATAAATCATAATTTCATTATATGACTGTAGACATTTTCACCTGGCCATAATAATTAAAAGTTGTTACTATTTCATAATCACAGTAATCCTATATAATAAAGAGATAATATGCTTAATATGCCATTTGACCATCATACCCTCGCACAAAATGGCCTCCCCCATATGGTCACAAGATGGCTGCCCCCTTGTAGTCACAAGATGGCCACCACAAGATGGCTGGCAGGGAAGAGCAGTTGTGTACAATCAGGCCAGCAGGGGAGGGCAGTTATGGGTGACAGGGCCTGCAGGGGAGGAAGGGCAGTTGAGGGGGAAAGGGACGACCAGGCCTGCAGAAGAAGGAAGTTAGGGGCAACCAGGCCTGCGGGGGAGTGCAGTTGAGGGTGACCAGGCCTGCAGGGGAGAGCAGTTGAGGGCTACCAGGCCACCAGGGGAGGGCAGTTGGGGTGGACCAGGCCTGGAGAGGAGGGCAATTAGGGGTGACCAGGCCTGCAGGGAGGGCAATTGGGGGAGACCAGGCCTGCAGGGTAATGCAGTTGGGGGTAAACAGGCCATCAGTGGAGGACAGTTGGGGAGAACAAGGTCTGCAGGGGAGGCGGTAAGGGGTGATCAGGCAGGCATGGGAGGGAAGTTAGGGGGAACCAGGCTTGCAGGCAGGGCAGTTGGAGGCAACCAGGCCTGCAGGGGAGGGCAGTTGGGGTTGACCAGGCCTGCGGGAGAAGGCAGTTGGGGGAGACCAGGCCTGTGGGGGAGGAGAGATGGGGGGATCAGGCCTGCAGAAGAGGGCGGTTGAGAGGGACCAGGCCTTCAGGGGAGGGCAGTTGAGGTTGACCAGGCCTACAGGAGAAGGAATTTGGGGGGAACCAGGTCTGTGGAGGAGGGCAGTTAGGGGTGACTGGGCTGCAGGGGTGGGAGGGCAGTTGGAGGGAGGACCAGGCCTGCAGAAGAGGGCAGTTAAGGGTGACGAGGCTGGCAATGGAGGGCAGTTGGAGGGGACCAGGCCATTGGGGGAGGGCAGTTGGTGGTGCCAGGCTACCAGGGGAGGGCAGTTGGGGGAGACAAGGTCTTCAGGAATGGACACTTAGGGGCAACCAAGCTGGCAGGGGAGGGGAGTTAAGGGCAACCAGGCCTCAGGGGACGGCAATTGGGGGCAACCAAGCCTGCAGGGAAGGGCAGTTAGAGGTGAACAGGCCACCAGGGGAGGGCAGTTGAGGTTGACCAGGCCTGCAAGGGAGGGCAGTTAGGGGCAATCAGGCCTTCAGGGGAGGGCAGTTGGGGCAATCAGGCAGCAGGGCAGCAGTTAGGCATCAATCAGGCTGGCAGGGGAGTGGTTAGGGGGTGATCAAGCTGGCAGGCAGAAGTGATTAGAGGCAATCAGGGAGCTAGGTAGGCAAGCAGTTGGGAGCCAGCAGTCCCAGATTGTGAGAGGGATATCCAACTACCGGTTTAGGGGATCGGGCCTAAACCAGCAGTCAGACATCCCCCAAGGGGTCTCAGATTGGAGACGGTGCAGGCTGGGCTGAGGGACACCCTCCCCCCTCCCCACCTCCCAGTGCACAAATTTCATGCACCGGGCCTCTAGTAATAAATAATATTTATGTATTATAGACCACAAAACAATTTCACAGGTACAATCACAAACAATCTCACAGTAATCTGTGAATATTGGCAGACAGGCCTTATCAGAACTCCTATTGTACAAATGAGAAAATCAAGATGCAGATAAGTTTGTGCTAGCCAAGGTCATTAACTTGTAACAAAAGAAATTAGAACTCAAAGCCTCTAATGCCAACTAGCTTTCAAATTGTATTTCTTTCATCACTCCTTAACTGAATCAGAGTCTTAATTGTTTCCTTCTCTGTAAGCATACTCAATTATGTGTCCTTTTTAAAAAAATAATAATAAAAAGAAAAGAAGGAAAAGAAAAAGAGAAAGAATATTTTTAAACTTATTTTTCTGCCACTGAGGTACAGTATCCTATATAATATAAGCCTAATGTGCAAATTGTCCCCTTGACTAGGAGTTTGACTGGAAGTTCAACCATTTATTATGATGTGTACTGACCACCAGGGGATGGCTCAGAACCTGGTGAGCATCAGTGATGAGGTGCTGGCAGCAGGTAACAATGGAGATACTGCTGACCTTGATAGACCTCAATGAAAGTGAGACCACGGTACGATGATGGAGCAGGTTAGTGAGTGGTGCCAGGCCAAGGCAGGTGCGAGCAGGGAACTGATCCCTCCACCACTAATCACCCCGTAGACAGCAACCAGTGGTGGCTCTGACACTTCCATTACAGAGAAAGGGCAAATATCAATATTAAAATATTTCTTCTAATTATTTTCTTTTCATTGTGCAAGAAGCTGTGCACTGGGCCACTAGTTATTTCATAAATGCTTTGTCATTTAATAGCCACTCAATGCACAAAGGTTCCTAAAATTTATATTGAAGCTTAGTTTTTTCCTCACTCTGATTAAATAAGTGAAAACTCAAATGTGCCCTAGCCAGTTTGGTTCAGTGGATGGAGCATCCACCTTGTGGACTGAAGGGTCCCTGATTCAAGTCCGGTCAGGGGCACATGCCTTGGTTGTGGGCTCCATCCCAAGTGTGGGGCTTGCAGGAGGCAGCCAATAAATGATACTCTCTCATCATTGATATTTCTCTCTCTCTCTCCCTCTTCCTTTCTCTCTGAAATCAATAAAAATATATTTTAAAAAAGTCAAATGTGTTAGAAATACTCAAAATGCAATCAAACCCTGATTAATGGAATATTTGTATGTATTAAAAACACTTCTGTAATGTGAATCACACTAGTAATCAATATGGAATAGGCAGTCCATCTTTTATAAAGGGTTATATTCTGAAAGTTATTTTTTAAGTTGGTCATTTGGAACTCAGAAGGTTGTTTCATTATACCAAAAATATATTACAAATTATGGCTAGTCAATCCAGCCTAGCAATTTAACTAGGGGCTCCAAAACAGCCCCAAATTTCTGGGAGCTCCCAAATCTCGGTCAGTCTGTGCTGATCCTCAACAGCAGCAAAATTCCTGTAGAATCAAAGTATTTCTTGTTGAGGCCAAGACTACCTGATTTTAAAATATTAAAAAATTAATATTTTCTGTATCATGCATCTTCAGGGAGTGGGATGAAAAGTAGTTAAGACTCCCCTTGGCTGCAGGTAAAAAACAGAGTAGCTATAACTATAGTGCAAAATCCAAGGAATTCTCTCCTCTCTCTCTCTCTCTCTCTCTCTCTCTCTCTCTCTCTCTCTCTCTC